>JBBBDQ010030371.1:720000-947500 GCA_037127315.1 Ascarosepion bandense
TGGGCGATCATGTCTCAAAAGAGACATGACTGACTGTGCAGAAGACATCCCGCAGTAGGTTTCTATTACTTTCTTTGGTAGACTGGTTACCAACCAAGGCTATAGAACCCAGTCTGTTCTGCTATTTAACCCATAACTGGAGATGCACAACTTCAAACGTCAAATTTCTAGCAATCGATGTGTCTCGATGTACAATTTAGCCGATCTCGAAGATGAAGGAAAAACTTGAAACAACTGAAATGTTGTTCTACAGAAGGATGCTGCGAATATCATGGATCGAGCATGTGCACAATAACGAAGTTTTGGAAAAGATGGAGAAGGAAATTAATACTGAGCATCAGGAAGAGACACCTGAAGTTCCTGGAACATGCAATGAGGAAAAATGGCCTGGAGAACCTGATACTAACAGGTCAGATAGAGGGAAAAAGAGACAGAGGAAAGCAGCGGATAACATATTTGCAGGGCCTGATCAGGTGGATGATGGAACGGGGGTTGCGAGGTGTAACAGGAGCAAACATACTAAGAGCCACAAAGGATAGGGAGACGTGGAAGGCTAATATGGCATGATGGAAACATGTGTAAACATGTGGGTAATGGTGGAAACAAAAAGGAAATTAATACTGAGCATCAAGAAGAAATAGTTGAAGTTCCTGGGACACGTAATGAGGAAAGAGGGCTTGGAGAACCTGATACTAACAGGCCAGATAGAGGGAAATAGAGACGAGGAAAGCAGCGGATAACATATTTGAAGAACCTAATCAGATGGATGATGGAAAGAGTGTTGCATGGTGTAACAGGAGAAGGCGTGCTAAGAGCCACCAGGGATAGGGAGACGTGGAAAGCCATGATCGCCTACGTCCTGAACGGACGGGCACATAAAAGAATAAGAAGAATTAACTTTCCGAACACATCAGTGTTTGTTTTTTTACTCTGTTTTCTTTAATATTTTACACTGTATTGTTAAAAATGGCTAACATTCTCTTCGAACTTGGGCATAAATGTACCGCTGATGACTCAGGAATTCGTGCACTTGCTATATTTTTAAGTTAATAAAATATTTATTTTCTTTGTTATATTTTTAAAGATAGTTATTAACTTTGACAATGTGTAATTCACCATCTATATCTGTCAACGCACTCCTAAAATAATAATGCAGATGGAAAGAGGAATTGTCTGGGAGTTCAAAAATGAATAATCCAGATGATTCCAAATGTTACTCGGAATATTACTAAACTTTCTCGCATTATATTAATTCAAAATTTTTATATTTAACTAGCAGTATAGCGCGGAGTTGCTCGAATGTAATGAAAGCTTTAAAACTATCCATGGTTCTGGAGCTCAGACTCTTTGAACGTTGGCACAAAAGACTAAAAAGCAATAGTTGTTTCCAGTTAAAGTGAAACGGTAGACTGAAAGAAAAATGAATGGATGGAAGTCAAATTTTGATTTCCTGGTATCGATATCAAATAGGTTTTTTTCGTCGTAAACTGAATTTGGAAGGCTAAATAAGTCCTCTGAGTAAATGGTATCACGGCTGAGACTAAGAACTACAATTCTACCTACTTAGTGATAAACCCGAAGCAAAAACTAAAATAAAATTGCTGAAAAAATACAGACATACAGGCAGATAAATAGACACACACACAAACATCTTGCCTTTTATATATATATATATATATATATATATATATATATTATCGATTTTCTGCACTACTGTAAGTACTGCAACCTCGAAACTTCTGAATATCGTTTCTCATGTCTTTGTCTATGAGTGTATCAAATTTGATTAAAATCGGACCACTCCTTCTATAACCCGGATTTTTCGATTATCAATGTTCGATATTTATCCGGGGTACCTCGACACAAAACCTAGCGAAGAACACTTGCAGACGCTTATAGTACATCTGTGCAAATTTTCAAGAAAATTGGTTCAGCCGTTTCGGAGTCTATAGGTAACAGACACACACACACAGACACACACACAGACACACAGACACACAGACACACACACACACAGACAAAGTTCCATTTATAAATAAGTTTAGATTTCTTCTGTTCCGTCTCCCATCAGGACATGAACAATCATGACTCATCACAACCTTCCCTGTTTTGTAGCTCAATTTCTCACCTTAATGTCACTTCCCTGTTCTCTCATACATTTATACAAGCTCCTTGGGTAGATTACTCGAGGTTTCCTTTCGTCTCTTTTGCCTCCAATGACATGTAGGTGTCAAATTCTCTTAACCCTCTATTATGTGGCTTATTAATTAACGGGAATAAATATAAATAAAATGTAAAAGAAAGATAACAAAAACAAAAAGAAAGGAATATAGAAAGACAGACAGAAAAAAAGAAAGAAGAAAACTTAAATGAATCGTTAAAATGAACGAAGAAAAATGCTTTAAGAAAGAAATATGCTCTAAAAGAAAAAAAATTTAAAAACGCTAAAAGAAAGATGTCAAAGATCTAAAAAAAGCAAAACAGAAAGAAAAAAGGGCACCTAAACAAATGCTGAGAAAGAAAAAAAGAAAGAAAGAAAGAAAGAAAGAAAGAAGTGGAAAATTAAAAAAAAAACCTTTAAAGAATGCTGAGCTAGAAAAAATAAATTTAAAAAAACGAAAAAGAAAGAACGGAACCTAAAAGAATGGGGAAAATGAATGAAAAAAAGAAAAGCTAAAAGAAAGAAAGAAAGAAAGAAAGAGGTACTAAAGAAACAAAAAAGTAAAAGAAAGATGACGACGACTCAAAAGATGTCAAGAAAGAAACAGAAAGAAAGAAAAACAAAAAAAAGGAAAAGAAAAAGAATGGAGACCTAAAAGAATATGATATATGAATGAAGAAAAATGCTGAAAAAAAAAAGAAAAAGAAAGAAACAAAACATAGGTATTAAAAGAAAGCGGATAAAACGCTTAACGAAAAGTAAAGAAAAAGAAAGAAAGAAAGAAAGAAAGAAAGACAGCCAGAAAGAACGAGAACTGAAAAAATAAGGAAAATGAAATAAGAAGAAATGCTGAAAGAAAGAAAGAAAGAAAGAAAGAAAGAATGAAATAGGCACTAAAAAACAAAAAGAAAGATGACAAAAACACACAAAAAAAAGAATAATGAAAGAAGGGAACCTAAAAGAATGAGAACATGAATGAAGAAAAAGAAAAACAAAAAAGAAATAAGCATTAAAAGAAAGGAAAAAATTAAAAAGAAACGCTAAAAGATAGATGATAAAGACCGCAAAGAAAAGGAAAATGATAGAAAGAATGAAAAACGGAAAAAAGAAGAGGACCTAAAAGAATGAGGAAAATAAATGGATAAAAAAGGATGAAAAAAAAAAGAAATAAATAGGCCTTGAAAGAAAATGAAAAAATATTTTTTAAAATGCTAGAAGAAAGATGACGAATACCAAAAAGAAAGAAAGTGAAAGAAAGAAAGAAAAAAGAAAGAAAGAAAGAATAAGTGAAAGGAAAGACTGAAGAAAGTTTAAAAATCGAAGAGAAAGGAGAAGAGACTGATGTAAAGGTAAGAAAAAGACGAACAGTAAAAAACTGATCACAAAAAAGTGTAAAAGAAAAAACATAAACTAACAAAAAAGAAGAAAAAATGAAATGAAAAATATCGACAAGAAAGAAACGATAAGAGAGAAAGAAAAAACAAAAAAACAAAGAATGAATTTGTCCTTGAAGAACTTCTCCTGAAAAAATATCTTTTTATTTTTATTTTTATGATATAGCATTTCCTGTTCTTACCATCTGCTAATTCTATCCACAGCTATAGCGTCCTTAGTTGGCC
Source organism: Ascarosepion bandense (assembly GCA_037127315.1). Lineage (NCBI taxonomy): Eukaryota > Metazoa > Mollusca > Cephalopoda > Sepiida > Sepiidae > Ascarosepion > Ascarosepion bandense. The sequence goes on from JBBBDQ010030371.1 coordinate 723,781, forward strand.
TTCTTCTTTCCTTAATGACTTTACCGGGTGTAAATATAAATTACCCTGATTCTTCACTCGGTATATTCAGTAAAACTTTGTCGACTAATCTCTCGTCCATCTGCTGCTTACAAAATTCACACACGCCACGAAATTCGTCATATTTGCAGTAACATATGTATTTATTCAGTTGAAGACCTTCCTTGTTCAGTCTGTAAAGGCAAGATCCATGGTATCTGTTATATGCTTGTAAAATCCATGTTTGTTTGGTAATGGGATGAGTCTTCGTGATTCTTTTCTCGCTGATTTTAGCCGATGGGTTTTTCAGGTTTCCATTTTTCGTACGTTGCAATTCAGCACTCGATGACTGATGTAAAAACAACAAGGACGACAATATCAAGAAAAAATAACACTATTGAACGGAAATCAAGTGGTACCAGATGTGGTACACACTTGAGCGTGGCTGGAGAACGCATCGGTCGAATCTTCTTCTTCTTCTTCTTCTTCTTCTTCTTCTTCTTTGTGTCCTGTTCTTTCAGGGCGTAGGCTCTTAGTATCTTTTCTCCTGTTACACCACGCAACCCCGTTCTGTCAGGCCCTTCAAATATGTTATCCACTGCCTTCTTCTGTCTCTTTTTCCCCTCTATCTAGCCTGTCAGTATCAGGTTCTATAAATTGGTCGAATACGTTACCATAAAAGCAACAAAGATGACGATTTTAGTTCAAATTCTTTTTTATTCTCCGTTTCACTTCACAACATGGGCGACCATGGCCATCCACTATTTCCTATCTTTTGTACCCTTTACTAAAGTTTGAGGTTATACTATATATCCTTATCCCTGTTCTGACAATCATTTACACTTGCTCGTTGAGTGAGTTATGCCGTCTGACCCTTCTTTCCAATGTATCATTTGAGTGCCAAGTCCTCTTAACGCGTTTTTTGACCTAAAATTTCACCTGTCTCTTTCTAAATGCTACGTGTTTACTTCCATTTTCTCTAAAATTTCGTCATGCAAAAACGTGCCAGTTTATGGTATTCTCAGTATCCTAATGTAGAACATTTTTGTCGTCTCAAGACTAATCAACATCTGTGATGATATAGTTCAGCCTTCTCTGCCATATAAGACTGACTGATATTACAGAATAGTTCATTTTTTCATACTTTTCCAATTGCATTTCGCTTCTTCTTAATATTTTGCTTAGCTTTTGGAAGGCACCTTTCGCTATCCCAATGCGCCTTTGGATTTCAGTGTCACATATTCCACCGTTAAAACCCTGTCCAGAATTTAACGTCCTTTTTAGATGTAGTTTTGCTTCTCTCAAAAGTATATTATTTACGTCAAACATGAAACCCTGTCAAAAATATAGTCAGTCAGTTAATTGCCATACGTGAAACACCATACGTGAAAGAGACATGACTGACTGGGCAGAAGATTATCCCTCAGTAGGTTGTCATTGCTTTCTGCGGTAGACTGGTTGCCAGCCAAAACTATAGAACCCAATCTGTCCTGTTATTTAACCCGTAACTGGAGTGAAGAGACGGATTAATACCTTTTCCCAAGGGTATCTGCGCGTAAGTGAATGCAATGAATTCAACTGGAATTCTAACTCGGCTCCATCGATTTCTCGTTCCGGGCCGATATCCAATGCACCAAAACGAACATCCTCTTAAGAGATTAAAATAGAAAAAAAATCAAAAGAAAGTATGAAAGAAATAAAGAGTGAGAAAAAGAAAGACAGAAAGAGAAAAAAGGAAGAATGACTGAATGAAAGAAAGGAAGAATGAAAGAACGAATAAAAGAAGGAATGAAAAAGAATGAACGAATGAACGAAAGAAAGACAAATAAATAAACAAAGATGAATGAATAAAAAAAGATGAATGAATATATCAAAAAAAGAATGAAAGAAATAAAAAGAATGGACAAAAGAAAGACAAAAAAAGAAAGAAAAAAGGATGAATGTATGAAAGAAAGAAGAAAAGAAATAAAGAAAGAATAAACGAAAGAAAAACAGAAAGAAATACTCAAAGAATGAATGAATGAAAGAAAGAACAATGAAAGAAATAAAGAAAGAATGAACGAAAGAAAGACAGAAAGAAAAAAGAAAACATGAATGAATTAAAGAAAGAAAGAATAAATGAAAGACAGAAAGAAATATAGAAGGAAAGGGCGAAAAAAGGACGAATGAATAAATGGATAAATGAATGAATGAATGAATGAATGAATGAAAGAAAGAATGAAAAATAACGAAAGAATGGAGGATTGAAAGACAGAAAGAAAAGAAAGAAAGAATAAATGAGTGAAAGAAGGAAGTGAAGAAATAAAGAAATAATGAAAGTAAGACAGAAAGAAAAAAGAAAGCATGAATGAATGAATGAATGAAAGAAAAATATGGAATTAATGGACGAAAAAAACGGTAAAAGAATATATAACAGAATGAAAGAAAGAATGAATGAAAAAAAATGAACGAAATATAGAAAAATAGACGAACGAAAAACAAAAAGAAAAAAGAATGCATGAGTGAATGAATAAATGAAAGTGTAAAAAAATGAAAGAAGAACGAATAAAATAAAGGAAGAATGGAGAAAAGAAAGACAAAGAAAAAGAAACCATGAATGAATGAAAAAAGAATGAATAAATGAAAGAAATAGGGGAAAATGGGCGAGAGAAAGACAGAAAGAAACAAATGAATTAAAGAAAGAATGAATGTAAAAAGAAAGAAAGAAAGAAAGAAAAAGAAAGAAAAATGAATAAATGAATGTAAGAAAGAATGAATGAAAGAAAGAATAGACGAAAGAAAAACAGAAAGATAAAAAAGAAAGAATGAATGAAAGAAAGAATAGACGAAAGAAAAACAGAAAGATAAAAAAGAAAGAATGAATGAAATAAAGAATAAATAAAAGAAAGAAAGAAAGAAAGAAAGAAAAGACAGAGAGAGAGAGAGAGAGAAATACAAAAGAAAGATACAACAGAACAAACAGAAGGAAACAAAGGCTTTTTCCACCGTTAAAACCCGTTTCAGAATTTAACGTTCTTTTCAGATAAAGTTTTGCTTCTCTCGAAAGTATATTATTTACGCCAAAGAAGAAAAAATATAAAAAAGGATGAAAAAAGAAAAAGAATCACAAGAAAACATGAAAGAAATAAAGAATGGACAAAAGAAAGACAGAAAGAGTAAAAAAGGAAGAATGAATAAATGAATGAAAAAAAGAATGAATTAAATATAGAATGAAAGAAATAAAGAAAAAGACAGAAAAATTTATTTCCTTTAAAGTTGATATTTATGAAAACTGGCAGCAGAGACAGCATAACGGTTTTCGGTAAAGAAAAAAACTAAAATTAATACAATATAAGTTTCGAGAGCCACTCAAATTAGAGTGTACCTTTTAAATTAGCAATGATGAAGATTGTGTGCGATATTTGTGAAAGAGAACTTTGTAGGAAGTATGAAAAAACAGATTACAAATGCGCTTCAACTTGATTCGACCAAGTATGAAGAATTTGTCCGTCTATAAAATTAGCATTTCAATTCCTGGAAACAGACACCAATAGTAGGCGTCAGTAACTTTACACAATGATATTATTTCCAAAGTTTAGTTTTAGACTGTAAAAGACAATCAATCATAAAATATTTCACTTCAGGAAGAAGTTAAGTTTCTCCCCAGCTTCCTTTTCCTTAATAAATACGAATTTTGATAAAATATTGGAAAACGTAGGATGTGCGTTGTGGTGCAGTGGATATCGGCTCGGAACGAGAAATCGAGGAGCCGAGTTCGAATTCCAGCCGAATTCATTGCATTCACTTACGCGCAAATACCCTTGGGAAAGGTATTAATCCGTCTATTCCTTCCAATTATGGGTTAAATAACAGGACAGATTGGGTTCTATAGCCTTGGTCGGCAACCAGTCTACCGCAGAAAGCAATGGCAACCTACTGCGGGATAATCTTCTGCCCAGTCAGTCATATCTCGAAAAAGACATAATCGCCCAAAGCATGTATCACGTATGGCACTTAACTGATTGACGGAATATAATAGTTGGAAAGATGATTGAGTCTTCTACTGGTCATAAAGTGGGGGATCAGTTTTCTATTGTTATGAAGTAATAAACTGATCCCCCTTAAATATTACTTAATAATATAGTACATATCTTCCCCATCTAGCCATGAGTCAAATAACAGGACAGATTGGGTTCTATAGCCTTGGTCGGCAACCAGTCTACCGCAGAAAGCAATGGCAACCTACTGCGGGATAATCTTCTGCCCAGTCAGTCATGTGGCTTTCCAGACATGATCGCCCAAGTGTGTATCACGTATGGCACTTAACTGACTGATTGGAAAGGGTGGTGGCTTCCAGTTGCTGGAATTATAATTATAATTCTCAGCTTCCTTCTCTTAGCTAACAGTTACCATACAAGCATACCTGGTTATATGACTGATGATGAATAATGATCATAAATTCCCATGACTTCTAAATAATCTTGAATTCATAATAGTCTCAGAGATAATTTGGGGGCCCTATTTAGCCCATAGCTGAGAAGAAAAGATACGTTTCTGTCTTTTCAAAGGTCCTTAGTGCAAAAATTGAGGTACAGCTTTGAATTGTAAGCTTAAATGTGCAGATGGTATGGCTTATGGCCATATCACGTTGAAACATCCGTCCCCATTAAATTCACCGAAGTTAAGCAACGTCAGTGTCTAGATGGCCGATTACTTGGCAATACCAGATACTGCAAGATTGGATGTGCGGGTTGTGTAATAGACACTTGTTCGGAAATTTAATCGGAGTTCCAGTTCCATTTGGGTTCTCGGATGAGCTTAAGTCACTGATGCCTCCTCAACAGGTGTTTACCCGTGCAACCAGACTGGCAACTGGGTCCCACCCATTCACAGTCAGGTTAGCCAAACGCAGACGACAATTCTACTCCTGCAGCTTCCTCTCTCGTACTTCCCGCCTGTGGAACTCACTCCCGTATTCTTGCTTTCCTGACGGCTACGACCTCCAGAAATTTAAAAGCAAAGTTAATACTCACCTACTAACCACTGGACTCTAGCTCTCTCCCCTCCCCTGTATAATCTTCACGTTCTCACCGCCCATGTATCTGTCATTGCACCTGCTTTCTCAGCTTTCTATTGTTCCTTTCTAACTAGCTTGTACTCCTCACTCTTTTCTAATTAATCCTTCTACATTTATGTAACCCCCTGCACATCAGTGGCGTTTCTGCCTTGCTCGGGGTGAAATGATTAAAAAAAAAAATTATATTCAGTTGTTGCGCAAATGGTAAATGTGTGAATCCGCCTATTTTCCCCCAACCTCATCCCTGATTAATTTCTAAAACTTGTCACACACAAAATAGATTATTATCTCATAAAGTAAAATTACGTACAAAATGTTTAAATTTCGTCATTAAATAACCCATATAGGTGTTGATATGACGCGAAAGAAAAACAACTAACCAACCCACCAAACAAGTTAAGTTGCCCGTACAACCTAATTAATTATATGGGGAGAGATTTACGAGTAAGAATAGTAAAATGTGCCAAGGTTTCACGTATGCAAAACCTGCCATTTTGTTATAGATTCTCACTGTAACCAGTATTGGAATTTCTTTGAGGAATTTTGTTTGCGATGACACGATAATCGCTGGGGGGCCAAGGTAAACAAAAACAGTCACACCAAACATGAGAGCCTGTGCAATGTGGCAATGGAAGTGGTGGGTCGTCGCTTGGCTTGTGCCTCCCCAAGAATTCAACGGCGAGAGGGAGAGAGAGAAATTATGAAATCGTTTGTCCTACGCGTCATCAAGTTTTTAATTTACTCTGAAGCTGCGAAAATAAAGAATATTTTTTTTTACTATGGCGTCAGCCGCTGAAATTTAATAGAAAACATTTGACGTTTTATTAAATCAAGTAACGCAATAGTTATTGGCTCGAGAGACTAAGCCGGCGTACCGAGTTCGAGTTATCAACGAGCCTGTTTCGTTCAGTTTTCAAAGGCTCACAATGTCCATTTAGGAGTCGGTACTGTAGAGCAATGGTTCGCAGGAATGTTTAAATCATACGAGGGTCATTCAATAAATAAGGTGAATTTTTCGGTATAAGGACTTCTAATACAGATAGAAGCTTAATTTTTTTTAATTTTTTTTTCTTTACTTATTTTTCAAAGGGATTTAATATTTTTTTTGGCAGATTGAAAAAAAAATAAAGTTTTGGAGATTAACAAAGATGACCGACCAAGAAGCAGGCTCCAGGATTGAACAGAGGTCAGTTATCGAGTTTTTGGCTGCTGAAGGGTGCAAACCAGTTGAAATTCACAGAAGAATGTCAACCAACTGTGTATGGTGCCACATGTTTCAGCCAAAAAATGTCTACAAGTAGGCTAAATTGTTTAAAGAACGGCAGGGTAGTGTTGAGGATGAAGACAACCCTGGGAGGCCTACAGAAGTGAGGTCCCTGAGGTGATCGAATCAGTCAATGACCTCATTCAATCTGACTGAAAGGTGACAGTGGATGACATTGCAAGGACTTTGAGCCTATCTGTTCAACAAACGCAGGGGTCATCAGTCACATGGAGTCGTCTTGCATCAAGACAACACAAGAGCTCACACAGCAGTCCAAACGGTGTAGACCATCAACGAACTGGGCTGGGAACTGCTCCCTCATCCACCTTACATCCCAGACTTTGCCTTTTCAGACTTTTATCTGTTTGGTCACTTGAAAGCGTTCACGAGAGGCACGAAGTTTGGAAGTGACGATGAAGTCAAAAATGCTGTGAGCGATTGGCTTAGACATCATTCCAAAGGTTTTTACGCTGAGGGAATACGGAAGCTTGTTCACAGATGGGAAAGGTGTGTGACACTGCTGGGAGATTACGTTGCAAAATAAAAAAAAGTAAGCTTCTATCTGTATTAGAAGTTCTTATACCGAAAATATTCACCTTATTTATTGAATGACACTAGTAGAAGTTTTTATACCGAAAAAATTCACCTTATTTATTGAATGACGCTCGTAGAAGTCCTTATACCGACAAATTCACCTTATTTATTGAATGACCCTCGTAGAAATCCTTATACCGAAAAAAATCACCTTATTTATTGAATGACCCTCGTAGAAGTCCTTATACCGTAAAATTCACCTTATTTATTAAATGACCCACGTACTTACTTCTTAACAACGGAATACGGAGCGAATGTCGGTGGTTTTCGACAGTTTGAGTAGTCGTGGCATGTCCGTGAAGGCTAGGACTGTTTGAATAAAATGTAGTTTGTCAGGCTACTTTCCGTAGAAATGGCGACATATCAGTGAGAGGCTTGTCACATCTCGTCGATGAGCGAGAAAGAGGTGGAAAATAATTTGTCATCCACAAAACCTCGGAGACGACTTTGGACTTTATCGGAACTGGAACGTCAGGACAGAGTAGCTCCCTCTCAAATTTTAGGTTAGATCTAAGCAATGTTTGTTACCTAATTATTCATCCACTACTCGCTGTTCAACTATTCATTCACATCAAGCAAAGACAATAAATCCACTAAGAGACAATTGAATTTCCGTGTGTTAGTGTGTATTTTTTTAATCATTTCACCCAAAGCAAGGCATTCCACTGCCACTATTGTGCAGGGGAGTTACATAGGGGAAAGTGATGAGAAAGAGTGGTTAGATATAGGAAATGTCAGGAGGGTGACAGACGGGTAAGAATACCGAGGATGAGGGTTGGGTAGATGGGAAGAGTGTTTGAGAGAATGGATGCGAGTTAGTGTGTTAGGAGGTTTCTATTGACCTTACATTTAAACTCCTGGAGAATGTAGCTGTCGGGGAAGCAGGCGTGTGGAAGGGAATTCTACAGACGGGAAGCGTGAGAAAGGAAGCTGTTGGAGTAGAATTTACGGTTACATCTTATCTGTTTCACTGTAAAAGGGTGGGACCTAGTTGCTAATCTAGTATCTCCTGTAAATTCGTACCTAGGCGGGAAGTGCGAGAAAAGAAGCTGTTGGAATGGAATAAAAATACAATTTGTCTGTAAGTGTGTGTGTGTGTGTGTGTGTGAGAGAGAGAGAGAGAGAGAGAGAGAGAGAGACAGTGTGTCAGAATCTCCAATTTCTATTCCTTTTTTAATAATCGTGTAGCCCCAAGCAAGGCATTTTACTGCCACTGTTGTGCAGGGGGTTATATAGGCGGAATGTCATGAAGAGTGAGAGGTTGCAGGGGGATGTCAGGAAAAGAGTAGGAGAGGGAAGAGATTACTGATGAGAATGGGGTGGACGAGGAGGAATGTTATGAGGAGTGAGAGGTTGCAGGGGGTGTCAGGAAGAGAGTAGGAGAGGGAAGAGAGTACTGAAGAGAGTGGGGTGTATGTAGAAAGCATGAGAGAGAGGATGTAAGTTAGTGAGACAGGAGATGACTATTGACTTTACATTTAAATTCTTGGAGATTGTAACTGTCAGGAAAGCAAGTATGCGGAAGAGAATTCCACAGGTGGGAAGTGCGAGAAAAGAAGCTACTGGAGTAGAATTTGCGTTTACAATTTATTGGTTTCACAGTAAAAGGGTGGGACCTAGTTGCTAATCTTGTGGCTCGAGGAAATTTGTATATAGGGGTTACCAGTGAGCTAAGTACATCAGAGCAGAAGCCGTGGAAGTATTTGTAGAAGAGACACAGGGAAGCCACACTGCGTCGGTGAGAAAGCGACTGTATCCTAGCTGCCAAGTCGGGATCGATCACATTACAGATTCTCCGTTGGATTCGGTCGAGGACACCTAAGTGGATAGCAGGAGCACCAGACCAGATATGGCAGCAATACTCAATGCACGAGCGGATGGTAGACTTGTGTATGTGCAGGATTGTTTGGGACGGGAAAAACTTCCTGGCCCTACACAGAGAACCGACTTTCTTAGCAGCGGATTTATGGATTCTATATAGTTATTCCACTTGAGGTCTGGTGTGAGAGTTAACCCGAGCAGGCGCAGTGTTTCGCTTTCAGGGAGAGAAGCCTGATCTATGTTAATATGTTAATGGGCGGGAGGAACGATTGTCTGTGGTGGTTTATTTGATAGCAGCTTCGTTTTGGAAGCATTTCTCAAAATGTGTCCTAAAAAATTAATATATATTTCTTTCTGATTCTCTTTTTCTTTCTATATTGATTAGAACTTCCTCGTTAATCATATGTTCCTTCCATGAAATTCCCATCCTGTTTTTGTAGAAATTCATCTCCAGTCTGCACATCATAGATGAAGAATCTGTCCAGTATTTTTTAGAGTCATAGGAAGCAAGAAAGCATGCAAGAAATAAAGAATAAAAGACAGGATACATTTATAGAACTTAGTAACAAAGAAATATGAAGAAAAATTAGAAGTGTATAGAAAGAGAGAAAAAAATATTAAACAAAGGAGGAAGAAAAAATGAACAGAAAGAACTAAACAAACAAAAATAAAAAAATAAACAAAACAAATTAGAAAGGTAAGCAAGCAAAAATAAAATTAAAAAAATAAACAAACAAATAAAAACAAATAAATAAATGAATGAATGACTGAAAGAGAAATAAAGAAAAAAAAAGTGGAAGAAAAACAAAAGATTACAGATACAGATTCAATGAAAGAATAAAAATATCAAAAAGAATGAAAAAAATAAGAAGTAAAAACAAAGATAATCTGAACTTAGTTTATAAATGGAACTTTGTCTGTGTGTGTATGTGTGTGTGTTTGTCTGTGTGTGTGTGTGTGTGTGTGTCCATTACCTATAGAATCCGAAACGGCTGAACCGATTTTCTTGAATATTTACACAGTTGTACTGTAAGCGTCTGCGAGTGTTCTTAGCTAGGTTTTGTGTCAAGGTACCCCCGATAAATATCGAAAAGCGATAATCGAAAAAATCGGGTTATAGAAGGAATGGTCCGATTTTAATCAAATTTGATACACTCATAAACAAAGACATAAGAAACGATATTCAGAAGTTTCAAGGTTGCAGTTCTTACAATAGTGCAGAAAATCGATAATATATATATATAAAAGGCAAGATGTTTGTGTGTGTATGTCTGTTTATCTGTCTGTATGTCCTTTATACAAATCCAAAATTTTTATCCGATTCTCACCAAACTTGAAAATTTGACTTACATCCATTCATTTTTTTTTCAGTCTACGGTTTCGCTTTAACTGGAAACAACTATTGCTTTTTAGTCTTTCGTGCCAACGTCCAAAGAGTCTGAGCTCCAGGACCATGGATTAGTTTTAAAGCTTTCATTACACCCGAGCAACGCCGGGCTATACTGCTAGTAATAAGAAAAAAAGAAAAATTCGAAAAAAAACGAGAAAACAAAAAAAAAAAAAGAAGGAAATCAAAAATGTATGAATGAGAACAAAACAATTAACAAAATCAAACACCTAAGAATGAAAGAAAAAAGAAAAAAATGAAAGAGGAAAAAAAGAAACTGGAAAGAAAGAAAAAAATAAAAAAGAAACAATTAAATAAAGAAAAGAAAGAAAGAAGAAAAGAAAGAAGAGAAAGAAAGAAAGAAAGAGCCAATGACAGAAAATGAAGAAAAATGAAAGAGAACGACAAAAAAGAAAGACGGTAAAAATAAAAAATAAAAAAAACAGACAAAAAGAAATACAAAGAAATGAAAGAAAACGAAATGAAACAAAAATATAAAGAAAAACGAAAGCAAAAGAAACAGAGAAAAAGAAACAAAGAAGGTTAAATGATAAAAACAAAGCAAAAAGGAAAAACAAAAACAAAAAAGAAAAAGTAAAAGAAGCAAACATGTATAAACCATTATTTTTCAATTTAATATGGCAAATAAATTAGCACACTTAAATACCATATGGTAAATTTATGTTGACCTACATCATTAAACAATTTTCACTTCAACCATATAATTCTCTTTCTGTCCATCTTAATTATACCCGGATAATGCTTTAAAAAATGAACGATTTCATTTTTATCGTGTGAAAAGACATATCAGAGACGATACCTGGTTTCAGTGAGCAAAAGAAATAAAGAAGGAGGTGAAGATAGAAGTGTTTAACGTCTTCTGCAATTGACTCATAAATAACACATTAATTCTTTTTAATCGCGTGAAAAGTTCTAAAAGACATATCAGAGACGCTACCTGGTTTCAGTGAGCAAAAAGAAATAAAGAAAGAGGTGAAGATAGAAGTGTTTAACGTCTTCTGCAATTGACTCATAAATAACACATTAATTCTTTTTAATCACGTGAAAAGTTCTAAAAGACATATCAGAGACGCTACCTGGTTTCAGTGAGCAAAAGAAATAAAGAAAGAGGTGAAGATAGAAGTGTTTAACGTCTTCTGCCAATGACTCATAAATAATAGAATAATTCTTTTTAATCACGTGAAAAGTTCTAAAAGACATATCAGAGACGCTACCTGGTTTCAGTGAGTGTAAAAAGAACCAAAGAAAGAAAGAAAGAAAGAAAGAAAGAAAGAAATCAAATTGACCACACATATAATTTTTTCTTTCTTCCCAATTCTATTAATAACAAAGGTATTGTTTCTTATATTCAAATAAAAATCATTTTCACAAAATGATTTAACATTGCCTGATGACGAGGTAAAAATCTCGAAACATAGAAATTTCCCTGTAGCAATATAAACTCTATTAATTTAAAATAAAAAACAAAACAAATTTAATAAAATACAAATTTAATTATATATATATATATATATATATAGGCCCTCGATAAGAACGGCGATTCGAGCTGTTGCCCTGGATATCTCTAAAGCATTTGATAGGGTCTGGCACGCCGGAGTTCTGCGCAAGCTACTGGGCTATGGTATCACTAGACGCTTGCTTGCTTTGATCCAATCGTTCTTATCAAACTGCATAATGAAAGTAGTCTTGCACGGGCACGCCTGCAGATCTTATCACACGAACGCATATGTCCCCCAGAGCTCCATCTTAAGCTCGACGCCCTTTCTGATCTTCATCAACGACCTCCCTAATGTGATCGAATCCCATGAAGGTATTTACGCTGACGACACCTCCATTTATACCAGCCTCACTCAGAAAACTGCCAGGGCGGTAAAAGATATACCTTACTGATGAACTTGCGAAGGACCTCCAGTTTTTGGTGGACAGGGGTAAGAAATGGCTCGTAAATAATAACGCTCCCAAAAGGAAGCCCATCACCATGAATCAAGCCAGTCCCCCTGAAAGCAATACACTGCGCCTCTCTCAGCCGACATCAAATAGAACGACTACATTGAATCAATAGCTACATCTACTGCTAGAAATATTGAGACACTGTGTCTGACCAGGAAGTTTTTCTCGCCCGAGTCCATCTTGCACATATGCAAATCAACCATCCGCCTACGCATTGAATACTGCTGTCATATCTGGTCAGGTGCTCTTGCTATTCATCTCAGGGTTCTCGACAGGATCCAGAAGATAATGAGCAATGTAATCGATCTTGAGCTGCCAACTCGACTCTAGCCACTTTCTCACCGACGCGATGTGGCTTCCATTTGTCACTTCTGCAAATATTTTGATGGCTTCCGCACCTACGAGCTTAGCACCCTGGTGCCCCTTCTACAAGAATTTACTTAAGCAACCAGACTGGCAACAAGGTCCCACTTTTTATAGCAAAAAAACCACAAGCAGCCTTTATTTCACCTCAGCCAGCTTCTTTTCTCGAATTTCCAGCCTGTGGAACTTGATTCCCTAATAGCCATAATCTCCAAGAGTTTAAATGCAAAAACCATTACCATCTCATCCCTTTGAATCTTATATGGCACTAATCCTTTTTCCCAATACCCGCTGAGTCTTGTTCTTCTTCCTTTTTCACTCTACTCTCACGCAACTCTCTTTGCACAACTATTCTCATCCTTATCTATGAGAACACCTGTAACCGGTTCCTCTTCGGTTCCTCTTCGGTTCCTCTTTCTCTTTGCTCTCCCGCTATGTAACCTTTCACTACCAGTGACATCACTACGTTGATTAGGGTTAGATGATCAATATAAATATATATATATATATATATATATATATATATATTGGTCAGAATCAAATTAAACCAGTACAAAGTTGTATTAAAAAGTGTTCAATACAATTATATTTTAACACTTTTGAAAAGTTTACATTTGAAAATGAGTTATTTCCAAAACCTAGGTTTCAACGATTCGATATATTCAGGTGATTTACAATAACTGATTTCAAATGCTAGAACAGGGAGTTTTGACGAATGAGTACCTGGAATTTTCAAAAATTAGGGTGGAGTTATTTAATTATATTAGAACACTTTCATCCATGTTTGTATGACCCCAGGAAGAATTTATGCCTATGTTTACATCTGGAGATAATTTCTGATCTTTCATTTAGTAATTTTTTCTTTCTGAAAGCAACATAATAGCTAATATTTCTCCTAGCAAAATCTACATACGTTATATATATATATATCAGTTTCACTATAAGTTTCAGTATAAGTTTCAATAAGTTTCAAACTTCTTGCTTATATATATATATATATATATATATATATATATATATATATATATATAAGGCAAGACGTTTGTGTGTGTGTCTGTTTATCTGCCTGTATGTCTGTATTTTTTCAGCAATTTTATTTTAGTTTTTGCTTCTGATTTGACTCTAAGTAGGTATGATTGTAGTTCTTAGTCTCAGCCATGATACCATTTACTCAGAGGACTTATTTAGCCTTCAAAATTCAGTTTACGACGAAAAAAACTTATTTGATATCGATATCAGGAAATCAAAATTTGACTTCCATCCATTCATTTTTCTTTCAGTCTACAGTTTCGCTTCGAATGGAAACAACTATTGCTTTTTAGTTTTTCGTGCCAACGTCCAAAGAGTCTGAGCTCCAGGACCATGGATTAATTTTAAAGCTTTTATACTGCTAGTATATATATATATATTATCGATTTTCTGCACTATTGTAAGAACTGCAATCTTGAAACTTCTGAATATCGTTTCTTATGTCTTTGTCTATGAGTGTATCAAATTTTATTAAAATCGGACCACTCCTTCAATAAGCCGATTTTTTCGATTATCGATTTTCGATATTTATCGGTGGTACCTCAACACAAAACCTAGCTAAGAACACTCGCAGATGCTTGTAGTACAACTGTGTAAGTTTTCAAGAAAATTGGTTCAGCCGTTTCGGAGTCTATACGTAACGGACACACACACACACACACACACAAACCCATACACACACACAGATAAAGTACTATTTATAAATAAGTTTAGATGTGTGTATGTCTAGATATATATAGGTCAAAACTATATCAACGGAAATACATATATATATATATATATATATATATATATATATATATATATTATAGAAAAGAAAATATAAAACTAAAACTGCCAAAATACAAATTACGAAGAACAAATCGAACATGCCAGGCTTCCACTATAATTTATCAATTTTAATAACCATTACAATTATGTCAAAAATATCATGCATAAAACACATTATATATATATATATATATATATTTAGAACATGTACAAACTAATTTATAACCTTGAACTTTTTTTTCTTCGCTCCTTATTTACTTGTATATATATATATATATATATATATATATATTATTAGCTCTATTTTTGTATTGAGCACTTTCTTAAAAATAGTGTTTCTTTTGACAAGGAATATTATTCCAACAATACTTGTATATATATATATATATATATATATATATGGTTAGGTCTTGAAGGCTGTCACAATGCGTTGAGTAAAATAAAGGCAAAGAAGTTTTTGGGTATTACCTATTTATTATACATTAATATTTCGAGTTCAAAATCTCATCTTCAGAATGGCAGAGAAGCGTTTGTCAGTCCGAGAGAGTTCCTGGCCTTTCAAAATTCCTTTATTTTACTCAACGCATTGTGACAGCCTTCAAGACCTAACCATATACCTATTATACACAATGCTTCAAGCAAATTACAAAAATTTACTATATATATATGCACTGCGCCTGTCCTTAGCGGAAATTAGTTCGAAATCCTGTGAAAGAACACGTCATATATCGTGAACAACAGCCTAAACCAGTACGTTAGAATTGTCGGTCACGATGATTTGTGATTTTATGACGGCACAAACATTCACAGCCCCCAAAGGATTCAGTATGCAAAATTTAACTGTCAAAGCTTGAGTCAATACGAGTTACAGTTCTCAGACATTTTCGAAAGGTACCTCTTCCAGAACGATAGCAATGACAAGGCGACCATGATGAGATTCGAAACTGTGACCCTTGGTAAGAGAGCTAGCGTTTAAACTATTCGGAAGCTCATGGAAAATGTTGTAAAAATGGGTCACGTGGGCATTGGGTAAACACAAATGATTCTGAGAAGGCATCTGTAACGGGGATTTACTAGCCGCCCTAAGAGACATATATATATATATATATATATATATATATATATATATATATATATATATATATTCATTTGTAAACGTGTTATTACGATGAAAAATGAAAAGTATTCAAAAGTTATATAATTGTATTGAATACTTCACTTTTTAATACAAATGTGCACTGGTCTAATTTTATTATAACCAAAAATGTAAAAAGTAATTAAACAATTACATATATATATATATATATATATATATATATATATATATATATATATATATAGTGTATCGAGACAGCAAATAATTTTCTAAACATGTACTGTTAAATGTAAGAGACAATGAATGTCTATTATGCTTAATCATGAGCCGTTCTAAACGTCGTATTTTGACTTTAAATTCAGTTGAAAATTTAAAAAATTCTCCAACATTTGGACATCTTTTATTAATTTGTTTCTAAGGTTTCGGCTCACATGAGCCATCTTCAGAGAGGTCACCAAGACGCTAACACAATAACATCCACCATCACCGACGATTTTATTTTGTGTTGACATAAAACTCCGCTAGGCAACGGCAACAGTTACTAAAAATAACAAACGCATTTCGCAAATTTGCAATGCGGTTCTATGACGTCACACCGCGTGATAGCGCGAAATGACAACAGAACCATGTATTCAAATGCAATGTAATATGTTATGACCAGATTTAAAAGTGATTTTATTAAGTGTGATTGAATATATATATATATATATATATATATATATATATATATATTTGTTAGCGGAACATGTTGCCGAGTATTGAAGCGCTCATGGATATTCCCTTCTGTTCTAAACAAATCGTGTGTGGGTCTGAAGAGATGGCTACAGCCACCAAAAAGTAAGGTAGATGTATTTAAGATAGATAAATAGAAAGATAGAGATAAAGAGAGACAGAGAGCGAGCGAGAGAGAGAGAGAGAGCGAGAGAGAAAGAGCACTGTATTTTGTTGTTTGGTTCAAGAAGCGAAAACGTGCTCATATCAAATTTAAATAAAATGTTATGCAAATATATCTCATATGCATTTCATAAAAATTATAGTAAATAAATATATTAAAAGCATATTAAAACTATTCAATCGTTCTATATATATATATTGAAATTGCAATATCAGAATGTACTTATGAATAAACATACAAAAATCATTAGTGTGTCGTCACAGAAATTTAAATTTCAATAATTCTTCCATTTAGTCACAAGAGAATTTTTATTAGTTTGGCGAATCAGTAACCTTTTCCCTTCTACGTACCACTACTAACCCAACGAGCATGCCACATGCCTCCCACTGCCATAGAAGAAATTACTACTAAGATTCCGCTAGCTTAACTCTATAAAAGCCAATATTTTCTCACTCTTTCCTTTACTTGACCTCCGGCATTAGAATTTTTCCACATTCTTTGTTTAAACGTGGTTGACAATGCATTTCTTAAACTAGCATGTTGAAAATGGCTTTTTCCATTCTAGATTTTATCTGAATTTACAGAACAGGGCATAATATATATATATATATATATATATATATATATATATATATATATATATATATATAAGAAAAGAACCGGTTTTGCCCCCGCTCGTCAAAGTTTTTTTTTAATTGGGAGAACTTATCGTAAAATGTAAGAGGTGTGAAAAAGAAAATGGTCAATGATTGGAAATGGGGAATGAACTGCTAGAGACTGATCACAGCAAGACCCAGCAAACACTTTCGCTGTTTACATAGCGACGGTCTGCAAGACCTGATATAAACAGACTCCAGCATCTTCAAATGAAAATGTTTCCAATACGGAAAACCAATCCACATTAAACTGCATCGCACACGTTCTATTTTTTATAAGATGTTTACAAACATGCAGTTTAATGTGGAATTGTTTTCGTATTATAAACATTTTCATTTGAAGGTGCTGGAGTCTGTTTACATACAATCTTACACATTTCTATTACTATTATTAAGACTTATTTTGTACATATGTTCTTGTTATATTAATACACTGTTTTGAACCTACCTTCTGTGTTCTATGTCTTACCTCCGACCAAATCGATCACTACAATTTGCAGTGAAGTTTCGTCACAACTCCACAACAAATTCGCGACTAAGATCCACAACAATCTGGCGATGAAGATTTGCGACAAATATTTGCACATGTATTTGCGAGGACCACCGGAATTAAAAAGAAACCCTCTTAAAACATAAAACCTTCTTTCGAAAAGTACTACGTGAAAAAGAAAAAGACACAAAATGAGAGATTTCAAGAACATTTTCTTGGAGCTGATAAAGTACCAGAGTGCACAACAGGAAAAATGGAAACATTATTTCTTCAAACTCAGAAGGAATAACAAGAGAGACATATCGAATTTCAGAATCAAATGTTGGAACTAACAAGTCGAACGAAAACCAGTGAAAATAAATTTTCTTTTTCACAAAACAAAATTTGGAGAGCTATAGAGAATTTTACATACGCTTCCGAGGAAGACATAACCTTCGCGTCTTACTTTAAGAAGTATGAAGTTTTTTATGATACAGATTGTAAAATCTGGAACGGTGATAAAGAACTACGTCTCCTTCTAAGAAAACTTGGCACAAGTGAGGATACAAAATTCGTTAATTAAATTCTGCCGCGGAAGACTAGTGAACTGACATTCACCGAAGCAGTGAATTTACTCACTTATCTTTTCTATCCAAAGATATCTTTTTTTGTCATAAAAGATGGAAATGTCTTAATCTAAATAAGAATGAATCGGATGACTCTAACACTTTCGCGTCAATGGTTAACAAACATTGCGATGATTTTAGGCTGGCAGAGCTAAGTGCAAACAACTTTAAATGTTTGATATTCGTGCAATGACTAGTTTCAGCAAAAGATGCAGAAATTAGACGAAAAATACTGAGCAAATTAGAGAATGAACCAAATGTATCTCTTCGACAATTTGCCGAGGAATGCCATATGTACGTCAGTATAAAGCAGGATTCTAAATGTATTGAGGAATCCGGTATTGCTCATGTCAAAAAAGTACGCTGCAAACAGAAATAAACAAAGTCTCTGAAAATTAACGAAGTAAAGAAATAGCAAAGTAAATTGCTTCCGATCTCATGTTACAGATGTGGGGCCATACACATTGGTACATAGAATGTTTTTTCAGAAACAAAAAAAAGCCATACTTTTAACCAGTCGGACACTAAAGTTCGCATTGCCGATCAAAAAATAAAACAGAGTTATCACACTCCACCCACACCTGTTGAACGGGTGAAGAGGCTCATCTCCTGTTTCCTGTTTGGGATGCGGTTTCTGGTTTTTCTCCTTTCTAATCTTACTGTTTTTCTTGTTTTTTTTTTTCAATTGGAGTAGATAGACTAAACTATCGCCCGGTTCACACTCCACCCACGTCTATTGAACAGGTGAAGAGGCTCATCCCTTGTTTCCTGTTTAGGATGCGGTTTCCTGTTTTTCTCTTTTCTAATCTTCTCACTCTTATGTAGCCCCATGCACATCAGTGGCGTTACCGCCTTGCTTGGGGTGATATGATTAAAAATATATATATATATATATATATATATATATATATATATATTGTTTAATACTTAGTTTTTGGTCATAATAGGGTTAGACCAGCACACATTTGTATTAAAAAGTCTTCGATACAATTATATTGTAGAACGTTTGAATATTTTCCATTTTTAAACGAGTTATTTCGCTACCGAGGTTTCTACCATGAGTGGTGTCTTCCGGCGAATTATATATATATATATATATATATATATATATATATATATATATATGACGTATGTAGAGATTGTTCCAAGAGGAAAATTAGCTATTATGTTGCTTTTGGAAAGAAAAAATTACCAAATGAAAGATCAGAAAGTATTTCCAGATGTAATCATAGGCATAAATTCTTACTGGGGTCATACAAGCAAGGATGAAAGTGTTCTAAGATCCTTAAATGTCTCCACCCTAATTTTGAAAATTCTCTGGTTGTTTGAAAATTCCAGGTGCTCATTCGTAAAACTCCCTGTTCGAGCGTTTGAAAAACGGTGAAATCAGTTATTGCAAATCGCCTGAAGATACGGAAACGTTGAAACCTAGGTTGTGAAACTGACTCATTTTAAAATGAAAACTTTTCAAAAGTGCTACAATATAATTGTATTGAACACTTTTTAACAAATTTTGTACTGGTCTACTTTGATTATGACATATGTATCGATATATATATATATATATATATTGTTTAATACTTAGTTTTTGGTCATAATAGGGTTAGACCAGTATACATTTGTATTAAAAGTGTTCGATACAATTATATTGTAGAACCTTTGAATATTTTCCATTTTTAAACGAGTTATTTCGCTACCGAAGTTTCTACTATGAGTAGTGCCTTCTGGCGATTTTTTATAAAAACAAAATTATTATTAAAAATCGCCTGAAATCACCACTCATGGTAGAAACCTGGGTAGTGAAATAACTCGCTTAAAATAGAATATATATATATATATATATATATATATATATATATATATATATACTAGCAGAAGCTGATACACTGGCAGTCTACTATACAGGCTCGCAGGGAAAAAAAAGAGCTGAATGCCATATTCACTGGCAGAAGCTTAATATATTTAAATTACATTTCTCGAGAACAATGACTAACAATTTTATATGTTTTTATGCAATTATCAGGCAGTCAGTAATAGTCAATGAAAAACAAGCATTTCCTAAACAAGTATGCTATAGAGGCAGACCAGAGAAAGTTATTTGAATGACATATTAACTGGGAGAGGCTTAATATATTTTAATTAAATTTCCAGTAAACGATGACCAACCATGACTAACAATTTCATATGTTTGTATGAAATCATCAGGCAGTTAACAATAGTTAAATAAAAAAACAAGCAGTCCCAAAACGAGTCTGTATAGATGACCACCAAAAAAGCAATTTTGAATGCCATATTGAGTTACAAAAGCTTAATATATTTTAATAACGTTAACAGTAAACAATGGCCAACCGTGACTAAAGATTTTATGTGTTTTCACGCAATCATCTGGTAGTTAGTAATAGTTAAATAAAAAAAGGAAGCTCAAAAACGAGTCTGCTACAGAATTCCACATAAAAATAGATTTGAATTGCATATTAGTTGTTGGAATCTTAATATATTTCAATTAAATTTCCAGTAAAAAATTACTAAAAGTGACTATTTCATACATTTTATGCAATCATCTGTCAGTCAGCAATAGTTAAATATAAACAAGCAGCTTCAAAATAAGCCTGCTCTCAAGCCCCATCAGAAAAGGAGATTTGAAAGCCATATTAACTGGCAGTGGCTTAATATATTTTAATTAAATTTCCAATAAACAACGATTAACCGTGACAAAGAATATCATGTTTTCATTAAGTTCTCAATAAAATAAAATAAAAAAGAGATTCAAAACAAATCTGTTATAGAAGTTCACCAAAGTGAGATAATTGAATGTCATATTACCTGGTAGAGAATTAATATATTTCAATTAAATTTCTACTAAACAAGGACAAACCATGAATAACAAATTAATGTGTTTTCACGGAATTATCTGGCAGTCATTAATAGTTAAATATAAAACAAACATCTCCAAAACGTGTCTGCCATATAGACCTAGCAGAGAAAGATATTTGAATGCCATATTAACTGGCAGAGAATTAATATATTAGAATGCCATATTAACTGGCGGAGAATTAATATATTTCAATGCCATATTAACTGGCAGAGAATTAATATATTAGAATGCCATATTAACTGGCAGAGAATTAATATATTTGAATGCCATATTAACTGGCAGAGAATTAATATATTTGAATGCCATATTAACTGGCAGAGAATTAATATATTTGAATGCCATATTAACTGGCAGAGAACTAACATATTTGAATGCCATATTAACAGGCAGAGAATTAATATATTTGAATGCCATATTAACTGGCAGAGAATTAATATATTTGAATGCCATATTAACTGGCAGAGAACTAACATATTTGAATGCCATATTAACTGGCAGAGAATTAATATATTTGAATGCCATATTAACTGGCAGAGAATTAATATATTTTAATCAAAATTCCAGTGAACAATGACCAACCACGAATTTTGTGTGTTTTCACGCAGTTATCAGGCAGTCAGCAATAGTTAAACAAAAACAAACAGTTTTAACATGTGTCTGCTGTAGAGGCCAACCGGAGAACGATATTTGAATGCCATATTAACCGGCTGTGTCTTGATATATTTTAATTAAATTTCCAGTAAACAATGAACATTCAAAGAAAAAAATTCAGGTTTTACGCAATCATTAGGCAGTCAGCAATAGTTAAATAAAAACAAGCAGTTTCAAAACGAGTCTGCTCTAGAATCTCCCAAGAGAATGACCTTTGCATATCATATTAACTGGCAGATGCTTAATATATCTTTATTAAATTTCCAGTAAACCGTGACCAACCGGGACAAACAATTTCATGTGTTTTCAAGCAATCATGTGGCAATCAGCAACAATGAAATAAAAACAAGCATCTCCAAATCGAGAAAGAGATTTGAATGCCATATTAACTGGCAGAAGATGAATATATTTTAATTAAATTTCCAGTGAACAATTACCAACCATGACGATCAATTTCATGTTTTCATGTAATCATCAGGCGATCGATGAAACTGTTCATTTACATCGTCCACTCTTCACTGGTAATTTAATTACAATATATTAAGTCTCTGCTAGTTAATATGGCATTCATCTCTCCTCTGATAAGCTTCTATAGAAAACTCTATCTTAGGAGCTGATTTTTTTTTTTTTTACATATACATACATATATATATAGTTATTGCAAATCGCTTGAATACACCACATGGTAGAAATCTAGGTTGCGTAATAAGTCGTTTACAAATGAGGAATATATATATATAAAGTCATCCGCAGACAGATCTGTTTCGCTGTATCACTGCTCATCAGTACGGTAAGACTCCGATTGCTTTTTAACCCAGGATTGAAACCCGCCAGAATTGGCGTCAGTCGGCGATTCTACCTCTGGGCTATGGGCGCTTGGTAGAAGATGGCAGACTTTTTAGCGTGTATATTATCATTATACGTGGCCAATAGCCAGTGTGCTCTAATTCATTTTACTGAATGAGCGATGCGTACATGCCGGAGTAGCTACTGTTTTTCAAAGTTTACCGTTCTTCCAGAGTGTTCAATCAGGGTGTGAAGGCGTAAATGCATGTATATATATACTCTAGAAAAAAATTTTAGATATTCTAAAACTTCATGGGTAATACGTATTTCGTAGGCAAACCTGCTCGTCAGGCCAAAATGATACAACAGTTACTATTCAAAATTTTGAATATTAACTCTTATATCATTTGGATCTGACGAGCAGGTTTGGCTGCTAAATACGTATTACCCATGAAATTGTAGAATATCTATTACTTTTTTTCTAAATTGTGTTACTCTGTTAAATTAAATAAATAAATTTAATATTGAATTCTTTCGAGTTTGTCTCTATCGGAACTTGCCTGACTTAAATACCAAATATTCTACGTTATATATATATATATATATATATATATATATATATATATATATGAGAAGACCATGAATTTATTTACAAATATATATGCACTACCGCCCGTAATTATTATTTTTTTTAAAGAAAATGCTGTATTTCATACTATATTTAGTATTTATTGCCAAGTGGATAATTTTAAATGAAAATAAACGATATATATATATATATATATATATAAAATATAAAATAGTCAAAATTTGCATAAAAAATATAAAATAGTAAAGAACTCCTACGAACTTCCCAAGAATTTCTTTCGTTAAATTCCTGTTACTCTTATTATAGGAGGGAGAGTCCATTATCTGAGGAATAGATAATAGGTGTGTTTCCCCATAGCACACACACACACACACACACACACACACACACACACACACACACATAAATATATATATATATATATATATATATTTAATTGGAGTAGATAGACAGAATTATCGCCCGGTTCACACTCCACCCACGTCTATTGAACAGGTGTAGAGGCTCATCCCTTGTTCCATGTTTAGGACATAGTTTCCGGCTTTCTCTTTTCCAATCTATTCACTCTTACGTAGCCCCCTGCACACCAGTGGCCTTACCGCCTTGCTCGGGGTGATATGATTATATATATATATATATATATATATATATATATATATATATATATATTGTGTACAACCTTGTGAAAATTAACTGAAGCAACTGCTTTAGTTTCCTTTTATACACCATACCGTCAGTTTTAGATCCACTGGAGTGACAGGGTGTAATCAATTTTATTTTTCTTCATATTAAGTCGTTTGCAGTGGTGTGCAGTAATATGCATCTATTTTCGCGGTGTATGATGAAATTTGTTCGGCCTTGCAAAATAATGCGTCATCTGTGATTGCCTCAGATTTTTATCACGCCGAGACACTATTGCCTCGAATGTCGATCACTTGTCTTACGACCATTTTCTGTAATGTATGTTACTCCAAGAAAGCGTGCGAAAATTGTAACGCCGCACGAACTCACTTGCAAGCCTTACAGAGAGATAGCGGATATTGTTGTTGTCAGCCTTTCAAATGTCAGTTATGTCATCAAGGCAAAGAAACAAACTGAATCCATCTTATATTTTTTCTTTTCAGCAAATAAATTACACACACACACACACACACACACACACACACACACACACATACATATATATATATATATATATATATATATATATATAATGTCCAGATATTTTATTTCTATCAGCGCTTTCGGCAATACTTTTAATCATTTATAATATATTTTGCTTTTAACTGAATATAAAATCGTTTTGTATATGTATCATAGAGTCATAGGAATGTTTTATTTTCCAAGTTCAGCACATCATGTCCCTGTTCATAGTTGATATTATACTACCCACCAACACCATTACAACTAATATCCAAAACAATCTATCCCATCTAATCTAAATTTTATTCGTTTTTTTAGGTCTTTGTGAATTTCATTCGTGTAAAATCTTTTGTACAATAAAGACAGAAGCTGATGATGGTTCGCCTGAAATAGGCCTATATTTCTGATTTACCATAAAATAATGTGAAATAACGTGTCTACCTTAATTTTTCTTCTATATATATATATATATATATATATATATGGCTTAGGGGGTAGCGACTCCGACTGACACCAAATCGGTCGAGTTTCGATCCCGACCAGAAGCAAGTGGATGTGTCTAGCCACACTCATGAGCTGTGTGATACAGTGAAACAAGCTTGTATGTGGATGACTAATATATTATGCTCTCATTACGACTGAGCTCTCTAGAGAAGAAAATTTTAAAAACAGATTCCATTTCTGCGATATATGCGTGACTCTTCAGAAATGAACTGAGTTCTTTCGGTGACTGGTGAGTGTATATACTGCTTCTATACAACACGTTAAAATTTCTCTTCTCTGATTCCATGCGCCTGTGGCTTAGTGGATAGAGACTCCGACTGACACCAAAGGCATGTCTAGCCACACTGATGAGCTGTGATACAGCGAAACAGGCTTGTGTGTGGACAACTAATATATATATATATATATATATATATACAGTACTGTTGAAAAATATTAGGAAAAACTATTTTATTTTTTATGAGGCATATTGACAGAAAATAAACAATTTAATTAAAGTAATTTTATTTGATTTATTTAACAAATGCTTTAACAAGAAAAAAATAATTGTTACAAAATAAATTTAATATTTAGTATAATAGCCTTTTGCTTTGATTACAGCCTTCGTTCTGTCAAGCATTGACATCACAAGCTTCTTCAATGAATCTAATGGCATCTCCTGCCAAGCAGCATATATTTGTTCCCAAAGTGCGTCTTGCAAAGTAACATTAGATTTATCAATCTTTTATCCAAAATATCCCATAGATATTCAATAGAGTAGTTTTAAAATAACTTGTTAAATAGAAAATAGGAAAAATTAAATATGACTTCTTTTGAATACATTTCTTTAAACCTAGTTTTAAATAATCAATTTTTATTAGCAATTTACTTGGTTTTTCACCCTGTATTTGAATTTCAGTGAGGTTTTTAGGAAAGTCACCTCTGTCCTAATAGTACCGGTTGTGTGCAAAAGTGTTAGGACAGGGGTGATATAAACTTTATTTTGATGCCTCATAAAAGATAAAATAATCATTGTCCTAATACTTTTGCACAGTACTGTTAGTGTTTCCTATATATAGATAATAAAATTTTGTGTGCATTGCTCATAGTTTTCGAGTAATATATTTTCCCTTCAATATTTGCACACGAAGGAGGTTGGACATGGTATCTTATGACAATAAGGCTATGCAAGAGTCTGAAAATACCCCCAATTCTACCCCTTTCGAGAAGTACAGGGATAACATTAGATCATCGGCTGAATGACATAACACACCAAATAAGAGTGTCTAGTCATAAAAGCTGTGCACATTGGGTGCTGCATTGCACGTTGCATCCATTCTTGCTGCATCTGTCGGTGCAGCAAGCCAGCACCATCTGCACGAGTGCAGCACAATGTCTGTCTGACCTGCACATGCATTTTCTACGCAATGAAATCTCGCCAATCACTTCCGACCCTCATTTACCACTACTAACTCTCGTTTTTTTTTTGTCTTGTCTCTATAAGCAACATGGCCGACAAAGTTACGAGATGACATGATTAGACATTTCGGACGCTCTTTTTTCTTCCTACTCCCACATTTTTTTCTTTCTTTCACTTGATAATTTCTTTCTTTGCACTTTTTTTATCTCTTGTTTGATTGTTTTTTTTTCTTCTTTCTTATTGTCTCGACAAGCAATTTTTAATCTGTTTTAGCTGCAGTTTTGGTTTTGTTATCTGGTCTCAATTTTATAGAAAAGTATTTTTTATTTATTTCAATTATCGGTCATGTTTCCGTTTTACTTATTTTCTGTTTCTTTCTCTCCCTTTTTATTATTATTATTATTATTTTTATTTTATTCATTTTTCCCTTTTCTTCTTCTTCTTCTCCTCCTCCTTTTTCTTCTTCATCTTCTTCTCCTCCACCTTCTTCTTCTTCTTCTTTTGCTCCTCCTTCTTCTTCTCCTCCACCTTCTTCTTCTTCTTCTTCTTCTCCCCCACCTTCTTTTTCTCCTCCTCCTCCTCCTCCTTCTTCTTCTTCTTCTTCTTCTTCTTCATTTTCTCCTTTTTCTTCTTTATCTTCTTCTTCTTCTCCTCCTCCTTCTTCTCCTCCTCCTTTTTTTCTTCTTCTTCTTCTTCCTCTTTTTCTCCTCCTCCTCCTTCATTTTCTGACTTTTCTTCTTATCTTCTTTTTCTCCTCCTCCTTCTTCTTCTCCTCCTTCTTCTCCTCTTCCACCTCCTCCTTCTTCTTTTTCTACTTTTTCTTCTTTATCTTCTTTTTTCTCCCCCACCTTCTTTTTCTCCTCCTCCACCTCCTTCGTCTTCTTCTCCTTCTTCTTCTCCTCCCTCTTCTTCTTCTTCTCCTCTTCCTCCTTTTTCTTCATTTTCTCCTTTTCTTCTTTATCTTCTTCTCCTCCTCCTCCTTCTTCTCCTCCTCCTTTTTTTCTTCTTCTTCTTCTTCTCCTTCTTCCTCTTGTTCTCCTCCTCCTTCTTCATTTTCTACTTTTTCTTCTTTATCTTCTTTTTTTCCTCCTCCTTCTTCTCCTCTTCCACCTCCTCCTCCTTCTTTTTTACTTTTTCTTCTTTATCTTCTTTTTCTCCTCCTCCTTCTTCTTCTTCTTCTTCTTCTTCTCCTTTTCCACCTTCTCTTTTTATTCTTCGTTTCTTTTTTGTTTTCCTTTATATTTTCATTATTTCTTGTCAGTTTTACAGAACCTTTTCACTCATACTTTCATCCCAAGATGTATACATCCTTTCCTTACTGTCCTTTTTTATCAAACGTTTTCTTTCTTTCTGTGTGTCTTTCTTATTTTTATCTTTGTTTCGTTTATTTTTCATTCATTTATATATATATCTTTCTTTTTTCTTTCATCCTGGTTTTATTTTTTTATTTTTTTATTTTGTTAATTCTTAAATCTTTCACTGCTTTTATTATTTCAAGCTTTCGTTCATTCGCCCTGTTTTATTTCATTCATTGTTTCTTTATTTCTCTCTTTCTTTTTTGATGCATTTTTTGTTATTCTTTCATTGATTGAGTCATTCTTTTATTCTTTTATTTTCATTCTTTTTTCCTTTCATTCTTTTTCTTTGTTTCATTATTGTATTCATTCTTTCTGTCTGTCATTTCTTCAGTCATACTTTTATTCAATTTGTCACTTTTTCTTTGGTTCTTTCTTTCTTTCTTTCATGTTTTTATTCATTCATTAATTCTTTTTGTCTTTCTTTCAACTTTTCTTTCGATCTTCTTTCATTTTTATGCCTTTCTTTCTTTCCTTTTTTTTTGCTTTGTTTCTTTCTTTCATCCATTCTTTCTTCCCTTATTTCTTTCTTTCTTTCGTTCATTCTTTTTCGTTCTTTCATTCTTTATTCCTTTTTTTCTTCTGTCTTTCTACTTTATTTTCTTTGTCACATTCATCTATTCTTCTTTTATTTAATTCATTCTTTTTTCCCCTTACTGATTTTTTTTATTTTCATTATTGATTTAGGCCCGTTTTTTATTCAATGTCAAACGGTTTTTTCTTTATTTAATAATTTTCTCTTTTATAATTAATTGTTTTATATCCCTTTTTTATAATGATATTGGTTCATCTTTATTTCATTCTTTCCTTACGTTGTCATAAGTTCTTCAATTACTTAATTTTCATTCATTATTTTTCATATGATATGTATCTTTCCTTCAATATCAATTACTATTTATTTGTAATGGGTTTATCTTTCGTTTTTCTTTCTTTCTTTATTTTTCTTATTCTATAATTATATGTTTATTCTTTTTTCTTTTTCGTGTGGTTTTATTTTCTTTCTTTCATCTTCAATTATTGTATGTTTTTTTCTTTCTTCGTCAATAGACATAATTCTTTCTTTCGTTTCTTCATTCGTTTTTATTCACTTGCTTTAAGTTCTTTCTTTTTTCTTTATTTCTTTCTATATTTCTTATTCAAATCTTTCAAGTCCCTTTTCTCCTTCAATTGACACATGCTTATTCATTTATTTCCTTCATTCTTTCTTCATTATTAAACTGCAATACAATTTTATTTACTTCAGAAACTTACTTTTTCATGAAATTGATGTATTGTTTTTTATGTGCCATGTTTATCATTGTTGCTTTCTTTTTCCTTCTTTTTTCTTTCTTTCTTTCTTTTTTCTTTCTTTCTTTCTTTTTATTGTGTCATGTTTATCATTGTTTCTTTTTTCTTCCTTTTTTTCATGTGTCATATTTTTCATTGATTCTTTCTCTCTTTCTTTCTTTCTTTCTTTCTTATGAATTTTGTATTTCTAAGCAATCAAAACGGAATAGTCCATTATTTATTATGTTTTGGTAGGAGACGTTAAGCACTTCTTTCTTTCTTTCTTTATTTCTTTTTTCTTTCTTTCTTTCTTTCTTTCTTCATTCTTTCTTTCTTTCTTTCTTTCTTATTCAATTGCTGTATGATTTTCTTTCCTACCCAACTGTCATATTATCTTTTACTTTCTTTTCTTTTTTTCATTCATTTCTTTTCATTCTTTCCTTTTTTCATTCAATTGTTGTATACTTTTTTCCTATCCATTTATCATAAGATCTTTTTCCTTCTTTTCTTTCTTTCTTTCTTTCTTACATTCATTCTTTTTAATTCATTTATTATATGTTTTTCTTTTCTATCCAATTGTCATATTACTTTTTAATTTCTTCCATTCATTCTTTCTTATTCAATTGCTATATGTTTTTTGTTCTTATCCAATGACCAGATATTTTTCCTTCTTTCCTTACTTTCATTCATTCTTTTTAATTCCTTTATTATATGTTTTTGTTTCATATGCGATTGTCATATCTTTTTTCTTCTTTCCTTACTTTCATTCATTTTTAAAGTCATTTATTACATCTTTCTTTCTTATCTAATAGCCATATTATTCCACTTTTTTATAGATTTGTTAAGTTTTATTTATTTTTTGTTCTTTCTTCTTCAATTGTCATGTTTTCATTATTTCCTTCTTCATTTTTTCTTTCTTTCTTTCGTTTGTTTTTTCTTATTCAATTGTTATATGGTTCTTCTCTCTTTTCTAATGGCGTCGTATATTTATTTTTTTATTTATAGATTTATTATTCAACTACAGTATGTTTTCTTCTACGTAATGTTTCACTTTGTTTGTTTGCTTGCTTCTTTCTTTCTTTTCTTTCTTTGTTATAAATTTGCCGTATTTTCTTTCTTTCTTATTTAATTGTCATATGTTTTTTATTACTTTTTTGTTTCATCCTTTTTTATTATTCAGATGTATTATTATTTGCTTTTCGTTTGTTTGTTTTTTATTGAGGAATTGCCGTATTTTCTTTCTTTCTTTCTTTCTTTCTTTCTTTCTGTCTTTCTTTCTTTCTTTCTTATTCAATTGCCATATGTTCTTTCATTATTTTCTTTCTTTCCTTTCTTCTTTATTATACAAATGCAATATTATTTACTTTACGATGTTTCATTCTTCCTTAATCAGTTGTTATATACATTCTTCCTTTCATTCTTTTTCTTTCTTATTCAATTGTCATATGCTCTTTCATTATTTTTTCGTTCCATCCTTGTTCAGACGCATTATTATCTGCTTTGCGTTTGTTTTTTCTTTCTTTCTTTCTTTCTTTCTTTCTTTCTTTCTTTCTTATTCAATTGTCAAATGTTCGTTCATTGTTTTCTTTTTTTTCCTTTCTTCTTTATTATTCAAATGCAATATTATTTGCCTAACGATGTTTCATTCTTTCTTTGTCAATTGTTATATCTTCAATTCAACATATATTCTTTCTTTCTTTCTTTCTTTCTTTCTTTCGTTCTTTCTTTCTTTTATTTAACTTTTGCGCGTTGTTCTTTCTTTTTTCTCTAATATTCAATTGTAATACGTTCTTTTTTATTCTTTTTCTATCTTTCTTTCTTGTTTCTTTTTTTCTTTCTTATTTAATTACGAGATATTTTTATTCTTCCATTATCATACGTCCTTTTTTGTTCCTCTCTTCTTTATTATTCAACGGCAGTATTATTTTTCTCTTAAATTTCTTTACAAACTTTCTTTCTTTCCTTCGTTCCTTCTTTCTTTCTTTCTGTCTTTCTTTGCCATTTTAACCCCAAATTATTTTTGCGATTGTCTACAAGACACCTTATTTGTATATGCTAATTCGTTGATCATGTTGCTCACCCAGAATGTGACCAATCAGAATGTGACTCTCAGACACACCCATTGGAAAATGACTCAGACGAAAAGCTATATACAAATGTATGTTTGTCTGGGAACTTGAAAATATTCATATCTCTCAACCGATTGGATTGTCGATGATCTATCTATCTATCTATCTATCTATCTATCTATCTATCTATCTATCTATCTGTTCATATCTATCTATCTATCTATCTATCTATCTATCTATCTATCTATCTATCTATCTATCTATCTAGTCCGACATGTTTAATGTTCCTAACAACATCTAATCTACTAACGTTTATCCAAAAGACCTGGTGTTAATTTACCATTGTCTACAAAGGCAAACAGAAGTTTCAAAAATTAGAATTATGCTGAACGCAAAATGGAGAACAAAACATTAATTTCGTTTGTTTTATGTTCTCTTTAATGACTGCCAAGGCCTCCAGCTTAAAACATTTTAAGTGTCTTCAGTTTCAGGTTGTCACAATTCAGATCTTAAGCGATCATGTCTCTCTGTAGTTTTCTATTTATTATGATCCATTATCTTCCTTTAGCTAACATGAGTTCTGGAAAAAGTAAATGAATTTTTTTTAGAATGCGAAGAGAACGGGCGAGATTATAGAGAACGAGGTAGAACACCTGATGGCGATTCTTAAAGAAAATTTTACTGACGTTTCTTGATTATTATTCACCAAATACAAGTTCCAAGAGCCACTCAAGTTAGTAGCTTACCAAACGAGGTTTATTTAACGAGCGTAGAAGGGCTGAGTAACCGAGGAATATCACGAGGATTTGTAAGATAATGATTAATTCTAGTCTTGAAGATTGTAGCGTTTAGGGAAGCATACTCTTGGAAGTTTTATTACAAATTAAACATGAAGTACATAAAGATAGGTGTTAGGGCACCGCCCCTATCTGACTACATAATGGACTGTTCCCATTGCTATATAGCAATGGTGGATTCTCTACAGGATTGTCGTACGGAGTCGTGAAGAGTAGTACAGAGTCGTAGAGAGTCACTTGAGAGTCAGTGCGAGAGTTAGTCACACTTCCGGTGGCGTACCGGAAGTAATCACGGATACACACGTCTTACGACGGATTGGACTCTTGTATCTTTTCTATTGTAAATATTACTAATCACTTCTGTACATACTAACCGTCTTTCCGCGGAATACAACTTATATTCTGATTCTGTTGTTGAGTTATTCATTTATACTTGGCGACATAACAATAGGTGAACTGAATGTACGCGGCACGGCGAGTCGTTGGTGTGAAGGCCAGGATTGTTGGGACGGAGGAATGTAGTTTATTTCGAACATCTGATTAGAGGTAAGCAAGGTTTTATCAGCACGATAGCGATTTTAAGGTGGAAAACGATTTATCGTCCACAACGAGATGCAAACGTTTTAGAATTTCGTCCAAACTGAAAAGTGAAGATTGAGCAGCTCCGGCAAAGATGAGGCGATTGTACTCTATATTTTTCGTCTAATCAAACTTTTGTAGAGATGGCATGGCATGAACCGAACACTTTTTGTCGTATCTTGAGCGATCGATTGTATAGACACTTTCTATTTGAGATCTGGCTTGAGCTTGAATCCCAGTAGACGTTCCAGACTGTGAGCTTCATTGTGAACTCAATCGTTTACCATGAATGGAGAAAATTCAGGGTTTGCTCAGTGATAATAAATAATTACTATAATTATTTTTATTTATTTATTATTTATTATTATTTATTTATTGTTTTTTTTTATTTATTGTTTACTACCACTGTTTTGCAGGGGGTTACATAGGAAGAAAGAAAAGTTATGAAAAAAAGTGACAGGTTATAGGGGGTGTCAGGAAGTGGGTAAGAGAAGGATAAGAATACTGATGAGAGTGGAGTGGACGGAGAAAGAAGCATGAGAGAGAGGATGCAGGTTAGTGAGATAGATCACGATTGACTTTACATTTAAATTCTTGGAGATTGTAGCTGTCGGGAAAGCAGGTAAACGGAAGGGAATTTCACAGGCGGGAAGTGCGAGAAAAGAAGCTACTGGAGTAGTATTTGCGTTTACAATTTATTGGTTTCACAGTAAAAGGGTCGGACCTAGTTCCTAATCTTATTGTTAGAGTAAATTCATACATAGGGGACACCAGTGAGCTAAGTTCATTGGAGCAGAAGCCGTGAAAATATTTGTAGACGAGACTAGGGAAACCAACATTGCGCCGGTGAGAAAGCGACTGTATCTGAGCTGCCAAGCACTGTTAGTATTATTATTTATTGATTTTATTGATATGATATTATTGAGATTGGCAATGATATTCTTATTCCAGATATATTATTATTATTATTATTAGTAGTAGTAGTAGTAGTATGTTCTTTCATTTTTCATCATAATTCGATTTCTGCTATGGTCGCACTACCAACGAAGTCTGCCCGAAGACCTAAAGCAGGTCGTGGTGTGTTGTTATGGCTCCATTTCATGTTTTTTCTATCTTCCCCATCATCCCTAGCGTGACATAGACAAAGTTCTCCTTAGTGTATGGGCTGTATTTAACAAGACAATGTTTTGTATATCTCTTAAGCTGGGGTTTCTGGGGTTTCTTTCAATGTGTTGTTTTGTTCCATTTTTTATCATTCCAAGTGCACCTACTATCACTGGCACAACTCTTGTTTTCAATTTCCACATTTTTTTCTATTTCAATTTCCAGGTCTTTATATTTTTACAGTTTTTAGAATTCCTTGGCTGCTATGTTACAGTCAGCTGGACAAGCCATATCAATTAATAGGCAAGTTTTCTGGTTTTTAGCAATAATGACCGGCCTATTTGCTTTAATTTTTCTGTCTGTGTAGATGATGTAATCTCATAGAATGGTGACACCTTCTATTTCTGTAACCGGTGCTGGGTGATGTTCATACCAGTGTTTGTTTACATATTTTCTATAGTATTTGCACATCGTCCAATGCAAATATTGCCCCACTCTATCGTGACGATTTTTATATTCATTTGGGGCAAGTACAGAACAACCTGAGATCAGATGGGCTATTGTTTCTTGATGTTTATCACAGAACCTGCATTTTGGATCCACATTATTATGTATAATATTTGCCTGAAATGTTCTAGTGAAAAGCTTTTGGTCTTGTTTTGAGAGAATAAAGCCTTCAGTCTCAGGCTTTAATCCAGATGCACGTAACCATCGATGAGTATTAACTTTATCAACATTGGATTTATTGGCACGTTCTGGATATTGGCCATGCAGAGGTTTGTCTTGCCAGCGTTGTTTCATCTGTTCAAGAGTTATTATTATTGACTCTTCAACAGATAAATCAACGCTGGCACTCTTTATCATTATTATTATTATTATTTCGATTTCTGCTATAGTTACACTACCAAGTCTGCTAGAAGACCTAAGACATGTAGTGGTGTGTGTTTCATGATTTGTTTTTCTAACCCCCATAAGATTACTAGCAATGCATGGACAAAGTGTGTGGGTTTTAGTTATTATTATTATATTTTGATTTCTGCTATGGGCCTACCAGGTCTGTGGGAAGACCTAAGGCAGTTAGTGGTGGGTTTTTTATGGCTATATTTCCAGATTTGATAACTATTATTGTACATATTATCGTTGTTATTTACTGTTATTTTTATATTTATTGTTATTATAAATCGTTACTATCAAGTTTTTGGTCACATTAAATTCCCCATGTGAGTTCCTCGCCCACTTAGCCGTGTAATTGATTTCAGAGACTCTGATCATTGTGGTCTTTTGGCTGGGATCAAAGTGGAGTATATTTTCTCGGGCGGATGAGATCCAATTTATCACAGTTTTATCTCTGTCACTTTGGACAGAGCGTAATATTTCTGAGAGGTGCCTGGTTTCGGGAAACAGCTCTCCGCGGTAGCACCTTTGTCATTGCACTAAAGAGTGGGGAATTGGTAGTAATAACGGTACAATTACAAAACTGATACAAAACTGATTGTCAGAATCCTGATGAATAGAGCGAGAAGCAGAATCAGGCCAGAGATAGGACAGGAACAGTGCGGGTTCGTCAAAGACACTGGAACAAGGAACGCCATATTCATGATTAGGATGCTCTCTGAAAGGGCATTACAAATGAAGAAAGACTTGTACCTATGCTTCATTGATTACGCGAAAGCATTCGACAAAATACAACACAAAGAATTGATGGAAATGATAGGAAACCTCGACATTTTCGGCAAAGATATAAGAATAATCAAGAATCTCTACTGGCAGCAAACGGCCTGCATACGGACAGGTAACGACCTCAGTAGATACACAAAGATAGAAAAAGGCGTAAGACAAGGCTGTGTCTTTTCACCGGATTTGTTCAACCTATACAGCGAGAATATTTTGAGGACCCTAGATGACACACCAGGATTTATTATTGGAGGCCACAACCTGAACAACATAAGATACGCGGACGATACAGTACTGATTGCGGACACGGAAAGGAAACTGCAAGATCTCATACAGAAAGTAGCAGTGGAGAGTGACAAGATGGGACTACAAATAAACTTTAAGAAAACTGAGTGCATGGTCATCAGCAAAAAATACAACCCAAAATGCCAAATACAGGTGGGGGATAACAGAATCAAACAAGTCCAAGAATTTAAGTACCTAGGAAGTGTTCTAACAGGAGATGGAAAGTGCAACACAGAGATCCGAAGGCGAATTGGCATGGCAAAGGACGCGTTCCAGAAGATGAGCAAAATACTAACACACAGGAAGATCTCAACAGAAACGAAGAAAAGAGTGCTAGACTGCTACGTGATGTCAGTTCTTCAGTACGGCTGTGAATGCTGGACAATATCATCGAAAATGAGGACAAAACTGGAAGCGGCCGAAATGTGGTTCTACAGAAGGATGCTACGGATATCGTGGACTGAGCATACAAGCAACGACGAAGTGTTAGAAAGAATGGCAACAAAAAGGAAATTGATGCTGATCATCAGGAAGAGACAACTGAAGTTCCTGGGACATGCAATGAGGAAGGAAAGCCTGGAGAACCTGATACTGACTGGTCAGATAGAAGGAAGGAGAGACAGAGGAAGGCAGCGGATAACATATTTGCAGGGCCTGATCAGGTGGATGACGGAACGGGGGTTGCCAGGAGCAACAGGAGCAAACATACTAAGAGCCACAAGGGATAGGGAGACGTGGAGATCCATGATCGCCTACGTCCTGAAGGGACAGGGCACATAGAAGAAGAAGAACAGTACAATGCGACCGATAGTTGCGGGCGACTGGGCTATTTATGGACATGTGGCGGGTGCACGCGTCAGACTCCCCATATCACTTCACCCACGTCTATTGAACAGATGTAGAAGCTCATCCCTTGTTTCCTGGTTAGGATGTTGTTTCCGGTTTTTCTCTTTTCCAATCTTTTCACTCATTTTTTCTTATTTTATTTTATTTTTTTTCAATTGGAGTAGATAGACTAAACTATCGCCCGGTTCACATTCCACCCAGGTCTATTGAACAGGTGAAGAGGCTCATCCCTTGTTTCCTGGTTAGGATGTGGTTTCCGGTTTTTCTCTTTTCAAATCTTTTCCTTCTCACATAGCCCCCTGCGCATCAGTGGCGATTTCGCCTTGCTTGGGGTGATATAATTAAAAAAAAAAAAATTAGATTCACCTTGTGTCACATTCTGCTAGCGTGGAGCGACTATAAAATGCAATCCTCTTGATTTTTGGATGTGTTCCTTTAAATCTAAGTATCATCTGCATATATATTTACTAATGATTTCAAAATGTACTTAGGTTGATCGTTAATATCAAGCAGAAAAAGTGTAGGGGTTAGGAAAGACTTTTAAAAAGTGGAAGAGATGTTGGTTGTGATTGAAGTCCCAGGGGGATCAATTTGGCGCCATTATTCTGCGTAATCTATTTCTTTTTCTTTCTTCTATTTTCTTTTTCTTTCTTTTTTCTGTTTTTTTTTTTTTTTGTTTCTATCTTTTCTATTCTTTCTTTTTCTTTCTATTTCTTTTTCATTTCTATTTAAAAAAAAAAATTATTTTCTTTTAGCTCATAAAAATGGCCGGCTGTTTTCCGGATAATTTTGCTACTGTAAGATGGAGAATTAATGCCGAGAGATGAAATGATAACGTATATAGAATATCTTTTCATCTCAGTCTGAAAAATAAAAAGAAGAAAAATTAACTGAAAAAAAAAAAAATTAAATTAAAACTGAATTCTTATTTCGGGATCTCTGAGTTTACCTCCTATATATAAAAAAAAAAAAAAAAAAAAAAAAAAAAACACGCCCCCTACTAAAATCTTATAAATTATTAGAATGTCTTTACATGTACATATTTGGTATATATATATATATATATATATATATATATATATAGTTAATAGTTAATATATATATATATATATATAACTATTTAGTGAGCACTCTGGGGGATTGGTAGACTTTGAAAAATCAGTAGCTACTCAAGCATCTAATTGTGAGTTCAATACCAGGCTACAGCAGCGGTGCAGGGTTAGAGGGATATAACTCATTAATTCCACTCGAGGTATTACTACGCAAGGAATAGAGTTCATATACCTCAGTGATTGTAATAAAGAGTTCGGCTCGAAATTCCTAGCACCTGAAGAAGGCCGGAGCGTACAACGGCCAAAACGTCGTACAAATGACAACAAAGATGAGGACAATAGTCCGAATAATGTAAATATTGCTCGTTATTTCCAGCTCCTCTATTTCCTACAGTATGTCATGTGAGTATTAAAATTTCCCAGCCGTCTTTCCTCATAATGTCTTTGGGAAGTGTCAACTCTCTTTTCAACTCAAACATTGTGAAAGACCAACCAGACTGTGATTATCTGCCTCTATGTCTGCCTGTCTACTAAGGGCTATTTCTTATGGTGGCTGTGACTAAACGAGTCCGTAATCCAAAAAGGTTAAAAGCATTGTCCGAGATAATCACGAATGTTGTTTACATTCGCAGATAACATTTAATATTGTTAAAATTCACAGGTAATCCCTAATAATTGAAAAAAATGTAAGATAATCTATGACAATCTTAAAACCACAAAATAATCTCTAATAACTGTTAAATTGTTGAAAATCGTATATTATCGCTAATAATTGTTGAAATCAATAGATAATCCCTAATATTGTTGAAAATCGTATATTATCGCTAATAATTGTTGAAATCAATAGATAATCCCTAATATTGTTGAAAATCGTATATTATCGCTAATAATTGTTGAAATCAGTAGATAATCCCTAATATTGTTGAAAATCGTATATTATCGCTAATAATTGTTGAAATAAATAGATAATCCCTAATATTGTTGAAAATTGTATATTATCGCTAATAATTGTTGAAATCAGTAGATAATCCCTAATATTGTTGAAAATCGTATATTATCGCTAATAATTGTTGAAATAAATAGATAATCCCTAATATTGTTGAAAATCGTATATTATCGCTGATAATTGTTGAAATCAGTAGATAATCCCTAATATTGTTGAAAATCGTATATTATCGCTAATAATTGTTGAAATCAATAGATAATCCCTAATATTGTTGAAAATCGTATATTATCGCTAATAATTGGTGAAATCAGTAGATAATCCCTAATATTATAATAATATATTTTCTCTAATAATTGTCAAAATCTTCCGATAATCTTTAATATTTAAAGGAATCTGATTAATATTGTTAAAATCCCTAGATAGTCTGTGATCTTTCTTTGCATTGGGTGCTTTATAGTATTTTGATATTATCCACTTAAATTTGTCTTGTAATGATTATCTTATTTTGTTTGTTCATCATATTCTGGTCGATAGTTTCGACTGGTGACAAGTCAACCTACGAGAGAGTTTAGCACGTGTAGCCATTGTAAGAAGTTAATGCTTTTTCTTTTATTGGATCAAGATAAACCATAATAGTGCTAAAATCCGTAGATAGACCCTTATATCATTAAACGCCCGAGATAATCAATTATCAGTTGATTTTTAAATAATTCTTAATATCGTCAACGTCTCTACATATTTCCTTGATATTGATAAAATGTTTAAATGGCCTCTATATGTGTTTAAATTCTTAGATAATCCCAACTGTTGTTTGACTCGCTAGCTAATTACTTATATTCTAAAATCTGTACACAATCCCTAATATTGGTAAAATTACGAGATAATCCCAAATACTATTTACATCTGTAGATAAACCAAAATACTAAAATATATTGATAATCCTTAATATAGAAAAAATCCGGATGCTGAGGCTGTTAAAAGACTGTACTGAATTTTTTAATGTTTTTAAAATGCTTAAATAACTCTTCATATTGTTAAAGACCCTAGATAATCATTAAAATAGATGCTTGGACATTTAATCGCTAAAACCTTTTTGAAGTAACGACGCCACAAACAAAAAAAAGAGATTTTCATACGGCAATGTGGACGCTTTTGTTCTTAAATATTTTTTTTTAAATCGAAGTTTTTGTTAATGTTATTTGTTGAGCTCTTGAACAATTGATTGAATTTAATTAAAACTCGTGTTTTGAAAAAAAGAAAACAAAACTAAAACAAAAAACACAACCTTAGAAAAGAAATTACTTGTTGGGAAGCAAGACAATCAGATTTAGCTGTTTTTGCTTGTTTGTTTGTTTTTTTGTTTTTTTTTTTGTTTTCCGTTTTTATTTCTGCATTTACGTTTGTTTCTTTCGAAGGCTGTTTTCTTTCATGACTTATGCGACTGCTGAGAATATTTACTTTCTTGATGAAGGCAGGCACTGAGTCGAAACGTCTCTGTCTAGACAGCGCTTGTCAATAGCTTGTTTTGTGATTGATAACAATAAATAAAAGAAAGGAAGTAACAATGATCATGGGGAAAAACTGGCGATTATGTTTGGAAAGATGAGGGTAGCGACTATCGCAGACGATAAGCATAGACTTCATTAAGTTCAATATAGTGAGAACGGAGTGAAATGATGTGATGTAGACGAGGAAGAAATAATGTCGCAGACAATAATAAAAAATGGGAAAAACAAAGTGTGGGACATTTTTTTAACCATTTCACTCTACGCAAAGGCGATAAAAGACACTAAGACACTAAAAAATGTCTAAAAGCCACTAAGCCACTAAAAAATGGGGAAAACAAAGTGTGGGACATTTTTTTAAACATTTCACTCTACGCAAAGGCGATAAAAGCCACTAAGACACTAAAAAATGTCTAAAAGCCACTAAGCCACTAAAAAATGGGGAAAACAAAGTGTGGGACATTTTTTTAACCATTTCACTCTACGCAAAGTCGATAAAAGCCACTAAGACACTAAAAAATGTCTAAAAGCCACTAAGCCACTAAAAAATGGGGAAAACAAAGTGTGGGACATTTTTTTAACCATTTCACTCTACGCAAAGGCGATAAAAGCCACTAAGACACTAAAAAATGTCTAAAAGCCACTAAGCCACTAAAAAATGGGGAAAACAAAGTGTGGGACATTTTTTTAACCATTTCACTCTACGCAAAGGCGATAAAAGCCACTAAGACACTAAAAAATGTCTAAAAGCCACTAAGCCACTAAAAAATGGGGAAAACAAAGTGTGGGACATTTTTTTAACCATTTCACTCTACGCAAAGTCGATAAAAGCCACTAAGACACTAAAAAATGTCTAAAAGCCACTAAGCCACTAAAAAATGGGGAAAACAAAGTGTGGGACATTTTTTTTAACCATTTCACTCTACGCAAAGGCGATAAAAGCCACTAAGACACTAAAAAATGTCTAAAAGCCACTAAGCCACTAAAAAATGGGGAAAACAAAGTGTGGGACATTTTTTTAACCATTTCACTCTACGCAAAGGCGATAAAAGCCACTAAGACAAAGCGTTGCTTAGAATAAACCAAAATGAGAAAACAGCCTCATTCAGTTTTTATGTTTATGTTGTATGTGACACTTCAGTCACACTAGTGACCTGCATACAAGTCCACATATTGTGCCACATCGACGGACATAGCAGCAGGTATATTTGCTGACGGTTTTCGCAGTTGATTTTCGTGCAAGTTAACGAATTTAAAATTAAAAAAATTAAAAAATTCAAATACTTGGGATGTGTTTTGACAGAGGATGGAAAATGCGAAACGGAGATCCAAAGATGCATTGGCATGGCCAAAGACGCATTTCAGAAGCTAACCAGAATACTGAAAGACAGGAAAATCTCATTAAAACCAAAAAAAAGATCGCTGGATTGCTACGTGATATCTGTCCATCTGTATGGAAGTGAATACTGGACGATCTCATCAAAGGCTTGAGGCAGCAGAAATGTGGTTTTACAGAAGGATGCTGAGGATTCCATGGACTGAGCACGTGTGCAACGATGAGGTGTTAGAAAGGATGCAAACTGATAATAAATATCAGGAAGGGACAAATGAGGTTTCTGGGACACCTAATGAGGAAGGAGGGCCTGGAGAGGTTGGATAAATGAAAGAAGAGACAGGGAAAAGAAGCGCAAGACGTACTTGTTAGGTCTGAGCAAATGGTTGACGGAGCAGGGGCTTAGAAGAGATACCAAGAGAAAAAAATTACTGAAACCGGAAAGAGACAGAACCAAGTGGAGGTCGGTGTCGCCTACGTCCTGAAGGGGCACGGCATATGAAGAAGAAGAAGAACCAGTCAATAAGACTGATTCCACTAGCGGTCTGGGAAAACAGAAGATAACGATAAGTACATTATTTACACTGCTCGGACTGTTGTCCTCATCTTTATAGTCACGTTTACGACGTCTCAGCTATTGTACACTCCGGCCTTCTTCAAATGTTAGGAATTTTGAACCGAACCATTTATATATAATTCTCATTCTATGTGCGATGCCACTTCTGGATGCCATGGAGTTATTCCCCTTTAACACATTTCTCTAATTTATTTGATTTGCTGTAGCCAGGTATTGATATCACAACTCTTTGGGTCAAGTCAATGGATTCGACGTAGTCATTCCACTTGATGTCCGCTGAGAGTGTTAGGCCAAGCAGGCGTAGTGTTTTACTCTCTGGGAGGCAAGCCTGTTCCATGCTAATGCGGGGGAGGTGCGGTTGTCTATGGTGGTTAATTGACAGCAGCTTCGTTTTGTAAGAATTGAATTTTACGAGCCATTTCTTATCCCAATCCACCACGGATTGGCGGTCCTTTTCAAGCTCAGCAGCGAGGTTCGCCTCGTCACCAACACCAGATTTTTGATCGAGGCGAGAGTAAACTGTGGTGTCATCGGCGTACATACCTACTTGGGATGTTATGGCAACGGAGAGATCATTGATATAGATTAGAAAGAGCGCAGGACCTAGGATAGAGACTTGGGGGACACCCACGTTTTTAGGATAGTTCTGAGAGGCATGTCCGTTTAATACTACCTTCAGAGTGCGGTTAGAGAGGAATGGCTGGATTAGGTGCAACAAAAGTCCAGTTATGCTGTAGCTTCGCAGTTTTCATAGAAGGCCGGCATGCCATACTCTGTCGAACGCTTTAGAGATGTCCAAGGCGACGGTTCGGGCTTCACCATTCTTGTCGAGAGCCTGGTATATATACTCGGAGATGGTCGTTAGCATATCAGCAGTAGACCTTATGATGCGGAAGCTATTTCTCATTGTCTGGGTGTAGCTTCCCTCTGTCTCTTCTAGAAATATTTTCATGGCTTCTACTCTGACGAACTTGGGTCACTGGTGCCCCCTCCACAAGAATTTACTCGGGCAACCAGACTGGCAACAAGGTCCCACCCTTTTACAGTCAAATAAACCAAATGCAGGCGACAATTCTACTCCATCAGCTTGTTTTCTTGCACTTCCCGCCTGTGGAACTCTCTTCTATATACTTGCTTTCCTGACGACTATAACCTACAAGAAATTTAAATGCAAAGTCAATTCACATCTCTTATCAACTTGAGTCCAGTAATTTCTACATCACCCCGTGTATCTTGTTCTATTCCTTTCCTTCGCAACTGTCTTCACTCATATGTTCACATCCTTCTCTTGCCCTTTCTCTTTCGCCCATTGTATGTGGTTCGTCTTTCTCTTCACTCTTTCTACATCACCCCGTGTTTCTTGTTCTATTCCTTTCCTTCGCAGCTGTCTTCACTCATATGTTCACATCCTTCTCTTGCCCTTTCTCTTTCGCCCATTGTAGGTGGTTCGTCTTTCTCTTCACTCTTTCTACATCACCCCGTGTTTCTTGTTCTATTCCTTTCCTTCGCAGCTGTCTTCACTCATATGTTCACATCCTTCTCTTGCCCTTTCTCTTTCGCCCACTGTAGGTGGTTCGTCTTTCTCTTCACTCTTTCTACATCACCCCGTGTATCTTGTTGTTTTCCTTTCTTTCGCAACTGTCTTCACTCATGTGTTCACATCGTTCTCTTGCCCTTTCTCTTTCACCGCCTGTAGGTGGTTCGTCTTTCTCTTCACTCTTTCTACATCACCCCGTGTATCTTGTTCTATTCCTTTCCTTCGCAACTGTCTTCACTCATATGTTCACATCCTTCTCTTGCCCTTTCTCTTTCGCCCATTGTATGTGGTTCGTCTTTCTCTTCACTCTTTCTACATCACCCCGTGTTTCTTGTTCTATTCCTTTCCTTCGCAACTGTCTTCACTCATGTGTTCACATCGTTCTCTTGCCCTTTCTCTTTCACCCACTGTAGGTGGTTCGTCTTTCTCTTCACTCTTTCTACGTCACCCCGTGTATCTTGTTCTATTCCTTTCCTTCGCAACTGTCTTCACTCATGTGTTCACATCCTTCTCTTGCCCTTTCTCTTTCACCCACTGTAGTTGGTTTGTCTTTGTTTTCACTCTCCTCCTGCCTAATATTTCAAATCTCTTATGACATCAGTGGCGTTAACGCCTTGCTTGGGGTGAAATGATTAAAAAAAAGAAGAAGAACTAATGAGCGAAAACAAAAAGAGTAACCAAGAGAATTGTGGATAGCGATTGACAATATATTTAGATCTTTGCTGATTAAAGTCGGCGGGAAAGCATAGAGCCGGAAGGGAGTTCCACAATCAAGAACCTTACGGTTACATATAATCCAATTCAACTGTTAAATAGTGAGACCTTGCCGCCAGTCCAGTACTGCGCTTAAAGTGGAGGGATCATAACGAAGAGCTCATCCGAACTGTTACTATGAATTTATTTATAGAAAAGGTACAGAGAGGCAAGTTTACGGCAGTGGGATAATGACTGAAGTCGAGACGCCAGATCAGAACCAATAATAATGCTTTGAATTTTTGTTTATTTCTAATTTTGTAGGTTATGCTATAGCCATAAACTGCTAAATGCATTTAAAAATACATTCGTACTACCCGATTACGTCATTAGTAGATTAAATAATAAAGTAGCAAGACTTCTTTCAAAACGTTTTAGTAACCAATACCTGCAAGGTCTGTCTGTCCATCATTTTATTCAGTTCTTCTACCTCGTTTAATAACAGAATGAACTTTACAAAAATCAAGCCTAAATTGGATGAATGATAGTCTGTAGCGGATGAGAAATTAATTAAAATCAACGCCCTTCTTCTTCACTTTTACAAAAATTCAAAATGACGTGTGAAATCCTGGTTTTCCCAAATAGAAAAATGTTTGACAATGCGCTTAACGAAAAACTCGAAACCAGATTTAGCAAGTAGC
Source organism: Ascarosepion bandense (assembly GCA_037127315.1). Taxonomy (NCBI): domain Eukaryota; kingdom Metazoa; phylum Mollusca; class Cephalopoda; order Sepiida; family Sepiidae; genus Ascarosepion; species Ascarosepion bandense. Next base: position 768,042 of record JBBBDQ010030371.1, read on the forward strand.
TGTTAAGATGATTTTTGACCAATGGGAGCGACTTACAAGTCTTGAGGACTTAGCGATCCAATGCTAAATTCAAAAAGACTATAAAAATTACTTCGGAATCAGTCAAGAGTGAAAGAAGGGAGCCGAGAGACGAAAGAAATAAAATGTAACCAACTACAATTCGACCTGGAGATAAGGTCGTGGCGCACCTTGTTCTCTTTCTCCTTATCTCTTTCAACATTTACTACTAGAACATTGTGTACGAACTCTACCCTTAACCTCTTAATAATGTTTCTAATTGAACAATAACTTCTACAAGATGTTATTCCTCCTTTTAATAAATTTCTATTTTAAAATGCAAAATGTATATCTTATTCTTCTTACGCTATTCCACATTATTCCACGTATTCCTACCTGCTAACAACCAAACTTCTGATGATGAAAATCTTCTGATGATAATTCTGGATTAAATTTGCAAGCTGTAGGAAGTTCGATTAAGTCTGACCCAAGGTCGAATACAAGAAACATCAACCAGCTCCCTACTACGCTACAAGTCCAACTTAAAAAAAACTTGTTTGTTTATCATGGCAAGAACGCTCACAAATAGTACCAAAAAGCGCACATAAACCTTTGAGTAAAAACACATTTTTGCGATATTCAGCGTAAATTACAGAAAATAAACATTCCTCGATTATAGGTTTCACATATTTCCATATTCGTTGTCATGGCTGTAGCATTTGATGGCATCAACTCAAGGGAGATAATTACAAAAGTTGTGTATCGTGTGCTGGTAACGTAGTCAGGAGGAAAACGCATGACAATGTTGCAAAAACTGATCATTAACTCTGAGAAGACAAAATATTAGGTCCTCAGAAACAGTAACAACTAAAGATGCGACATCAGAATCAAGCAGATACAGACATTTATTATAATACATTATATGTCATTTGCATGTTCACCTGATGTGTCATTCACATGACGTGTCATTCAAATGATATGTCAATCACAATATGAGACAACTGTTTTATGAGCTTCACTCTATTTTCCAAGTTTCAGATTCTTAGTCAAATAACGGAAACTCAACTGTAATAATAGCTTCTATGATTCTTAGTCTTTCTCGTCCTGGGTATGACAGTAAACTGCATCCGGCAGCAAGGCCTCTGATTGGAAGATTGTGAGGAGCATGGAACTACCTCTTAATTGCTGTTGTTCCCAGATCCACCCTGACCCGGAGTGGTAGCACCTGTTAGGGCCCCAGCTATGGGAAAATAGTTAACTCCCAAACTGGGATCAAACACTATGAAAGTATAAAAATAGACTTTTGTAGAAAAATATACATTTTTGCAGGGAAAAAATTTTTGCCATAATACCTATTTGAAGAAAAAAATTTTACAGCAATACATCTTTTAATACAAAACCAGAAAGCATCTTCAGTTTTCTAAAATAAATTAAAAAATTTAAAAAAACTTCCATCACATCAACCTTCTCACTATAACCAAACATTAAAAACTACCTTAAAACCCCACTTTTTTGGCATAAAATAACCCATAGAGGTTGATATGCCATTAAACAAAACTCAAACTCAAACTCTTAGTCTTTCTATGAAGCCGACCCCACGACCGGTCCGTACTCAATTTTGGTTCCCTCGGATGATCGTAGAGCGGATCGCTTCGGCCCAAGGCCTTTACTCGCCCCACGTTGTGTTGATTGATCGCAAGACTAGCCTGGTCCGAATAGTCGACTGGAATCGATGACTTGGTTTGGTTCGGTCAGAGCAAATTCACACGAAGAAAAATAGCTTTGATAAAAGAAAAGTATTTACATAAAATTCCTGGATACTAAACTTTAATAATAGCCTCTATGATTCTGAGATTTTCATTGCATTGGATATGTTATAGTATTTTGATATTATCCACTTAAATTTGTCTTGTGTTGATTGTCTTATTTTGGTTGTTCGTGGTGATCTGATCGATAGTTTCGACTGGTGACTAGTCAGCCTACGAGAGAGTGTAATACATGTTTAGCCAATGTAAGAATTTCATGCTTTTTTTGTTGGAATAAAAAAAATTCTATCTCACAGACGGCATGAGAATTCATAAACAAAATTATTCTTACACAGAAGGGATATTTTTATGTCTCGTTACGTTCGTTGGGGATCCCCCCTTTTGGATACAAGAATGGACTCGCAGATGTGTACATATAATCCTTCCTATACAGAGAACGGCAGTAGTTGTAAAGGACAGTTGAGTAGTTGTACAGCCGCTTAGTTGGTCAGTAAGTTGGTGCATATTAAGTTGGAGTTTTTGAATGTTGACTCATTACCCGGACATACTTCTCCACTGTATATATTGATTCCTACTAACAGTATTCCTAGCATTCCTGAATTGACTTACCCGTTTTCCAGTTTGTATATTTTTTTCAATATAACTTACTTTTTCTATCTCCATCTCTGCTTTTATTATTTATTATTTAGATAGAGAGAGACCCCTTATTTTTGGCGTAAAAAATCTGATCGTAAAAACTCGTATTGTACTCAGGTATTCACCGCAAAATAGATGTTTCAAAAATTTTAAAGTAAAATTTATCTTGTGCTCCTTGAAATATCGCAAGGAAAATTAGCAAAATGTGGACTTGCATGAAGGTCACTAGCGTAACTAAAGTGCCACTTAAGACACAAACATTAACATTGAATTAGGTAGAATTAGAACCTCATACGAAATCGACAGGAGAACGCATCACAGCGTCAGTCATGGACGAGACACTCCTCGATTCTTCGAATCGCTATTTAAGTATCACCTTCTCGAAATTCTCAGGCGATTGGAACGCAAATGAGAGGTGAGACCTAGCATTTATACATGAGTAACGTAATAAGACGTAACTGATTGCCTCACGAAGGGAGACTATATATATTTTTTCACTGCTCGACGATATAATTATTGCAAAAAATAAAATAAGGCATTGTTAACGAGGAAACACGTGACAAGACCTTTCCTAACTGGTAGTAAAGTTTAATAACTGGTAGTAAAGAGAATGAACTGAGACAACATTACCTCATTATTGCTTCTGTCTCCATCAGCGTGACAGTAGTATATATATATATATATATATATATATAAGTCAAGTTTAAACGTTTACCACTGCTTAATTATACATGCCTTTATATATATATATATATATATATATATATATATATATATATATATATAAAGGCATGTATGATTAAGCAGTGGTAAACGTTTAAACTTGACTTCTAGACATAGCCCTCTCGACCACTAGGTTCTCCTTTTTACCGATCTAAACAAGCTGTTAAATTCAAAATGGAAAAATCGAGAACGGACCCGCCCTTATGGGATTATTTTGAAACTATTAGTAAACACTTGAAACAACTTACAGACCTCGTATAGAGACCCAAACAGAAGTTTTGATCACTCCCCAAGGAAAACCAGATTAAATTTAGAATGTTTTCTTCGTCAATTATTGACACATTTTTTTTTTAAATGACCGAATCTATTATAATTCGGTAAAAGGATACACTTCAGTTTGCATAAGGCCACCGAATGGATAACATTTTTTTGTTATTAGTTATTGGTTGTACGTTTATATATTTATTTTTATATATATTTCTTTTTAATATAATTTTCTTGTCACATTTCGTAGAATTTGATTGGTTAAAGAGATAAGACGTAATTCGTAATGAAATTCCAGAGAAAAACAAACAAACGAATATTTTTTGTGTAAACTTAAGACTGACATTTTAAGAAAATGTTTTCTACTGAATTTAACAACTGTCTAGATTTTTTTATACACTTTCTATCGACTAGAAAGAATATTATTGGTCCTGATCAGGACATTCGACTTCAGTCACTTTTCCACGGCCGTAAAGTGGTCTGTGCCGTTTTCTGTATATACTTTCATGGTAACTGTTCAAATGAGTTATTCGCCATGATGTGTTCAGTGCTGCGTAGAATTTTCATTGTCAGACTCTCTGCCTTCGAGCGGAGAGGAACCTGTTATAGAAAAAGATAGACACACTGAAGCCAAGAATTCAAAATTGGGCGGCAAAATAAGGAACCGTTTCTTTTGGTAGGAGTAGGAGTAAGAGTAGGAGTAAGAAGTAGAAGTTAAGGACAGAAGTTTTTGTGTAGGAGATTTGAAAAGAGGAGGACGCTAGTCAGTTGACCACTAGAGTCCAGTGGGGATAGGCTCGTTTACTACTAGCATCCCACAGTGAAGAGAATTTAGCTAGTCTGCTTCTGTATCCACACAAAATTTAAAGGTTGTAACTTGATGTAAAAACCTAAAGTTTTATACCAAAAATAAACATCATTAATTCAAGTTTGTGTTATCTTCTAATTATACCAAAACGAAGCAACACAACAAACCCAACACCCTTCTGTAAAACCACATTTTAGCTGGTCAAGTCTCTTGAATATTGTCCAGCATTCACTGCCATATAGAAAGACAGATATCACGTACTCTTTTTATTGTTTCTTTCCGAAGGCATCTTTGGTTATCCCAATACAACTTCGGATTTTACTGCCATACTTTCTGTCCTCTGTTAAGACACTTCCCAGATATTTAAATTGCTTCACTTGTTAGATTTTGAAATCTAAAGAGTAAATAATAAGTCCATGCAGAAGAAATAGCATTATAAACAGACATACATTCCAGTAGGAGGCACGGAGGATAGTAGCTCGGAGGGCCGAGTTCGAATTCCGGTTGAATTTATTACATACACTATTTTTAATCATTTAACCCCAAGCAATTACAGAATCGCGTCTGGGGAAAAACAGACAATAAATTTTTGTCTGAGCTTAAGGGCTCGGATTTCCTATTTTAAGTGACCTTGTGTCACATTCGCCTCGAGCGTTCGCCCTTGTGTGGAGATAGTAGATATCGTTCTTCGGCATCTTTGTTTCAATTTTATGATCCTGCATTAATTTCAACCAGTTAATCACTGGTGCCTCCTAGATGTGAATTTACATGAGATACTAGATTGGCAACTATGTCCCACCCTTTTACAGTGAAACCGATGAAATGTAACCGCAATTTCTACTCCAACAGCTTCTTTCCTCGCACTTCCCGCCTGTGGAATTCCCTACCGCATGCTTGCTTCCCTGACAGCTACAACCTCCAGGAGTTTAAATGTAAGGTCAATAGACACCTCCTAACACACTAACTTGCACCCATTCTCTCAAACACTCTTCTTATGTACCTCCTTACTCGTCTATCACCTTCCTTCTGACATTTCCTATACACAATCCCTCTATGTAACCCCCTGCGCTATAGTGGCAGTGGAATACCTTGCTTGGAGTGACACGATAAAAAACAAAATTTAACTAATATTTCTGCAGCCACATTTAAGGATTTTGTGTGGGTGGAGATAATCATTACTAACAAAATGTTGTTTTGTTTCTTGTGAATAAATCTTGTTTTTATTTTAAATATTTATTTAGGTTATAATTTTTAAAAAAATCAACATCACAGATCGTTTTCTTTTATGTGTCGTGTACCCCAGTGCGTTGTGGTACAGTGGATATCGGCTCGGAACGAGAAACCGGGGAGCCGAGTTCGAATTCCAGCTGAATCCATTGTATTCACTTACGCGTAAATACCCTTGGGAAAGGTATTAATCCATCTCTTCCTTCCAGTTATGGGTTAAATAGCAAAACAGACTGGGTTCTATAGCCTTGGTCTTCAACTAGTCTACCGCAGAAAGCAATGGCAACCTATTGCGGGATAATCTTCTGCCCAGTCAGACTGTCTCTTTTGAGACATGATCGCCCAAAGCGTGTAACACGTATGGCACTTAACTGACTGACACCAGTGTTGTTAGTGATCTTATCTCCTCACAGTTCCCTCTTCTTTGTGTTTTATATTATCTGAGCTGGTGAGTAATTTCGTGATGAAATATATTTTTATGAAACAACAAAAAATATGCAAACTGGCTAGAAAAAAAGAAGAAAAATAGACATTGTTTTGATAAATATTTGATTGTTGTCGAAGTTAAGAATGCGGGCAAGTTTCTCCATATCGAGAAAATATTTTATTGTTTTGAAACCAGCGTAGCCAAGGTCAGATAACATGGGCCTTGAAATTATGTAAACAATGTATCAAAAGATGACGTAGCTGCTTATATAAGAGACAGACTACTGGTAGTAGTAGCAGTCGGTGAGCGTTTGAGATCGGAACCCAGACCGAGAAAGACACAGGGAAAACTGCGGACGAGCGCGGCTTCTGTCTGGCTCGCGTTGTGCTAACACCTCCGAACCCAACTTCAGCTCTACGTCACGTCACCTGAAGAGAAATAAAATGTTGTATGCCTTATTTATTTATTTTTTTAATCATTTCACCCCAAGCAAGGCTTTCCACTGCCACTATAGCGCAGGGAGTTACATAGGGGAAGCTGGTGAGAGAATGATTAGATATAGGAAATGTCAGAAGGAGGGTGATAGACAAGTAAGGAGGTACATAGGAAGAGTGTTTGAGAGAATGGGTGCAAGTTAGTGTGTTAGGAGGTGTCTATTGACCTTACATTTAAACTCCTGGAGATTGTAGCTGTCGGGGAAGTAATCATGTGAAAGGGAATTCCACAGTCGGAAAGTGCGAGAAAAGAAGCTGTTGGAGTAGAAATTGCGGTTACATTTTATCGGTTTCGCTGTAAAAGGGTGGGACCTAGTTGCTAATCTAGTATCTCGTGCGAATTCGTATCTAGCGGGCACCAGAGACCTGATTGATCTCTTAACTCTTCTTATCGCTCGTGTAACACTGCTCTTTGGGTAATTCAGACCACTCTGTGGTAGTTATTGATATTTCGTTCCAATCATATATTAAACAGGAACTCCTTATCTACAACACTTCTTTCCGTTACCAGCATGCCGATTGGGACTCACACTGTGATTTTCTTCGTAACTCCACCCGGACTGACATATTTAACCCCCAAATAAAAAATTGAACTACTGAGGTTTTTTCTTGGGTCAAAGCTGTCATATGCGTGTTGCGGTCGTCATATTTTATCAACGTGAAAAAGGCAAGCGATTTTATAAGAGAGAAGACAACAAATTTTGGTACTCTGTTGTCAACAAATTGATATACAATACTTTGCAGCTCTAAATAAATCGTGCCTTTTTGTTATCTCTCCTAAATCCTATATCACCATTCATTTACTCAGTCTTATTAGATAGGTAATACATTGTTTTTCATCTGTCTCTCTTGTCTTCAATCCGTCTTGTGAGTATCAAATTTTCCAGGCCCTTTTTCCTCATTATATGCCCTAGAAATTTTAACTGTCTCTTTTGTATCAGCGTCCGTTATACTTCCTACTTCTCTAACGGTTTGTCGTTGCTAACGTATTCAGCCAACGGTACTCTCAGCATCCTTCTGTAGAACCACATTTCTGCTGGTACAAGTCTTTTCATCATCTGTGAGAATATTGTCCAGCATTCACTGCCATATAGAAGGACAGATATCACGTACTTGTTACTTTGATTCTAACGAAATTTTAACCTGTTTCTTAATACTTTGATTAGCTTTCCGTAGGCAACTTAGGCTATCTCAATACACCTTCGGATTTCAGTGTCACACTTTCCGTCCTCTGTTAAAACATTTCCCAGAATCATAAAAACCTAATTTAATCCAGCAGTGAATTTATTTTTTCACGATAAAGACGGGGTTACAAGATTCAATAAACTGCCTGAAGTCATTGCTGAAGTTACCAAATATATTCTGGACGGAGCCTTGGTAATGTGAACAGATAATTACAAAAAAAAAACATATAAATTAAAAAATCGGGATAATTAGAAAGGTGTCAGAAAAACGAAAATAAAGTTTTTATTTAATAAAAAGAAGAGAGATAGAGAACCTGATCATAAAATATAAAAATGTATTTACAGGTTTTCTCTCCAACCCGGAAAAGCAAAGTTTTTCTATCTCTCAATATTCTGCTTAGCTTTTTGAAGGCATATTTGGCCATCCCAATAAGCCTTCGGATTTCAGTGTCACACTTTCCGTCCTCTGTTAAAACACTTCCCAGATATTTAAATTGTTGCACTTGTTAGATTTTGAAATCTAAAGAGTGAGAATAAGTCTATGCAGGAGAAATAACATTATAAACACACATTCATTCCAGTAGGAGGCACGGAGGATATTGGCACCGAGGATAGTGGCTCAGAGAGCCGAGTTCGAATTCTGGTCGAATTTATTATATTCACTTTTTTCTTTTTTTTTTTTAATCATTTAACCCCAAGCAAGGCAAAACTGCCACTGATGCGCAGGGGGTTACGGAAGAGGTGAGAAAGAGGAACAGGTTACAGGGGAGTCAGAGAATGAGTAAGAAAAGGATGAGAATACAGGTGTAAAGAGGGCTACATAAGAGCGGCGGGTAAATAAAACAAATGATACAAGGGTTGCCATGGCAAGGATGTGAGTCAAGAAAATAAGAGATGGCAATTGATTTTGCATTTAAATTCTTAGAGATTGAAGTTTTCAGGTAAGCAAATATAGGGAAGAGAATTCCACAGAGGGGAAGTGCGAGCAAAGAAGCTATTTGAGTAGAAGTAGCGGCTACATTTGATTGGTTTCACTTTAAAGAAGCCATGAAAGTATTAGTAGAAGAAACAGAAGGAAGCCACATAACGTCGGTGAGAAAGCGACTGGAGTTGAGCTACCAGGTCGCGATCAATTACATCAAAAAATTCTTCGTTGGATTTGGTCAAGAAGCCCTGGATGAATAGCAGGGGCACCCGACCAGATGTGACAGCAGAATTCAATGAACGGGCCGATGGTAGATTTATATTTGTGCATGATAGATTTAGACGAGAAAAACTTTCTGGCCCTACAAAGGAAAGAAGCATTCCGAGCAGCAGATTTAGCTGTTACGTTTTAATAACCTCATGAAAGGTATGAATATATCTCTTCTCTCCCCTGCTATGGGTAAATAGCAGGACAGACTCTGTTCTTTAGCTTTGGTTGGTAACAAGTCTACCGCAGTAAGAATTGACGGCAAAAATCTTCAAACCCCATCTCACCTGGAAGATAATATGGTTTGCATAATGTCAACATCCTACCTATAAAAAAATTCAAGTTAAAAAAGCATCAACGACAAGCTACCAGCTTAGAATAATGTATGATTGCGAGGGTCATCATTAGTCTATGGTCCACAGGAAGCGATGAGCTAAGAAGAAGACTATTAATCTTTTGTGCCTGGTAGATAGACATAAGCCATTCATTCCGTGAGTGTTCATTTATTTCATATTACTTTCAACAATACAAGGCCAAAGAGACCCTCAAAGTAGGGCGTTATTAAGAGGCGCATTTAATGAAGATAACTGGGATGAATAACGGTTGACCCTATATTTAAAGAGATTAAAATTATCGTGATTAGGGAAGTATCATCTCGGGAACCTGTTGCAGAATTTAACAGTTGTAGTAAAGAAGCAGCCTGAGAGGAACTTTTTCCTTAAAACTGGAATATGAACAAAATAGGGCTGACCCAGTGTACGAGGGATGGTTGTTCTTAGTTTTGAAGGTCCGAATTGATAGTACAAAGAAAATTACTCGAATGAACATATCTTGTAAAAATAACGAGAGATTCTAGAATTCTATTTGAAGGAATGGATGGATTTGTTGAGTAGAAAAGAATTTATGGCCCACATGACAACAGCTAGAAAATGAGGATTTGAATAGTTTCAGCTGAAATATGACATTAACAATTCATTTTTAGCCTGATGTGATTCAGAGAATGTGCGTTGTGGTGCGGAGCGACAAATTGGAGAACCGAGTTCGAATTCCAGGTTGAATTCCTTGCATTCACTTACGCACAAATGCCCTTGGGTAAGGTATTAATCCGTCTCTTCCCAACAGATTAGGTTCTATAGCTTTGGCTAACAACCAGTCTACGGCAGAAAGAAATGGCAACCTACTGCGGGATAATCTTCTGCCCAGTCAGTCGTATCTCTTTCGAGACATGATTGCCAAAAGCGTGTATCACTTTTGGCACTTACCTGACTGACTGAACATAATATTTAGAAACAATTAATGCTTCTACTGGGCATAAAGAGGGGGATCGGTTTTCTATTGTTATTAAGTGATAAACCGATCCCCCACTAATTACTGATATAATCCATATAATGATATAATCCATCTCTTCTCACTCCAGCTATGAACTAAATAGCAGGACAGATTGGGTTCTATTGCCTTGGCTGACAATCAGTCTACCGCAGAAAGCAATGGCAACCTACTGCGGGATAATCTTCTGCCCAGTCAGTCATGTCTCTTTCGAGACATGATCGCCCAAAGTGTGTATCACGTATGTCACTTAACTGACCGATGGTTCATTAACCGACTTGGGGATTCTATTATAATGAACTCGAAACACACAGAAAGAAATAATCAGCTCCTTATCTTTTTCTTTCAAAATAGTTTAGGCTCCTTCAGTATCTGGCGATCTTTAGGTTAAACTATGTCCGCCACTCTCAGAACACCGAACCAACGTGACATGGTATAAAAAACAAAGAAAAAACTAGAAAAAAAGGAAGCAATATGGCAAAGACACACATGTAAACAAACAAAAATGATATTGTTATGCTGTCTAGGCAATTCGTATTGTCTCGACACGATCACTGACTCACTCAGCCGTAATTTTTTATTTGTTTTTCATTGGCTTGTTTCAGTTTCGATTCGGCTTTAGCCTGTTTTCCCGTCGTCACCAGAGTCTCGTCCCCAAAATTTCAGTTTTAGTGTTTAGTGTTTCTCTGTTTCTTCATCATCATCATCGTCATCATCATCATCATCATCATCATTATTATTATTATTATTAGTAGTAGTAGTAGTATGTCATTTTTCATTATAAATCGATTTCTGCTATGGTCGGACTACCTACCAAGTCTGCAAGAAGACCTAAGGCAGGTCGTGGTGTGTTGTTATGGCTTCAGTTCATGTTTCTATCTCCCTAACATCCTTAGCGTTACATAGACCAAGTTCTGCTTAGTGTGTGGGCTGTACTTAACTAGACAATTTTTTGTATATCTCTTAACCTGGGGTTTCCAGGGATTCTTTCAATGTGTTGTTTTGTTCCATTTTTTATCATTACAAGTGCACCTACTATCACTGGTACGATACTTGTTTTCAATTTCCACATTATTTCTATTTTAATTTCCAGGTCTTTATATTTTTACAGTTTTTCGAATTCCTTTGGACAAGCCATATCAATTAACATGCAACTTTATTATTAATAAGCAAGGATTATTATTATTATTATTATTATTTAAAACAAATTCTTTTTGGCCTGCATTTGTTATATGGTCTCATAATGGGTCATGACTAATGACCTAGGGTCCTAATCAATAACCTAAGGTCATAACCAATGATCTAGGGCAAGCAAAGGAGTTGATATTTTGTTTTTTTCCATTTAAACAAAAGTTTTTTTTCTTTCTATATTTTAATCGGGATTACCAATTAAAAGTAGGTAAGCATATTCTCAATTAAACAGTTTGGAGGTGGGGAGAGGCTGAAGTAAAAATTTCTGAAAAAAGAGAGAACAAAATACCCGACAAAAGCGAGAGAGGTGAAAGGATCAAAAACAAAAGAAACAAACAAAAAAATTAATTAAAAAGATCACTCAGACATTTAAACATTTGCAAAAACAAGATGGCAAAAGTCACTGTCAGTCAGTTACGTGCCATACGTGATACACGCTTGGGTCGAAAGAGACATGACTGACTGGGCAGAAGATTATCACACAGTAGGTTGCCATTGCCTTCTGCGGTAGACTGGTTGCCGACCAAGGCTATAGAACCCAATCCGTCCTGTTATTTAACCCATAACTGGAAGGAATAGATGGATTAATACCTTTCCCAAGGGTATTTGCGCGTAAGTGAATGCAATGAATTCAGCTGGAATTCGAACTCGGCTCCTCGATTTCTCGTTACGAGCCAATAACTTACTTAAAAAGATAGATTACAAATGCTTCATTCTACTCTTTAAATTTGACTTTTTATGAACAGAGCAAGCGGATTTATTTTCATTGTTGGTTTGTTAAAAATTAAGACGACTTTGGTATGAATCTCGGGTTTCCACGTCCAAAGATTCTCACTTGAAATGAGTGGTAGAGGAGGAGTGTCTAGGCCAAAGACTTTTGTTTGAAGGTGGAGGATGTAGGGGTGAGTTGGAATGTTCTGAACCACGCACTTGCTATTGGAGGTGAAGGTGGTACCAGGGTGACATATCTTTTACATGGCGGGGGTACGTAATTAAAAAAAAAATAAATGAAAAAAATCTGAGCTTGTTAAAACTATTTTAGGGGTGTTTTTAAGAGATGGTGTACCCGCCCGAGATTATTATTATTATGTCATTTTTCATCATATTTCGATTTCTGCTTTGGTCTCACTACCAACCAAGTCTGCGGGGAGACCTAAGGCAGGTAGTGGCGTGTTGTTATGGCTCCATTTCCTGTTTTTTCTATCTTCCCTATCATCCCTAGCATTACATAAAGTTTTCCTTAGTGTGTGGGCTGTACTTAATAAGACAATTTTTTGTATATCTCTTAAGCTGGGGTTTCCAGGGATTCTTTCAATGTGTTGTTTTGTTCCATTTTTTATCATTCCAAGTGCACCTACTATCACTGGCACAACTGTTGTTTTCAATTTCCACATTTTTTCTATTTCAATTTCCAGGTCTTTATATTTTGGCAGTTTTTCAAATTCCTTGATTGCTATGTTACAATCCGCTGGACAAGCCATATCAATTAATAGACAAGTTTTCTCCTTCTGGTTTTTAACAATAATGTCTGGCCTGTTTGCTTCAATTTTTCTGTCTGTGTAGATGGTGTAATCCCATAGAATGGTTACATCTTCTATTTCTGTAACCGGTGCTGGGTGATGTTCATACCAGTGGTTGTTTACAGCTTTTCCATAATGTTTGCACATTGCCCAATGTAAATATTGCCCAACTCTATCGTGGCGATTTTTATATTCATTTGGGGCAAGCACAGAACAGCCTGAGATTAGGTGGTCTATTGTTTCTTGGTGTTTATCACAAAACCTGCATTTTGGATCCATATTATTATGCATAATATTTGCCTGAAAGTGTCTAGTGAAAAGACTTTGGTCTTGTGCTGCAAGAATAAAGCCTTCAGTTTCAGACTTTAATCCAGATGCACGTAACCATCGATGAGTATTAACTTTGTCAACATTGGATTTATTGGCACGTTCTGGATATTGGCCATGCAGAGGTTTGTCTTGCCAGCGCTGTTTCATCTGTTCAAGAGCTTTATCTTTGGCTTTCATTTTCATATTTTTTGCCGCAATAGTTGGTTCTTGGCTTCTGTTTTGCTTTTCTACAGAATCTACTAACTGTAAATTTTGTTTGTATTTACTGCCTTCTTTTATTATTGAATATTTTTTCTTTCTTTCTTCATGTTGCCTTACTAATTGTATCATCCAATCCTTTGTTGTTTCTATGTATGTTAGTAAGCCAATAGTTGTTGTCTTGTATGACAATTCCAGCTGAATAAGACCTCTTCCACCTTCTTTACGGGGTATGTATAGACGGTCTACATCAACCTTTGGATGATGCATCTTATGCTTAGAAAGAAGCTTTCTTTTTTTTAGCATCCATTCGCCTGATGTCGTTTAGAGTCCAGTTTAAGATGTTGAAGCTATATTGGACAACTGGGATTGCAAGGCTATTAATGGCCATAACTCTGTTCTGTGAATTTAATTCAGTTTTTAATATCATTCGTAGCCTTCTATAGTACTCTTTACGCACTATTTCTTTCATTTTTTTTATGGTGAATGTTTTCGCTCTCATTTACACCTAGGTATTTATAAACTTCTTCTGGTTTCAATTCTTTTATTGTTACTGAAGGGTCTAAGCTAATTGAGGATGTTTCTTGTATTGATCCACGTAAAACTGTAGCTTTAGCACATTTATTCAAATTAAATTTCATTCCAATGTCTTCGCTGAACCATTTTACAGTTTGCAGAAGACCTTCCAGCTCATTATCATTCTTAGCATATAACTTTAAGTCATCCATGTAAAATAGATGGCTTATTTTCTTTTGGCCTATTTTATAACCACATTCTGTCTTATTAAGTTGACTGGTTAGTGCTATTAATGATATGCAGAATAGTAAGGGAGATAAAGAATCACCTTGAAATATACCTCTTTTGATGTTTATTTCATCCGACTTATAGGTTCCATTTATATGATTGAGGTAAAGGGTTGTTTTCCATATAGACATGCACTGTTTGATGAAATTGATGATGACGGGCGATATCTTGTATATATTTAAAGTCTTTAAAATCCAGGAATGTGGCACACTATCGAATGCCTTTCGATAATCTATCCAGGCAGTACTAAGATTTTTCTTTGTACTGTAGCAGTTTTCCAGGATCATTTTGTTAATTAGCAATTGGTCTTTACAACCATAACAGCCACGTTTGCACCATTTTTGTTCAAGCGGTATCATGTCATTTCTTTCTAAGAATAAATATGTCTGTTTTGTTAAAATAGATGTTAATAGTTTATATGTTGTCGGAAGACATGTAATTGGTCTGTAGTTTTTCGGGTTGTTTGTGTCACCATTCTTGGGTAGAAGAAATGTAATTCCTTTGGTCATCCATACAGGAATTTTAGTGGATCCCACTAAAATTCCTGCATGGAATTTCAACCATTTCTTGAAGTTCTTTGGCTAGTTTTTTATGTGCTGTATTTAAATAATACAGCCAAAAGTTAGGAATTTTATCTATACCTGGGAATTTCCAAATTTGTGCTTTTTTTAGTGCAAATTTAACATCATCTTCTGTAATTCCAGACCATGTCTGTTCTGGTTTATTTTTCATTCGTTCTATCTCTTGCGCAATCCAATGTACTTCCTTGCTATGTTCTTTAGGGCAAGCCCATATCTTTTCCCAGAACTGTGTGACTTCTTCCATTCTGGGGGGGGGCTGTCACTTCAATTCTTTTTTTACCTATTTCCCTGTAAAATCTCTTTGTATCAGTCTGAAAAATCTTGTTTTGTCTGTAAAATCTTGCTCTTTTTTCATAGCGTCTTATTCTTTGAGCCTTCAGTTGGATTTTTTGCTTTATTTTTTCTTTATTTGATAAGACTTCATTTTCATTTCTAATGTTATATTTTCTTTCGGCTCTTCTGCTTTTCCTAGTTCTTACATTTATTCCTCTACTCAGTTCATCCAGTACTGATAGTTCACTTCTAAGTTGTTCGATTTCTTTTTCTATTTTTCTTTTCCAAGGTGGATCTTCATGTCTGCGAGACTGCCTTGTTTTTATTTTGATATTCAATTTTTTTGTTGCTGCTATTGCTGATGCATATATTACTTCGTTATTATTATTATTATTATTATTATTATTATTATTATTATTATTATTTTCTGAGGTGTCTGTTGTATACACAATTGATACCTTCCTCTTAATTTTTTATAAAAATTCTAATATGAAAAATATTTTACGTTGTACATACATAAACCTATTTATAAACATACATATTTTACGTTTTACATACATAAACCTATTAATAATGTGTGAGTTGTACTTATGAGTACAATTGCTTGTAGATTTTTAAGGCATAGTATAGCAGTAATCACTTCTGTGAGACTAAATCAATCTGAATGGTCTAACTACAACTGGGTTTATTGGATTTTGTATTGACTAACAGAGGTCGAGTTCAAGGAAATAAGGAGTCGAAATATGAATAAAATGCGGGACCTATTCGCCTATTTAAGAGAGAGACAGATGAGGCAGTTCAGATCAGAGACAGAACAGAAACACGAATGCAGCATGTGCTCGCGTGCCAGTTTCCACTCTACACAACTACGTCGCCGATGAAAAAAACGAATAAAAATATAAGACTATGTTTTAATATATATATACGTGTCAACATTTTATCAGATGAGAAGCTTGTCAGTTTTTATTCAAGTTTAATTCTTCGCCGAATTGATTAAGAACCCTATTTTTTCTCACTTTTTTTGTTTCACATACGCACCAACTTCATTTTTTAAAATTTGAGACAAAACTGTCCATCTTTCAGTGACATGAGGTACCCTACATGATAAATTAGCGTTTTTTTTATTTCATTTCTTGTATCATTTTCACATTTATTACTATTTGTTTTTACAGAAATTCTGCATGATCTTATCCGTTGTCTTTTTTTGCAAATATGAAATGTGCGTGGGTGGTGCAGTCGATATCGGCTCAGAAATCGGAAAGCTGAGTTCGAATTACAAGCGCATTCGAGAAATTCACTTACACACAAATAACCATAAGACATGAATCTGTCGCTTCTCCCTCCAGATATGGGTTAAATAGCAGAACAGATTGGGTTCGTTAGCCTTGGTTGGCAACGAGTCGACCGCAGAAAGTAATGGCAATTTACTGCAGGAAAATCTTCTAATCAGTTGATTATGTCTCTTTCGAGAGAAATTCGCCTAAGCCTGACGAATTTTACAATAACCTCATTTAATCGCCCACTGCCTTAAGTGGCACTCAGGCCTTGTGTCGCGTGAACAATATTGAAAAGAAAATAATAACTAGCTCATTTATTCTGTACTCATTGAAGCCAAATGAAAATAGACATGAGTGCTGAAGTTTAATATATGGAAATATTACACACTACACTTTATCTTTGTAATTATTTGCGACTAGCAGTATAACCCGGTGTTGCTCGGGTGTAATGAAAGCTTTAAAACTAATCCATGGTCCTGGAGATCAGATTCTTTGGACGTTGGCACGAAAGACTAAAAAGCAATAGTTGTTTCCAGTTAAAGCGAAACCGTAGACCGAAAGAAAAATGAATGGATGTAAGTCAAATTTTGATTTCCTGGTATCGATATCAAATAAGTTTTTTCGTCGTAAATTGAATTTTGAAGGCTAAATAAGTCTTCTGAGTAAATGATATCATGGCTGAGACTAAGAACTACAATTATACCTACTTAGAGCCAAACGTGAAGCAAAAACTAAAATAAAAGGGCTGAAAAAATACATACAGGCAGATAAACAGATACACACACACACACACACACACACACACACACACACACACACACACACACACAAGCATATTGCCTTTTATATATATATATATATATATATATATATATATATATATTATCGATTTTCTGCACTGTTGTAAGACCTGCAAGGAGTGGACCACTCCTTCTATAACCCGGATTTTTCGATTATCAATGTTCGATATTTATCCGGGGTACCTCGACACAAAACCTAGCTAAAAACACTTGCAGACGCTTATCGTACATCTGTGCAAATTTTCAAGAAAATTGGTTCAGCCGTTTCGGAGTCTATAGGTAACGGACACACACACAGACACACAGACACACACACACACACAGACAAAGTTCCATTTATAAATATGTTTTGATGTGTATATGCGGGGACGTAGAAATGTCTGGGGTCGCATGCATGTGAGCTCTTGGGCCACCGGGAGAGAAGGACATCAGAGTTTTGATGCTGCTTATCCGGATATGTTCCATCTGCTTGTCTCTAAGATTCTTAGCATTAATCATTGGAATTATTTCGAAATTTTTGTTCTTATCTTGGTTGATATATGTATTATAATAGACGCAACATTTCGACCGAGTACCCTCTAATCATCATCAGGTGTCCATAGATTGGCTGATGTGGATTATCTTGTTGATTATTGCGAAACATCCTGTGAAATCAATTATTGGTCTTTCATGTTGGAATTTGGTTCGTCACTGTTCATGTCCACTAGATGATACTAACATATGCATATCCAACTACTATATCCACTACGCCACCGTCCTGAAGAACTTTAGTAATGGATTTTTGGAGCCTTTTATATTCATTGTCAGATGGATTCTGACAACTACGTTCTGTTAGTGGGTTTGTGCCACATAATTTCTATTTACTTCTGAAATGAGTAATTTTCAATAATCTTGGAATTATTTCGAAATTGTAGTTCTCATCTTGGTTGATATAGGTGTTATAATAGACACCACATCAAACAATCTATGAACACCTGATGATGACCAGAGGTTACATAGTCGAAACGTTGTGTCTATTATAAAATCTATATCAACCAAGATGAGAAAAAAAATTCGAAATAATTCCAAAATTATTGAAAATTACTCATCTCAGAAATAAATAGAAATTCTTAGCATTGTTGATTAATTGTCGTAGTTTAGTGTAAGCCATCCCCCACCTAAGTACCATACATGATACACACTTGGTTGATCATGTCCTGAAAGAAACATGGGTGACTAGACAGAAGATTTTTCCGCAGTAGGTTGCCATTACTTTCTGTGGTAAACTGGTTATCAACTAATACTATAGAACCTGCTGTTTAACCCATAGCTGAAGAGAGAATAGGGTATTTGTGCGTTAGCGAATGCATGGAATTCAACTAGAATTCGAACTCGGCTCTCCGATTTCTGCGTTCTGAGCTGATATCCACGACAGCGCAAACACGATTTTCATCTCGATACTGACATTGTCGACATTTTGATATGTATTGTCGCTTCGGTTATTATGTAGTTAATGTAATGGTTAGGGCTCGGAATTATTTTTTTTAATCATTTCACCCCAAGCAAATATAAAAAATGAACTGTATTGAAGAAGTTAGAAGATGGCAGTTGACGTCGGATTTAAATTTTTGGAGATCGTAGCTAAACGGAAAGGAGTTCCACTGACGGGAAATGGTGGTTGCAATTAACTATTTTCAACAGTATACAGGTGAGAGCTAGATGCCAGTCTGGTCAGTCAGTCAGTTAAGTACTGTACGTGATACACGCTTGGGCGATCATGCAGATGGCATCACAATTTACTCCCGCATCAGTAAGAAACCCGTCGTGGCGGACAAACATAATCTTGCTGCTGACCTTGAAAGGGATCTACACTCTGTGGTGAACTGGGGCAAGAAGTAGCTTGTCAATTTCAATGCGTCTAAGACCAAGCTGTTGTCTGTCAATCATCACAGGCAACCTCTCCTGCCTCCCATAAGCATGGACCAAGCGATTCTCCCTGAGAGCAATACACTGCGCCTCGTCGGCCATACCTTCTCTTCTGATCTCAAATGGAACCACTATATCGAGTCCATAGCAAAATCCACTGCTAAGAAGGTTGGGTCACTGTGTCGGGCCAGGATGTTTTTTCCGCCTGAACCCATCCTGCATATAATCAAATCAACCATTCGTCCGTGCATGAAATACTGCTGCCATATATGGTCACGCGCCCCTGCCGTTCATCTCCGTGTTCTTGACAGGTTCCAAAGGAGAATCAGTAATGTGCTAGGTTACCGACTTGGCGGCTCGACTACAGCCACTTTCCCACCGACAGGATGTGGCTTCCCTTTGTCAATTCTATAAATTCTTTCATGGCTTCTACTCCAACGAACTTAAGTCACTGGTGCCTCTGCAACAGGTGTTTACTCGTGCAACCAGACTGGCAACTGGGTCTCACCCATTCACATTTAAATCAACCAAATGCAGATGACAATTCTACTCCTGCAGCTTCTTCTCTCGCACTTCCCGCCTATGGAACTCGCTTCCATATTCTTGCTTTCCTGACGACTACAACCTCCAGGAATTTAAATGCAATGTCAATACTCATCTATTAACCACTTGAGTCTAGTTCTTTTACCACCCCGTATATCCTTTCCTTTCTCTCCACCCTTGCAACTGTTATCACACCTGTATTCCCATCCTTCTCTTGCTCCTTTCTAACTGGTTCGTCTTCCTCTTCACTCTCTTCTAATTAATCTTTTTACTCTTATGTAGCCCCCTGCACATCAGTGGCGTTACCGCCTTGCTTGGGTTGATACAGAAATAATATCGAGAGTGATTCGGGAAGGTGTTTCTTGGTTGAGGTAGCGGATCGGCGTGCAGAGAATCTGAAAGACGCCATTTCAGTTTGGAAGCCATATTGTTTCAAACGGGTCGGCTACTTATGTTGAAATCGAGAAACTGGGTAACTGGGTTCCACCCATTCGCAGTTAGGTTAGCCAAATGCAGACTACAATTCTACTCCTGCAGCTTCTTCTCTCGCACTTCCCGCCTATGGAACTCGCTTCCCTATTCTTGCTTTCCTGACGGCTACAACCTCAAGGAATTTAAATGCAATGTCAATACTCATCTGTTTACCACCTGACTCTAGTTCTTTACCCACCCAGTATATCCTTCCCTTTCTCTCCACCTTTGAAACTGTCATCACACCTGCATTCTCATCTTTCTATTGCGCCTTTCTAACTGGTTCGTCTTCCTCTTCACTCTCTTCTAATTAATCTTTTTACACTTATGTAGCCCCCTGCACATCAGTGGCATTACCGCCTTGCTCGGAGTGATACGATTAAAAAAAAAATGTCTCGAAAGAGACATGAGTGACTGGGCAAAAGATTATCCCGCAATAAGCCGCCATTACTTTCTGTAGTCGACTGGTTGCCTGCCAACGCTATAGAACCCAATATGTCCCATTATTTAACCCATAACTGGAGAGAAGAGATATATTCGCGTAAGTGAATGCAGGGAATTCAACTGGAATTTGAACTTGACTTTCCAATTTCTCGTTCCGAGCCGATATCCACTGCACTAGTAGCATGCTTAAATTCACTTGGTCGGGATACCAGGGGAAAAAAGCTCTCTATAAATATATTTGTAGAAAAGATAGAGAGAAGACACGTCACGTCGGTGAGAAAGTGACTGAAGTTGAAATAACCGGGTTCAATTTTTATTTCTTTCCACTTATTTTTGCATAAATTCCTTAAGAAATGCATGAACTCATCTTTTCAATCACTGTCGTGAGGTCAAATCGAATGGCAGAAAACGAAATCTTGTCAGCGATCGTCACACACTACAAGTGCACGAAGAGTAATTTTGCAAGAAAATTACTGAGTAAAGTTTCACAAGATTACGTGATACCAAGCCAATGTCTTTGAAGTTCCTCTCCCGAGGAATTTCGCAAGTAACCTACTGTCTGTTCCTTCGTCAACTAGACGGGATTAAATAGGATTTCTTCCTACCCAAGGTTACCCACCAGTGTAGTGAGACAACTATTGGTTGAAGGGTTCTTCAGAGCAGGATGCACACCAGTTTTCTTGGGTTATTTTTAGCAGTTTTATTCTTCCTGTTTCCTATTCCTGTTAAATATCCAAGGTTTACTTGTCTTGGAGAGCTTCCGATGACAGGTGTCTTTGAGGTCATATTTTAAACAGAATGATTCGCTTTTTGTTATTTTTTTTTTTAATTTATTTTTTCAGCCGCTGTGGGTTGTTTTATGTTAAGTACATTTTGGGTGAAGTCTCGCGGGAGATAGAGAACGGTTGATCATTCGGGACACACCTGTTTGCCCGCGTCTTAATAATTAGTGAGACGATCGTTGTAACTAAGGCTTGGTAGAGTATCAGAGAAAGACACACAATCTTTTTTTTCTTTCTTTCTCTCTCTCTCTCTCTCTCTCTCTCTCTCTCACACACACACACACACACAAACATATATATATATATATATATGTATATATTATCGATTTTCTGCACTATTGTAAGAACTGCAACCTTGAAACTTCTGAATATCGTTTCTTATGTCTTTGTCTGTGAGTGTATCAAATTTGATTAAAATCGGACCACTCCAACTATAACCCGATTTTTTCGATTATCGATTTTCGATATTTATCGGGGGTACCTCGACACAAAACCTAGCTAAGAACACTCGCAGACGCTTATGTACTATAACTGTGTAAATTTTCAAGAAAATCGGTTTAGATATTCTGTTTTGTAAGTTCACCTCAGTATTTTAACACCAAACACACACGCCTATCATGTGACGCTTATGTACTATAACTGTGTAAATTTTCTATCTGCCTATCGCAGACGCTTATGTACTATAACTGTGTAAATTTTCAAGAAAATCGGTTTAGATATTCTGTTTTGTAAGTTCACCTCAGTATTTTAACACCAAACACACACGCCTATCATGTGACGCTTATGTACTATAACTGTGTAAATTTTCTATCTGCCTATCGCAGACGGTTATGTACTATAACTGTGTAAATTTTCAAGAAAATCGGTTTAGATATTCTGTTTTGTAAGTTCACCTCAGTATTTTAACACCAGACACACACGCCTATCATGTGACGCTTATGTACTATAACTGTAAATTTTCTATCTGCCTACCGCAGACGGTTATGTACTATAACTGTGTAAATTTTCTATCTGCCTATCGCAGACGCTTATGTACTATAACTGTGTAAATTTTCAAGAAAATCGGTTTAGATATTCTGTTTTGTAAGTTCACCTCAGTATTTTAACACCAGACACACACGCCTATCATGTGACGCTTATGTACTATAACTGTAAATTTTCTATCTGCCTACCGCAGACGGTTATGTACGATAACTGTGTAAATTTTCTATCTGCCTATCGCAGACGCTTATGTACTATAACTGTGTAAATTTTCAAGAAAATCGGTTTAGATATTCTGTTTTGTAAGTTCACCTCAGTATTTTAACACCAGACACACACGCCTATCATGTGACGCTTATGTACTATAACTGTAAATTTTCTATCTGCCTACCGCAGACGGTTATGTACTATAACTGTGTAAATTTTCTATCTGCCTATCGCAGACGCTTATGTACTATAACTGTGTAAATTTTCAAGAAAATCGGTTTAGATATTCTGTTTTGTAAGTTCACCTCAGTATTTTAACACCAGACACACACGCCTATCATGTGACGCTTATGTACTATAACTGTAAATTTTCTATCTGCTTACCGCAGACGGTTATGTACTATAACTGTGTAAATTTTCAAGAAAATTGGTTTATTCTGTTTTGTAAGTTCACCTCAGTATTTTAACACCAAACATATACGCCTATCGTGTTCGCTTATTTTTTCCTTCATTTATATATCCTGTATTCCATCCCCTTCTCTGATTCCCAGGTATTTATAGGCTTCTTCCAGTTACCTAATCTTTGTGTCGAAATCTAGATCTATTGTGTGTGTTTCTGAAATTCGGTCTTTCTTGAATATTCATCTTCTTCTTCTATGTGCTCTGTCCCTTTAGGACGTAGGTGATCATGGTTCTCCACGTCTCCCTATCCCTTGTGGCTCTTAGTATGTTTGTTCCTGTTACTCCTGTCAACCCCCGTACCGTCAACCACCTGATCAGGCCCTGCAAATATGTTATCCGCTGCCTTCCTCTGTCTCTCTTTCCTTCTATCTGGCAAGTCAGTATCAGGTTCTCCAGGATTTCCTTCCTCATTGCGTGTCCCAGGAACTTCAGTTGTCTCTTCCTGATGCTCAGTATTAATTTCCTTTTTGTTGCCATTCTTTCCAACACCTCATCGTTGCTTGCATGCTCAATCCACGATATCCGCAGCATCCTTCTGTAGAACCTCTTGAATATTACTTTTCCACATTAATCTAATCCGAAATCCATACTAATGACATCACTGAAATATTTTACAGTATTGAGGATAGCCTTCAACTGATTGTCGTCTTTAGCAAAGATTTTGATATCATCCATGTAGAATAGGTGATTAAATAAGTTCTTGTTTTACTTTTTATCCATAATTATCATTGTTTAGTTCATACGAAAAGGGGATTAAGAACAGACAAAACAGAAGTGTCTCCTTGAAAGATTCATTGTCGGGTATTCAAATAACTGCAAGTGGCACTACCTTTGGTGAGATTTATATATAATATCGTCTTCCACAGTTTCATGTTATATTTACTGAAATGTACTATCATCTAGGAGACATTGTACATTTCTCAATGCTTTAAGGAACCAAGAGAAGGGCACACTCAATGCTTTAAGGATCCAAGAGAAGGGCAACACTCAATGCTTTAAGGATCCAAGAGAAGGGCACACTCAATGCTTTAAGGAACCAAAAGAAGGGCACACTCAATGCCTTAAGGATCCAAGAGAAGGGCACACTCAATGCTTTAAGGATCCAAGAGAAGGGCACACTCAAGGCTTTAAGGAACCAAGAGAAGGGCACACTCAATGCTTTAAGGAACCAAGAGAAGGGCACACTCAATGCTTTAAGGAACCAAGAGAAGGGCACACTCAATGCTTTAAGGAACCAAGAGAAGGGCACACTCAATGCTTTATGGATCCAAGAGAAGGGCACACTCAATGCTTTAAGGATCCAAGAGAAGGGCACACTCAATGCTTTAAGGATCCAAGAGAAGGGCACACTCAATGCTTTAAGGATCCAAGAGAAGGGCACACTCAATGCTTTAAGGAACCAAGAGAAGAGCACACTCAATGCTTTAAGGATCCAAGAGAAGGGCACACTCAATGCTTTAAGGAACCAAGAGAAGGGCACACTCAATGCTTTATAGATCCAAGAGAAGGGCACATTATTAAAGACTTTGCGGCAAACTCTCCAAGCTGTGCTGAGAATTTTTAATTGTTTCTTGCAATTTAACAGGATCATTTTATTTAGGGTTCTGGGCATGACAGTAAACTGCATCCGGCAGCAAGGCCTCTAATTGGGAAATTGTGAGGAGCGTGGTACACGCTTTGGGTGATCATGTCTCGAAAGAGACATAACTGACTGGGCAAAAGATTATCCCGCAGTAGGTTGCCATTGCTTTCTGCGGTAGATTGGTTGCCAGCCACGGCTATAGAACCCAAACTCTTCTGTTATTTAGCCCATAACTGGAGGGAAGAGATGGATTAATACCTTTCCAAAGGTTATTTGCGCGTAAGTGAATGCAAAGAGTTCAACTGGAATTCGAACTCGGTTACCCGATTTGTCGTTCCGAGTCAATATCCCCTGCACCACAACGCACATCAACACTACAATAACCAACTCTAAATTTAGCCAACCATTTCAGTAGAGTTCTATTAGCTAAGACATCTTCACTGTACACTACAGACGTCGTTTTGGTTTCTACCGAGATATTTCTACCTTTACGGTAGAAAAAAAGTGTCTAAAATGCACCTTATAATCTTCCACTTTCATATATATGCAAAATTAACACGAATTAAGTTTTTTTTTTCGTTTCACCCTGAGCAAGGCATTCCACTGCCACTATTGCACAGGGAGTTACATACGTGGGAAAGTGATGAGAAAGAATGGTTAGATATAGGAAATGTCAGAAGGAGGGTAATAGACGGGTAAGGATGAAGGTTGGGTAGATGGTGAGAGTGTTTGAGAGAATAGATGCAAGTTAGTGTGATAGGAGGTGTCTATTGACCTTACATTTAAACTCCTGGAGATTGTAGCTGTCGGGGAAGCAGGCATGTGGAAGGGAATTCCACAGACGGGAAGCGCGAGAAAGGAAGCTGTTGGAGTAGAAATTACGGTTACATCTTATCTGTTTCACTGTAAAAGGGTGGGACCTAGTTGCTAATCTAGTATCTCCTGTAAATTCGCACCTAGGGGGCACCAGTGATTTAAGTTCATCGGAGCAGAAGCCGTGAAAGTACTTATAGAAGAGGCACAGGGAAGCCACGTCACGCCAATGAGAGAGTGATTGCAGCCGGCCTGCAAGGTCAGTACCGATCACGTTACAGATTCTCCGTTGTATTTTATCAAGAAGCCCGAGGAGAGTAGCAGAGGCACCCGACCAGATGTGGCAGCAGTATTCAATACATGGTCGGATAAGTAATTTTAAACTTTCCTTCTCAAGAGATAGTTTGAAGTACGCTCTAATCGGATATGTAAGTATATTACGCCTGTCAGTACATTTCCCATGTTCTGGCGTGTTGGAACATGAACGATTAAAAATTAATCTTCCAGATAACCCAATCATTTTTTTTTAATCATATCACCCCGAGCAAGGCAGTAACGCCACTGATGTGCAGGGGGCTACGTGAGAGCAAAAAGATTGAAGAAGAGAAAGCCGAAAACCACACCCTAAACAGGAAACAAGGGATGAGCCTCTTCACCTGCTCAATAGACGTGAATGGAGTGTGAACCGGACGATAGTTTAATCTATCTACTCCAATTAAAAATAAATTGAAAAAAGAAAAGAGTGAAAAGACTGGAAAAAAGAAAGCCGGAATCCACATCCTAAACAGGGAAGAAGGGATGAGCCTCTTCACCTGTTCAATAGACGTGGATGGAGGGTGAACCGGGCGATAGTTTAGTCTATCTACACCAATTGAAAAAAAAAAATGAAAAAAGAAAAGAGTAAAAAGATTGAAGAGAAAGCCGGAAACCACATCCTAAACAGGGAACAAGGGATGAGCCTCTTCACCTGTTCAATAGACGTGGATGGAGGGTGAACCGGGCGATAGTTTAGTCTATCTACACCAATTGAAAAAAAAAAATGAAAAAAGAAAAGAGTAAAAAGATTGAAGAGAAAGCCGGAAACCACATCCTAAACAGGGAACAAGGGATGAGCCTCTTCACCTGTTCAATAGACGTGGATGGAGTGTGAATCGGGCGATAGTTTAGTCTATCTACTCCAATTGAAAAAAAAATTGAAAAAAGAAAAGAGTGAAAAGATTGAAGAGAAAGCCGGAAACCACATCCTAAAAAGGGAACAAGGGATGAGCCTCTTCACCTGTTCAATAGACGTGGATGGAGGGTGAACCGGGCGATAGTTTAGTCTATCTACTCCAATTGAAAAAAAAATTGAAAAAAGAAAAGAGTGAAAAGATTGAAGAGAAAGCCGGAAACCACATCCTAAAAAGGGGACAAGGGATGAACCTCTTAATTATAATAATAATTATTATTATAATTACGTCCGATTATATATATATAATCGGACGTACTTTCAGAAGTTAAATCTTCAGCTAGTTTGCCTCTGAATTATTTGCTTAATTTCCTTATCTACACTCCTGATCTCATTCCGCAGAAAAATAGCATACTCCCTGCTTTTCTTTATATAGGTTTCGGCGTGCCTGATTTCGTTGTCTCATTCTTACTAAAACCGTTTTGAAACTCTAAAATCAACGAATACGTTTTAGGAGTTTGATTATTATTTTTTTTCTAAACTTTTTTTTCTTTGTGCTTAGTGTCTTCTTTTTCCCTTCTTTTTCTTCAACCTCCTCCTCCTATTAATATTCGTTCTCCTACTCCTCCTCTTCGTTTTCGTTCAAGGCCGAGCCAGTACAGAGACACTAGTTCCTTTTCAATACACTGATACGTGCGTAGAAAGGGATATTTTTCTATCTACGCATATTTACCTCCTGCGCGCAAGTACAGTCTCTTTTTACACACACACACACACACACACACACACACACACACACACACACACACACACACCTACCCTGAGGTGCGGCGTTCCCAGGTGAGTCCCTCTTGCCATGGTTTTCATGGTGCAGCTGTACCCGACATGTGGCTGGGTGTTGTGTTTATCACTCGACACCTCTCATTCATTTTATAAATATAACCAGATCGGCGACATCGTTGCTAATCTCCGTGTGCGTATGTGCACTCGTGTGCGTATGTGTGCACTCGTCTGCGTCTGAATGTTTGTCTGCTCAGGTGTGCGTTAGTATGTGTCTTTAACAGCTGGTACATACTAACTACCATGTAATCGGTGTTATTTACTGAAAGACTTGCCTATTTCATAACAGATGTTTGACTAAATAATGTATTTTACAAATGTTAAGATTTTTCCCTTTCCAATGTTTTGTTCTTTCTTTCTTTCTTTCTTTCTTTCTTTCTTTCTTTCTTTAATTCGTGTATTTAATTTCGTTTTTTTCTTTCTCCATTGTATTTATCTCTATTCTGTCTTCCTGATGTATTTTTATTCATAAGCATATTTATGTTTTATTTTATTTCAATTTATTTATTTCTCCCCTTTTTATTTCATTTTTCTTTCTTATAAACAACTGCATTTCTTTATTGTTTTTTCTAATCTACCGCCTTTCTTTCTTGCTTTCTTTCTTTTCTCTTTCTTTCTTTTTTTCTTTCTTTCTTTCTTCTAAAGTATCACTTTTTTCCTTATTTTTTCTTCTAATCTACTACCCTTCTTTCTTCTTTCTTTCTTACTTTCTTTCTTACTTTCTTTCTTTTTTTAATCTACCGCCTTTCTTTCAGTTTCTTTTCTTCTAACCTCCCTCTTTTCTTTCTTTTTTCTTTAATCTACCTATTCTTTCTTTCTTTCTTTCTTTTTTCTAATTTATCGACTTTCTTCCTTTCTTTTTTCTTTTTCTTTCTTATCCACCGAATTTCTTTCTTTTTTCTAATCTATTGTCTTTCTTTCTTTCTTTCTTTTTTCATTTTTTGTGTCCTAACCTACAACAGTTTTTTCTTTTTTTTCTTTCTTTCTTTCTTTCTTTCTTTCTTCTAATCTACCCCTTTTCTTTCTTTCGTTCTTTTTTTCTGTTTTTCAGTCCTTCTTTCTTTTTTCTTTCTTTCTTTCTGTCTTTTCATTTCACCCCAAGCGAGGCAGTTTTATTGCCACTGGTGTGCAGGGGGTTACATAGAAGGAAAGGGAAAAGTTATTGTGGGTGTCCGAGAATGGGTAAGAGAAGGCTGAGAATACTGATCTGATCAGAGTAGAGTGGACGGAGAAAGGAACATAGGGGAAAGGATGCGAATCAGAGAGACAGGAGATGACAATTAACCTTACATTTAAATTCTTGGAGATTGTAGCTGTCGGGGAGGCAAGTATAAGGAAGGGAATTTTACAGGCAGGAAGTGCGAGAAAAGAAGCTGAGGCTAGAAGTTGCAATTACAGTTAGTAGTTTCACTGTTAAAGGGTGGGACCTAGTTGCTAGTCTAGTCAGTTAAGTGCCATACGTGATACACGCTTTGGGTGATCATGTCTTGAAAGATTTCTGCACCTGCTTGATTTCAGTACCCCCAACTTGTAGCTGGCATTTTGGGCTCCTCTTTTTACTGATGACCATGCATTCAGTGTCCTTGTAGTTTATGCTTATCAGTCTGTCAGTTAAGTGCCATACGTGATACCCGTTTTAGGCGATCATGTCTCTAAAGAGACATGACTGACTGGGCAGAAGATTATCCCGCAATAGGTTGCCATTGCTTTCTGCGGTAGACTGGTTGCCAGCCAAGGCTATAGAACCCAATCTGTCTTATTTAACTCATAACTGGAGGGGAGAGACGGATTAATACCTTTCCCAAGGGTATTTGTGCATAAGTGAATGAAAGGAATTCGAACTCGGCTCCCCGAGTTGTCGTTCCGAGTCGATATCCACTACACCACAAAGCTCGAGTAAATTCATGCAGGAGGGGCACCAGTGAGCGAAGCTCGTCGGAATAGAAGTCATTAAAGTATTTGTAGAAGAGACGTAGAGAAGCCACATTATACCGGAGATGAAGTGACTGCAACTGAGCTACCAAGTCGCATAGGAGGAAAGTGATAAGAAAGAGGAACAAGTTATAGAAGGGGTCAGAGAATGGGTAACAGAAGGATGAGAATACTGATCTGATAAGAGTAGAGTGGATGGAGAATAGAACATGAGTGAAAGGATGTACTTCAGAGAGATAGGAAATGACAATTGACCTTACATTTAAATTCTTGGAGATTGTAACTTTTAATCTACTGCATTTCTTTCTTTCTGTTATATCTCAGGAGGGAATAAACAGAGAAAAAATAGTGCAAGAAATAATTCTTAATATATATAAATAGAGATTTATTATACCTCAGTATAATAAACCAAATACACGTACACCAACGAACAGTTAACAAGAATAACAATCAAGAAGACAATGTCTCCGTATAGGACGTATGCGTCCGTCTTGAGAAGAAGGCTTCCGTCTAGTGACGTCTAACACTCGTCTAAGGCCGATGGCTCTCGACTAAAGTCGATGACTCTCTTATAATCACGATCACTATCGTATAATGACGAAGACTCCCGTATAATCACGAACACTCTCGATCACTTTCGTCCCGGTCTTTTATAACCCGGGCCATAACCATTCCTGGGTAAGACAAGATATTTCTCCACAACACTTTTTTATTTTTTTCTGTCGTCTAATCTGATGCTTTTCGTTCGTTCTTTTTTTTTTTTTTATTCTAACACATCAATCAATAAGTTCCGGACCTAACTAATAAACCAACGTTTACGTAATATTCGACTTTATTGATCAATATAAATTCTAACGCTTCTTTAACAATTCGATGTCTTTTTTTTTTTTTTTTGTAGAACGATTCCTCTTTGACCTCAAAATACGCCTCAGTTTCGTTTCTTCATTGTTGCCAAACTTTTTTTTTTCCTGGAGCATTATTCTGAGGTCTGCAAACACTCAGTAGTCGCTGGTGGGGTGGTAGAATAGGGTGGATGCGGAAGCAATTCGAAGTGCAATTCAAGTAGTTTTGCTATCGATTCAATCAACGGTTCGCTGTCTTGGTGAAAGACCACCTTTTCACTTTATTTGGGTCTGTTTTTTTTGTTTTTTTTGACGATATCTTTTTCAAACGTACCAATAATGCCATATAATATTCGCTATTGATGGTTCTTCTTTTCTCAAGGTAATTGATAAACAAAATACCCTGCACATCCCAAAATACGGAGGCCAAAACCTTGCTTGCTGATGTTTGCGGCTTTGGTCGCTTTGGACTGCTTTCACCTGCTGCTGTCCACTCTGCTGACTGCCGATTTGAATCCGGAGTGAAGTGATGGATCCATGTTTTATTCATTGTCACATATTTTTTCTAAAACTCTTCGTTGCGTTGAAATAGTTGCAAATCTTCGACGCGTTATTGTTTTTGATCGACTGTGAGCAAAAACGACACCCACTTTGAACGCAGCTTTCTTATTGACAATGTTCATGCAAAATGGTGAATACACTGCCTTCTGATATGTTTAACTTTTCTTCTATATCACGCAACTAAAATTTACGATCGGTTAAAACGAGTTTGTGGATTTTTGGTGTTTTCCGGAACAACTGCCGAATTTGGGCGACCTGAGCGTTCAGCATCGTCTGTGTCTGTGCGACCGCATTTAAAGTCAGCATATCACCCCTTAACCATTGTTTCCGACAAAACAAAGTCCGAATAACACTTATCTAGCCATTGCTTTGCATGAACAGTATTTTTTCCTATCAGAAAGCAATGTTTTATCAACAAACAAAATTCAGATTTTTGCATTGTTTTTTTTTTTAATTTGCAACAGTAGCTTCATTTAAATAACTGTAATTTGTAAACTAATAATCTGATTAGTCCCAAATTTTGTCACGTGTCATTTGAAGGTTAGTCCTTCATAAAAATCAAATTGATTTTTATTAGTGGTGCCATCAATATGTCAGGCCCGGGACTTATTGAGTGATGTATTATATTTACTTTCTTTCTTTTCTTCTTGCATTTCTTTTTCTTATGTTTTTCTTTCTGTTTTTTCTCATTCTTTTTATCTATATCTTTTTTCTTCATTCTTTCTTTCGTTTCGTTTTCAATCTTTTTATCTATCTATTTTCTCTTTATTCATCTTTTTTACCGGTTTCTTTCTTTCTTTCTTTCTTTCTTTCTTTTTATCTATTTATTTTTCATTATTCTTTCTTTTGTTTCGTTTTCATTTTTTTATCTATATATTTTTTATCTATATATTTTTTCCTTCTTTCTTCGTATTTCCCCGTTTTTGATTTCTTTCATCTTTTCTTTCTTTCTTTCTTTCTTTCTTTCTTTCTTTCTTTTTATCTATTTCTTTTTCATTATTCTTTCTTTTGTTTCGTTTTCATTTTTTTATCTATATATTTTTTATCTATATATTTTTTCTTTCTTTCTTCGTATTTCCCCGTTTTTGATTTCTTTCATCTTTTCTTTCTTTCTTTCTTTCTTTCTTTTTATCTATTTCTTTTTCATTATTCTTTCTTTTGTTTCGTTTTCATTTTTTTATCTATATATTTTTTATCTATATATTTTTTCTTTCTTTCTTCGTATTTCCTCGTTTTTGATTTCTTTCATCTTTTCTTTCTTTCTTTCTTTCTTTTTGTTTTCATTCTTTTTATCTATATATTCTTTCTTCATTCTTTCTTTTGTTTCGCTTTCATTTTTTATCTATATATTTTTTATCTATATATTTTTTCTTTCTTTCTTCGTTTTTCACTGTTTTTGATTTCTTTCATCTTTTCTTTCTTTCTTTTTTGTTTTTTCTTTCTTTCTTTTTTATTATTTATTATATTCCCTCTTTCTTTTCGTTCTCATTCTTTTCATCTATATATTTTTCTTCATTCTTTCTTTCGTTTCGTTTTCATTCTTTTTATCTATATAGTTTTCTTCATTTTTTCGTTTTTCCTTGTTTCTGTTTTCTTTCTTTCTTTCTTATTCTTTTTATACATATATTTTTCTTTTTTCTTCTTTCTTTTCTTTCTATTTCTTTTCATTTATATATTTTCTTTATTCCCTCCTGTTTCTATTTTTACCCACTCTTTATTTTCGTTTTTTGTCTATCTTTATATATACCTTCCTATTCTTTTTTCTTCCGATGCTCCTTCCTTGAAACAGAAAACGCACATAAACAACCACACCTTATCGCCCAATAGTAAATGCACAAAGATGCAGCACCCTTCCCAGGCATTCTTCAACTGCACAGAGCGCCCAGATTGATTAAAATATACATTTGTTGCTAGGTAGAAACCAAGACCAAAATTTGATTATTTTTTTCTGTGTGGAACAATTTTTGCTGTTCCATCATTCTCAATTCGAGAAACAACTAAGAAAAAGCAAAAGAAATGAAAAGCTTTGCCAAGGTTCGAACCCTTATACATCGAGTTATAAAGGCGGCCCAGTGATCGACAAAGCAAGAAAATAAATATTCTCAATTAAGGATGGGAAAGCCAAAAAGAGGAAACGGAAATGCATATCTTGTTTACGATATTTATCTTTCTATCTAAGAGATTAGGTACGTGTGACCGCGCGCATGCGCGTCTTCATACTTTCAGGAAAACAAAATGATTGAATGAACCAAGTTAAAGTCTGGCAAATATCTTTTTTTAACACAATGATAAATTTTTAAAAAACTACTGGATAAGATTGCTTGAAAGTAGTTCTTTCAGTTAAGTGCCGTACGTGATACACGCTTAGGCGATCATGCCTCTTTCGTTTCATAAATGACTAAGCAGACGATTTGCCGGAGTGGTTTGCCATTCCTTTTGGTGGTGGATCCAATCTGTTCTACGATTTATTCGTTAGCTAAAAGAAGATATAGATTCATATCTTTTCCAACGGTATTTGTACGATAAGTGTATGTAATGAACCTAACTGGAATTCGAACACGACTCACCGATTTGTCATTCTGAGCCAATATCCATTGCCCAACAACAGACATTAGTTTCCGATATTTTTGGGCGAACATGTCTCTTTGGATTCAGGACTGACTAGGCGGAAGATTTTCCTGCAGTAGGTAGCCATTTCTTTCAGCTGTAGACTGGATGACAGCCAAGGCTATAGAGCTCATTATGGCAAGTATCATTTGTCCGAATTCTGGCTTTTCAAAGGAGGTAACTCTTATAAATGACTAGTGCTTTTTCTTAAATGACGAATCGTTTAAAAATAATTTCATTTATTTGATTTTTGATTATTTACGATAAGGAAGAACTGGCAACGTCAAGTTGGTTTATTTAAGATGATTATTTAATGTTGAAATCAGTTAAAACCAGAAAATTGTCTTTTTAGGGAGGAGGGAGGCCAACGAAAATAATTAAAATAAATCAAATTATAAATGGTGAAATAAATAAATATATATTTTCTCCATATATTTTGAGTAAGACAAATGTGTTGTTTTTTCGTTATTTTTATTCAAAATCAAGAAATTACAACTGAAGAATGTCATAAGGGTTTGACCCGTGGTGAATTTTCTCGATTTCAACATAAGTAGCCGACCCGTTTGAAAGAATATGGCTTCCAAACTGAAATGGCGTCTTTCAGATTCTCTACACGCCGATCCGCTACCTCAACCAAGAAACACCTTCCCGAATCACTCTCGATA
Organism: Ascarosepion bandense; assembly: GCA_037127315.1. NCBI lineage: Eukaryota > Metazoa > Mollusca > Cephalopoda > Sepiida > Sepiidae > Ascarosepion > Ascarosepion bandense. Next base: position 801,865 of record JBBBDQ010030371.1, read on the forward strand.
TTATTTTTTATCAACCCAAGCAAGGCGGTAACGCCACTGATGTGCAGGGGGCTACATATAAGTAAAAAGATTAATTAGAAGAGTGTGAAAAGAAAAACGAACCAGTTAGAAAGGAGCAAGAGAAGGATGGGAATACAGGTGTGATGACAGTTGCAAGGGTGGAGCGAAAGGAAAGGATATACGGGGTGGTAAAAGAACTAGAGTCAAGTGGTTAATAGATGAGTACTGACATTGCATTTAAATTCCTGGAGGTTGGAGTCGTCAGGAAAGCAAGAATATGGAAGCGAGTTCCTAAGGCGGGAAGTGCGAGAGAAGAAGCTGCAGGAGTAGAATTGTCGTCTGCATTTGGTTTATTCAACTGTGAATGGGTGGGACCCAGTTGCCAATCTGGTTGCACGAGTAAACACCTGTTGCGGAGGCACCAGTGACTTAAGTTCGTTGGAGCAGAAGTCATGAAAGTATTTATAGAACAGACAAAGGGAGGCCACATCTTGTCGTAGGGAAGTGGCTGTAGTCTGAAAGAAAATGCCATTGAGGCTAAGAAGATTTCTGAACCAAAGAGCCAAGAAAGAAATATTTTGCTTTTCTTTATTCTCCAAAGCCAACATTAGACATTAGTATATTCCTGACGTATTTGGTCCCATATATATATATATATATATATAAGCATTTGGTCGCATATATATATATATATATATATATATATATATATATATATATATATATATATATAATAACAACAGTAATAGTAACAAAAATAATAATGCTAATACTCATGATTGTTATACTATATTTTAGTTCGTCTCGAAAAACCCACCGAGAACAAACTCGGAGGGGAAAGAAGGGGAAGTAAAAAAAGAAACAAACGAAGTACATGAGTATACGTCAAATACTCGCAGGAAAGAAAGAAAAAAAAACAAGACGAAAACCCTAACACAAAGCGCTCATACAATAGTAGAGCAACAAAGTAGAGCCAACTTACCTGACGAGCCGTAGGGTGAAACCTAGGTAGGTTTGTTGGCTCTTACTTAGATTTATTCTTTATGTATGTATGCGACCAAATGCACATATATATATATATTCTCTAAACATATGCTGTTAAATAAAAGAGACAATGAATGTCTATTATGTTTAATCATGAGCCGTTCTAAACGTCGTATTTTTGCTTTAATTTCAGTTGAAAATAAAGACAAAAATTCACCAACATTTGGATGTTTATTTATTGGTTTTCTTCTAAGCTTTCAGCTCACATGAGCCATCTTCAGAGAGGTTAACACAAAATAAAATCGTCGGTGATGGTGGATTTTATAATATTTCAGTTTGAACGACCTCTCTGAAGATGGCTCATGTGAGCCGAAAGATTAGAACCAAATTAATAAAAAATTATCCAAATGTTGGAGAATTTTTGTCTTTATTTTCAACTGAAATTAAAGTCAAAATACAACGTTTAAAATGGCTCATGATTAAACATAATAGACATTCATTGTCTCTTATATTTAACAGCATATGTTTATAAAATTACTTGCTGCCTCGATATACTATATATATATATATATATATATATATATATATATATATATATAGATATATATATATGCATTTATATGCAACCAGAGAAGACGTGATGCGACCAAAGAAAAAGAAGGACAAGAGGGAGAAAAAGAGGAAGAAAAAGAGGAATAACAAGAACAAGGAAAAAACAATGGATGATCAATGAAGAAAAGGAATAACTAAAAGAATAAAAATAAAATAATGCGATTCAACATAAAAAGAGGATGCGACGAAACACAATAAAAAGTAGAAGAAAAAAAGAAAAAGAAGAAAAAGAAAAAAAGAAAAAGAGGTAAACGTTGAAACAAAAGAAGGTGATGCGACGAAAAATGATGAAAAAAAAAGAAAGAAAAACGCGATCCAACAAAAGAAGTAAAAAGAAGAAGAAAAAAGAAGAAGAAAAAAGAAGAAGAAAAAAGATGAAGAAAAAAGATGAAGAACAAACAGAGCAAAAATCGATGCAACAAAAGAAAGAAAGAAAAAAACCAGAATATGAAAAAGGGGGAAAAAGTTAAAGATAAAAAGAAACAGAAGAAGAAAAAAGAATTGCATTGCAAGAAAAGTTTATTCGATGAAAAAAAAGGAAGAAAAAGGAAGAAGAAACAGAAAAAATCGATACAAAAGAAGAAGATAATGAGACGAATAATGATTCAACGACAGAAAAAACAAGAACCTGAAAAAGGAAAAAAAAAAAAAGGAGATATTTAACAAAAGAAAAATGTTAAGCTATGAAAAAAGAAACGAAAAAAGAATTTTTGGTGATAAAAAATAAGGTGAAAAAGAAAAAGAGAAGCAGGTAAAGAAGGTTATGTTGCGAAAGAAAAGATAAACAGCGATGTTATTAAATGAAATAAAATAAGAAGATAACGTGACGAAAGAAAAAAACAACGAGGAAAAAGAAGGAAACTATGCACCAAGACTTTGATATCACGAAAGAAGATGAAAAAAAAAAGAAGAAAGCGATGCAAAAAAAAAAAAAAAAAAAGAAGGAGATGCGACGAAAGTAGGTAATGCACGAGGAGAAAAAGAAGATGAATAAAAAACGAAAAAGAAGCTATTCAACAAAAGTAAAGAGGTGATACTACAAAGAAGAAGGGGAAAATAATTTTCTGCGATGAAAAGCATAAGGAGAAAAAAAAAAAAGAAAATAAGAAAAAGAATTTCAATTGAAAGAAAGAAAGAAAGAAAGAAAGAAAGAAAGAAGTAAAACGCTATGCGACGAAAGAACCTGATTATCAGCGGGTCAACGGGTACAATCCAGGCGTGCCTGATGACGTCACTGGGTCATTCTGGAAGAAACAGCGTCCATCAGCATATGTTTGCTTCTTGCCTTTGTATTTCCGCATTCACCATTTTATCTTCATTAACAGACGAGTTGAGTAAGGCTAGATAAATATTATTTACAACACGCACGTAATTAGGAATAGATTTATGTCGGCTCCGATATTTATAGCGCGGCTATAGAATTATTGACTAAAGATCGGCTGAACACTCCTTGATATTAACAGCGTTTAGCTTAGTTTTTCTCAAGGCCGTATTATTGAAGTTTTCAGTTAGGGTCGAAAAACGTACATCAAGCATAGACCAAGTTATAGGGTTCATGACAACTCAACACCGACGACTGAACACCGGGACTATGAAGGACTGAGACAACTCAGTACCAGAAAAAAACATAACTCTTTATAACCAAATAGAAGTAATTTATTAAGGATTAAAACCTTAAATTAAGAAAAATGCAAAACAAAATAATTTGGTTAAAATCAGTCAGTCAGTTAAGTGCCATACGTGTTACACGCTTTGGACGATCATGTCTCGAAAGAAACATGACTGACTGGGCATAAGATCATCCCGCAGTAGGTTGCCATTGCTTTCTACAGTAGACTGGCTGGCAACCAAGGCTGTAGAATCCAATCTGTCCTATTATTTAACCCATAACAGGAGAGAAGAGATGGATTACTAACTTTCCTAAGGGTATTGTTGCGTAAGGAATGCAACTGGAATTCGAACTCGGCACCCCGATTTGTTCGCTCCGAGTCGATAGCCATTGCACCACAACGCTCATCCCTTGTTAAAATAATTGATTTTTATGTCAATTTAAAAAAATACGAATAAAATCGGACTATACAAAAAATGTTTGAATTTGCTTAATTTGATATTTCTCACCCAAATAATTTCAATAATTCACAACATTAAATGTTATATTTTTTATGAAAAGTATTTTAGACTGTCGACTTATTTTATTAAAAAATAATTATTTTGTTTTGCATATTTCAGTCTTTTTATTAGAATAATTAAAACAAGTGCATTTTATCGAATAATTTTGATATATCAATTTACTTTATTAAAAAATAAATTCTTTACGATTTACTTTATTAAAAATACATATTCACTAATTTAGGTTTATATTTATTTTTCCTTAATAAATTACTTTTATTTGTCTATATTTCTGAGATGAGGTAGTATTTACAGTATTTACATTATTCGGACTATTGTCTTCATCTTTGTTGCAATTTGTACAACGTTTAATAATAGATCATTCTATTTGTCTATATTTCTGAGATGAGGTAGTATTTACAGTATTTACATTATTCGGACTATTGTCTTCATCTTTGTTGTCATTTGTACGATGTTTCGGCCGTTGTACGTTCCGGTTTTCTTCAGGTGCTAGGAATTTCGATTCAGGTTCTAAAAATTTAAACACAGTACTATCTTAGCCGCAAGGTCCCAATATTTTACTGTTAAAATAGATAGATGTAACTGAAAGTTCTATGCTAACAGTTTCTTCCATCGCACTTCTCGCTTGTAAAACTCTCTTCTGGCACCATGCTTTCAAGTGAATGTTAATCTTCAAAAATTTAAATGTAATATAAATGGTTATATACTGTCTTCTTAATTCTTATTTTTTTATTGTCCTCTCCTTAAATGTATTTTTCTCATGTTCTCTAACAGTTAGTTTTTTTGTTTTGTTTTTTTGTTTTTTTTAATCATATCACCCCAAGCAAGGCGGTAACGCCACTGAAGCGCAGGGGGCTACGTAGGAGTGAAAAGATTGGAAAAGAGAAAGCCGGAGTCCACATCCTAAACAAGTAACAAAGGATGAGCCTCTTCACCTGTTCAATAGACGTCGGTGGAGTGTGAACCGGGCGATAGTTTAGTCTATCTACTCCAATTGAAAAAAAAGAAAAGAGTGAAAAGATTGGAAAAGAGAAAGCCAGAAACCACATCCTAAACAAGGAACAAGGGATGAGCCTCTTCACCTGTTCAATAGACGTGGGTGGAGTGTGAACCGGGCGATAGTTTAGTCTATCTACTAGAGGAGTTGTATTAATCTCTTCTACTTCGATTTGAAATTCCTAGGACCTGAAGAAGGCCGGAGCGTACAATAGCCGAAACGTCGTACAAATGACAACAAAGATGAGAACAATAGTCCGAATAATGTAAATACTGTACTTTTATTCGATTATAAAAAAAAAAATTCTGGAAGTGAGTTGTCTCGGTCCTGAGTTATTCTGGCGCTCAACCAACGATGTTCAGTCAGTGTTGTTTAGTTGGCGGTGATGAGTAGTCCATTCTCGCAATATATATATATATATATATATACTTCTTAGTCATACTCGATAGCAAGCGACTCCGATATTAACTGCTGAGTTTACGTTCAAAAACCGGTTCCCGTACTATCACCGAAGTTAAGCCTGGTCAGCGCCTATATCTGTGACCGCTTGAAATACCAGATGTTGTAAACTTGGACGCGCCAGGTGTGTAATAGATAGTGGCTGAGAATTATTAATCAGAGAACCTAGTTTCAATTCCACTTGGGTTTGTTATTTACAATTAGAAAAGGTATGTATCCACCACTTTTCTCCTCAGCAATGGGTTAATCATTAGGACTTTATCTCTGAACCTTTATTTTCTAAAAAATATCTTTAATATCTAAAAAAAATAAAAAAAATATTTCTAGCTTTAAATAACCTGTAAGGTGTTAATAACCCGTAAATTATCAATCAATCAATGATATTAACTGTGCTTAACTTAGTTTAGAGATGTCAACATCAAGCAGGAGCAGATGTATCTAACCTGGAGGATTGAAAATATGACTCCGAAATCCGAAGAATCATTGAACTAGTTTCATGAAAAGGTACTGAGAAAAGGGTAGATGTCGTTAGCAACAATTAACAGAATGCTGCATTGCTGTCATCAGGGCTAGGGATAATGCTAAAAAAACACCGGGCACAGAGAAAATTGCCCGGATTTATTAGTTGACAATGTAATGACGTCATCAGTGTCATCCGTTTCCAGAAACTATGATTTTTGCGGACTTTTTCGGCTATTCCAATAGGAATTATGCACAGAACGTAAACGAAAGCAGGAAATCGGGTTCAGACTTTCTGAGTATAACCAGTCTTTTCTCCCAAAATTAATAAATAAACAGATTTTTACTGCGTTCATTCGGATGTTTTCTTCGTTTTTCTTTCTTTCTTTCTTTCTTTCTTTCTTTCTTTCTTTCTTTCTTCGTGAATTGTTTAGTTTGATTTCTGACGAAGACATTTTTTCTTGCCCGGATTTTCATTATGATTGCACGGATCGGCCCGGACCCGTGCCCGGTGTCCCCGGTAGTCAGATACGGCCATGGCTGTCATGTCCATTTTTTTTTTATATGGCAGTGAATATTAGACAGTCATCCCATTTTTTACTGAAAATTCTATGGATGGAAACAAGAGGTTACTGATTGTTAGAGAATACGAGATAAGTACTTTTAAGGAGAGACCACAATAAAATAAGAAGAATTAAGAAGACAGTCGATGACAGTTGAAATTGCATTTAAATTTTTGAAGATTAACGATGATTGGGAAACATGATGCCAGAAGAGAGTTTTCCAAGCGAGAAGTGCGACAGAAGAAAATGTTAGCATAGAACTTTCAGTACATCTATTCATTTCAACATTAAAATATTGGGACCTGGCCGCTAAGATAGTACTGTGTTTAAATTCTTAAATTCTTGGTACCATAGAGAAAATTTCATCAGAACAATTACCATGAAAGTGTTTGTAGAAAAAACACAAAGAAGCTACGTTAAGGCGGTGGGAAAAGGACTGAAGCCGAGATGCCAGGTCAGTACCAATAACATTGCAGATTCTTCTTTAAATTATATCAAGAATCTGTAAATGCATAGCAGGAGCACCAGGCCAGATGTGGGAGTAATATTCAAAACAAAGACGAATGGTAGATTTATAAACATTTACGAACATTTCTGGCGAGAAAAATTGTCTAATATGACATAGAGAAGCAACTTTTTAAGTTCGAATTCCATTTTAATTTGTTGCATTCACTTACGCGCAAATACCTTAGGGAAAGGTATCAATCCGTCACTTCCCTCTAGTTATGGGTTAAATAATAGGACAGACTGGGTTCTATAGCCTTGGCTGGCAACCAGTCTACCGCAGAAATCAATGGCAACCTACTGCTGGATAATCTTACAACTTACTTAGCATTCATATTATTGCACATTCTTACTTACCATTCAGATTACAGCCACCATAATAACTCGAAGTCTCTGTGAAGTCCTGGTCTTGGCCTCGATCACGCCCCCAGAAGAAATACTCAAGGGGTTGTAGTTGGATGAGGAGGGCGTTCACAAGTCCAGCGACTAGTGGTGAGGAACATTATTGAGCTGCCACGCTTGAGTCGTTCTGGCCTTGTGTGCAGAAGCGGAGTTCTTCTGGAAGACGTAGGGGCGTCTAACGGCGATCTCGTCCATCAAACACTGATATAAACTCCGTTTTTTAATCTAGGACCAAAAAGTAAATGTCTACATTTCTGAGATATGGCATTGTAACTATTTATATTATTTACATTGTTCGGACTGCTGTCCTATTCTTTATTGTCGTCTTCACAACGTTTCGGTCGTTGTATGCCCCAGACTTCGTCAGGATCTGTCTACATTTCTGAGATGAGGCATTGTAACTATTTACATTGTTTGGACTGTTGTCCTATTCTTTATTATCATCTTCACAACGTTTCGGTCGTTGTATGTTCCAGACTTCGTCAGGATCTGTCTACATTTTTGAGATAAGTCATTGTAACTATTTACACTATTTACATTGTTCGGACTGTTGTCCTCATGTTTATTGTCATATTCACGACGTTTCGGCCTTTGTAATCTCCAGACTGCTTCAGGTTCTGTCTATATTTTCAGGATAAGGTATTATAACTATTTACACTATTTACATTGCTCGAACTGTTGTCCTCATCTTTATCCCTATATTCACGACATTTCGGTCGTTGTGCGCTCCAGCCTTTTTCAGGTGGTATATTTTGGAATTTTGAACTAAATCCTTTATTTCGTTCACGAGGGTAGACTGTTCTAGTTCCGTGCCTTCTCTGAATATTTGATTTTCAGTTGATTCTAATTTTAGTAACTCATCTCTCCTAGTTTGGGACACCTCAACGTGGTGTAATGGTTAGCAAGCTTGTCTAGATAGAACCTGTGAGTTCAATCCTTAGTGGGTTTCTCATACTTTCAGCATCGTGCCACGTCTACGCGGAGCTTAAAAATTCTACTCATTTCTCCAAGTTTTTTGTTCTTCTCTACTGTGACCAGATATCAAGTTCACAACTATTTGTGTCAAGGCACTGCCTTGCATTAAACAAAGCTTTCATCTACTATTCCAGGGGTCGGCAACTCATTCGACTCCGCGGGCTGAATCGTGTTATAATGATGCGTCGCGGGCCGGACGAAGACCATTAATGAAAAATTAAGGAAAATTACGTATGCAGACCCTGTCAACTTAAATATTTAAAAACCATAATGAAAATAAACATTGAGAAATCAGAAAAACAAACGAAAATCTAAAATTAAAAAACACCTAACAAAAATTACTATTTCTCAAGGAACGTCAAAATACTTCAAAGTGAAAAAAATCAACCGAAGTGAAATGGGTGAAATTATGAAATGTAGGTTTGAAACTGTCATTGAAAATTGTACCACAAACGAACCACACACACACACTTTAAACAAAAGCGAAGCAGATATACCCATACATATACCTATACATACGAGTACAAATAGTTGCAAAAATATACACTTATGTATGATAAGATAAGAACATGGACCATTGAAAGAATCCAGCAACTTACATAGGGTAGGTGGCAGGGGTAAGCGATGGAGTGTCGCTGTTGGAAGAATGAAATAGAAAGCCGACTGAGACAACATTGTCTCTTTGAAAGTGTCCCCGCCTAATGTCTGTCACCGGTCGGTCGGTCGGTCGGTCGGTTGGTCAAATCGGCTCTCAGTTTGTTTTATGTTTTTTTTTATTATTTTCTTCGCAGAAATGGAGGTGATTGGGTTTTGATCGTGTTTTTGCGGTCATAGTATTTAAATTCGATTGGGTAGATCAGAGGAAGATAACAGTAGGTATTGTGTTGAATTCGAAAGCCTCGTCTCTCATGTTAAAAATAGAGTCATTAGTAATCGGGCCGGTCAAAATGCCTTCGTGGGCTGGATCCGACCCGCGGGCCGTAAGTTGCCGACCCTTGCACAAGGTCATGTGGCCGAAACTTCGTGAATATAGTACATAGACTAAACTATCGCCCGGTTCACACTCCACCCACGTCTATAAAACAGGAGAAGAAGCTCAAACCTTGTTCCATGTTTAGGATGTGGTTTCCAGTTTTCTCTTTTCCAATCTCTTCATTCTTACGTAGCCCCCTGCACATCAGTGGCGTTACCGCCTTGCTCTGGGTGATATCATTAAAAATAAAATAAAATAAAAATATAAATAGTGTTAATACCAAAAGATTGCCAGAAACATTAACATCTTTTTGTAAACTAATCATCTTTGGCAATCACCTCTGATAATGATACCTTCTTCTTCTTCTTCTTCTTCTTCTTCATGTGCCGTGTCCCTTCAGGACGTAAGCGATCATTGACTCCACTTGGCTCTGTCTCTTGTCACTCTCAATAGTTTTTTTTCTTGTGATCACTTAATCCGTCAACCATTTGCTCAGACCTAACAAGTATGTCTCGCGCTGCATTCCCCTGTCTCTTCTTCTATTTATCCGATCTGTGAGTATCAAGTTCTCCAGGTCTTCCTTCCTCATTACGTGTCCGAGGAATTTCATTTGTCTCTTCTTGATATTTATTATCAGTTTTCTTCTCGTTTGAATCCTTTCCAACATCTCATTCTTGCACATGTGCTCTGTCCATGGTATCCTCAGCATTCTTCTGTAGAACAACATTTCTGCTGCCTAAACCCTCTTCTTCTTTTATGAGATCTTCCAGCATTCACTTTCATACAGAAGGACAGATACAACATAGAAATCAAGCACTCTTCATTATCTATCTATCTATCTATCTATCTATCTATCTATCTATCTATCTATCTATCTATCTAAGTTTCTTCATATCTATCTATCTATCTATCTATCTGGAAAACCACATTTCTGCTGTTTCAAGCCTCTCCTTCATCTTTGATGAGATCGTCCAGCATTCAAATCCATACAGAAAGACAGATATAACATAGTAATCCAGCACTCTTTTCTTTGTTTCTAATGAGATTTTCCTGTCTTTCAGTGTTCTGGTTAGCTCTGAAATACGTCTTTGGCCGTTCCAGTACGTCTTTGGATCTCCGTGTCTCATTTTCCATACTCTGTCAAAACACTTCTCAGTGTTTTTTACTTGTTTTATTTAAGATTTTCCAACTGGTGCTACAGAGTTACAAACAAAAAAAGTCCTAGATAGATAATCACATCACTTGAGGATATTCAACAGCAGTCAGTTAAGGGCCATACGTGATACACGCTTTGGGTGGTCATGTCTCGAAAGAGACATGACTGACTGGCAGAAGATTATCCCACAGTAGGTTGCCATTGCTTTCTGTGGTAGATTGGTTGCCGGCCAAGACTATAGAGCTCAATCTGTCCTATTATTTAACTCATAACTGGAAGGAAGAGGCGGGTTAATACCTTTCCCAAGGGTAAATGAATGCTAGGAATTCAACAGGAATTCGAACTCTGCTTCCTGATTTGTCGTTCCAAGTCGATATCCACTGCACCGCAACACACATTCTTTCAACAGCAGCGATAGCTAAAATAGATAGCAGAGAACTTGTAGAGAAATAATTGACATAATGAAGATGTTAATATTCCACACTATTTCAAATAATAGATTAAGAAAAAAATATCAATCAATGCTCGAAAGAGCAATAACAGTTATTGGAGTTAAGAATAATTGTTATGATATTTTGATTCGTTGGGTTTGTCAGGAAGAACAGCATTTCGAAATTATATTCTATTCATTATTTTAAGATATTTTATATGCCTTTTGTTTCACGTTGAATATGAACTAGTTAGGGTACTGGAGGTGTTTAAAATCTTTTTTCGATATATATATATATTTTTTTTTATAAGCGTTTCACCCCGAGCAAGGCCACTACTGCCACTACTGCGCAGGGGGCTACATAGAGTGGAGAAAGGATGATTAAATATAGGAAATGTCAGAGGGTGGGTGATAGGCGGGTAAAGATACCGAGAATGAGGGTTGGGTAGAAGAGAGTGTTCTGAGAATAATTGGGAATTAGTGTGATAGGAGGTTTCTATTGACCCTACATTTAAACACCTGGAGCTGTCGCTGTCGGGAAAGCAGACTTATGGAAGGGAGTTCCACAGGCGGGAAGCGCGAGAAAAGAAGCTGTTGGAGTAGAATTTACGGTTACATCTTATTTGTTTAACTGTAAAAGGGTGGGACCTAGTTGCTAATCTAGTATCTCGTGTAAATTCATGCTTAGGCGACACCAGAGATCTAAGCTCATCGGAGCAGAAGCCATGAAAGTACTTGTAGAAGAGGCACAGGGAAGCCACATCACGCCGGTGAGAGAGTGGTTGCAGCCGGTCTGCCAAGTCAGTATCAATCACATTACAGATCCTCCTTTGTATTTTGTCCAGAAGCCCAAGGAGAGCAACAGGGGCACTCGACCAGATATGGCAGCAATATTCTATACACGGGCGGATGGTAGATTTGTATATGTACAGAATAGATTCGGGTGGGAAAAACTTCTTTCTATAAAGATGGAAGAAAATTCTGAGTGTTCTTAAAATTTGATGATTATTCAGGATTATATGTTGTTGATATGGTGAGAATAAGAATTTATAAAATCATTTTTATTGGTTGATTTTCAGTGAACATTGAGTTTTTAGCCACTGGCAAGACAGTGTGGCATGATATCTGGTAGAGGTAAATTATTGCTTATTTTCATTTGATACCTAAATTCTATTGTCCGTTTCTTTGACTATATGGAACTATACTATATGGATAACCACTGGGTGACAGAGTGTAAGTGATTTGGATTTTTTTTTTTTTGCTCAGATTAGGTAACTTGCAGTGATGTGCAGTATATGCATACGAAAATTGTAACGCTACACAAACACACTAGCAAGCCTTACATATTTTAAATTTGACTAAACAGTTACTTCCCCACTACCTACCACTACTAACTCAGGGGTCAAGCCACATACCTCCCACTACCAAAGAAGAAATTACTACTAAAATTCCACAAGTTTAACCGTATAAAAGCCAATATCTCCCAACCCCTTCCTTTACTAGAGCAAACCTCTGGGCTTAGAATTTTTCCTTATTATTTCTTTATATGGAGATGAGAATGCATGTCTTAAAATGACATGTTGAAAATCGCTATTTCCCCTCTAAGCTTTATCTGAATTTACATATATATATATATATATATATATATATATATATATATATATATATCTGTGGATATATATATGTAAGTATATAATTCCAAGTGAAGAGGACTCAAGGTTTTTTTTAGTTTGAGTACTCTGGCATTTATTTTATGATAAACAGTGCTCAATATAATGAGTATTATAAAGCTTAATATAATATAGTTATATAGTTATGTATCAATTTTACATTGCGATATGGAAATTTCTATGTTTCGAGATAGGTTCTCATCATCAGGCAATGTAGATGTGGTTGTGCAGGTAAATCATCTGCACAACCACATCAACATTGCCTGATGATGAGAACCTATCTCGAAACATAGAAATTTCCATGTCGCAATGTAAAATTGATAACTATATAATTTTATAATATGTAAGTATATATATATATATATATATATATGGATATACATAAATGTGTGTGTATGTGTGTGTGCGTGTGTGAAAGATAATTTGAGCGAATGAAGTTTGAAGATCTTGACAATGACCATCCTTCTATGAAAATTGTGGCCTGGCGCTACATAATCACAAACAAAGGACTGCACTAAATATTAGAGATCTCATCACTCGTGGACTACCAACAGCAGCAACAGTCAAAATGCACCTCGAAGAGAAAATAAGGACATAATGAATATGTAAAAATTCCGCACCACTTCAAAGAAAAGGTTAAGAAGAATACCCCATCAATCGTGGAAGTGACAGCTACTCCACCTGTGAAACATATTTTCTGCAAAACTGTTTTAAGATGACTATAAGTTTAAACCGAAAGCAGTAATACATGCTCTATTAATCAGTGCCAAATTTTTACTTGTCGGGAAATGACTCATAATACCATTAGCATATACAACATTGGTCATGGCCTCATGATCGCGTTCAGGCATTAAACAGACTGTCGTCACCTGGTATTGACCTCGTTGTCCAATCTTATATGTGCACTGGCTGTGCCCAAGATATTGAGCAATTTTAGCCATAATATAGGTTACCTAAACCGATATTTTTAACCATATATATATATATGTAGAGAGAGAGAGAGAGAGAGAAAGAGAGAGAGAGAGACAGAGACAGAGAAAAAGAGAGACAAAAATTTAATACACAATTTAACGGTTATGAATCCAGAATTAATTTTAGCACTTTTAAAAATACAAGCTGCTTTACCAGACCCGAAAAATCAAAGGAGTGGAACTATTGAGGCTAGATAAAGGCTAAAGGTGCATACAGTTTCATATTGTAGCAGCGTTATATATATATATATATATATATATATATATAGGCGCTATATACGCTCTCATACGCTGATTGAGCACTCTGGAAGAATGGTAGACTTTGCAAAAACAGTAGCTACTCTGGCATTTACGCATCGTTCATTCAGCAATGAATTAGAACACACTCAGCTATTGGGCGTGTATCATGATAATATACATGCTAAAAAGTCTGCCTCTTTCTTCCGAGCGCCCATAGCTCAGAGGTAGAATTGCCGACTGACGCCAATTCGGTCGGGTTTCAATCCTGGGTTAAAAGCAATCGGATGTCTAACCGTACTGATTAGCTGTGATACAGCGAAACAGATCTCACAGCGGATGACTATATATATACATTGTTCTTAAGGGAAATACACTGAGTGAATTGAAAATTGATTTTCTTAAAGAAATTTCTGTTTAATGCCCCGACCCCACATCGCACAAAACTTATGTCAATAACATACGATAACATATAGAAAATAATAGATGCATTTCTATAACACTATCACGGAATCATTTAAAAAGTACTTATTTAAAACATTCACGTATACTTGGCAGTAGCCTGGAAGAATCTAAAAACGACCAGCACAGACTTGGCACCTAGAATATTTCACGAACTTCGGTCAGAGCCAACGCCATCCAGTAGTCGGTACATATATTTTAGTTCATTAATTTTGTCTATTCAAACCTGTGCAGTCAACAGTCTAAAGAAACACGCCCATCAATGGTTACATTGCTCACACTGAACCATCTTCACCAACTGCCCACCCGAAGTTGTTATTCTTAAAGATCGTTGAGACTACGCAAAGGCATTTGAAAAAGTATGCCACAAAGTCGGATTCGAGATGCCCGGTGACCTCGACGTTTTCGAAATAGACATTAGGGTAATCAAGAATCTATATTGGCAGCAAATTGCTTACATACGGATAGGAACTGAATTCAGCACGTATACAAAAATAGGACAGAGCGTAAGACAAGGATGTGTTTTCTCACTGGATCTATTCAATTTATACCGAGAAACAATTCTCAGAGAAACAAAATCCTTGCCAGGATTCGTCATAGGCAGCCAAAATCTCAACAATGTAAGATATGCGGATGACACGGTGCTAATAGCAGACACAGAAAAGAAAAATGCAGGACCTCCTACAGAAGGTAGAAAAAGAAAGCGAGAAGAAAGGACTGAGCATAAACTTAAAGAAAACTGAATGTATGGTCATCAGCAAAAGAAGACCCGAAAATGCCAACTCTAGGTCAGTCAGTTAAGTGCCATACGTGAAACAAGCTTGGGCGATCATGTCTCGAAAGAGACATGACTGACTGGGCAGAAGATTATTCCGCAGTAGGTTGCCATTGCTTTCTGCGGTAGACTGGTTGCTGGTCAAGGCTATAGAATCCAATCTGTCCTGTTATTTAACCCATAACTGGAGGGAAGAGACGGATTAATACCTTTCCCAAGGGTATTTGCGCGTAAGTGAATGCAATGAATTCAACTGGAATTCGAACTCGGCCTGTAGGTCAGAGAAACTATAATAAAACAAGTGAAGAAATGTAAATACCTGGGAAGTGTTCTGGTAGAGGATGGAAGGTATGACACTGAGATCCAAAGACGAATTGGCATGGCCAAGGATGCATTTGAAAAACTAGCCATAGTAGTGAAAGACGAGAAAATATCATTGGAAAAAAAGAAATGAGAGCTGGATTGCTATGTGATATGTCCTTCTGTATGGAAGTGAATTTTTGACGATCTTCACCAGGATAAAATAGAGAGGCTTGAGGCGAGAAGAAATGAGAGCTGGACTGCTATGTGATATCTGTCCTTCTGTATGGAAGTGAATTTTTGACGATCTTCACCAGGATAAAATAGAGAGGCTTGAGGCGAGAAGAAATGAGAGCTGGACTGCTATGTGATATCTGTCCTTCTGTATGGAAGTGAATTTTTGACGATCTTCACCAGGATAAAATAGAGAGGCTTGAGGCGGTAGAAATGTTGTTCTACAGAATCATACTGAGCATAACATGTACGGAGCACATGAGCAACGATGAGGTGTTGCAGAGGATGCAAACAAAATAAAAACTCATACTTAACATCAGCAGGAGTCAGCTGATGTTTCAGGGACACCTAATGAGGTAAGAGAGCCTAGAGAGTCTAATACTCACAGGACTAATAGAAGGAGAGACAGGGAAAAGCAGCGCGAGACCTACTTGATAGGCCTGAGTAAATGGATGGCGTATCGGGGTTAGGGAGAGATACCAAAAGGAAAAATAATAATAGCGACAAAAACATGGGCAAGTGAAAGTCCACGATCACCTACGTCCTGAAGGGGCACGGCACTCGAAGAAAGATATATAGAATGAGGCAACCATAGTTGTGTTTTCAGTGTGAAGGAAACCTATTAACTACGATTTATCAAACTGGCTTGTTGATTATTTCTTTGTACAATAAACTCTCTCTACTGAATAACACTCTTTAACGATCATGGCTCTCCATAACTCCCTGTTTTTTGTAGCTTTAAGTAAGTCTAGGATTCAGAATTCCCTGTAGGTTGCCCAGATTGTCCATTTGCGTTTTCTCTTCAGGACGTAGACGATCATGGACTTACACCTGCCCCTATCGCTTGTCGTTCTAAAACACCTTTCCTTTTAGTATCTATCCCAATCCCGCCATCCACTTGCTGAAGCTCATCAAATATGCCTCGCGCTGCTTTCCCCTGTCTCTCTTTCCCCCTATCCGCCCTGTGGATTTTAGATTCTCCAAGCCCTCCTTCCTCATTGCGTGTCCCAGAAACCCCAGTTGTCTCATCTTGATGCTAAGTATAATTTTCTTTTTCGTTTGCAGCCTCTCCAAAACCTTGTCGTTGCTCACATGTTCAGTCCATGGTATCCTCAATATCCTTCTGTAGAACTACATTTTGTTGATTCGAGTCTCTCCTTCAACAATGAGATTGTCTAACATTCGCTACCATAAAGAAGAATAGACATCATATAAAATCTTGTACTCTTTTCTTTGATTCCAACGAAATATTCCTGTCACTCAGTCTTTGGAATTCATTCTTGGTCATGCCAATACGCCGTCATATCTCAGTGTCGCACTTTCCGTCCTCTGTAATAACGCTTCCCAGGTATTTAAATTTCTGCACCTGCTTGATTTCAGTACCCACGACTTGTAGTTGTCATTTTGGGCTCCTCTTTTTACTGATGACCATGCATTCAGTTTTCTAGTGGTTTATGTTTAGTCCTTTCTTTTCGCGTTCTTTAGTTACCTTCTAAGGTAGGTCTTGTAGTTTTCTTTCTGTTCCTTGTTTTGGGCTCCTCTTTTTACTGATGACCATGCGTTCAGTTTCCTTGTAGTTTATGCTTAGTCCTTTCTTTTCGCTTTCTTTGAGAATGGTTATCAGTCAGTCCGTTAAGTGCCATACGTGATACACACTTTGGGCGATCATGTCTCTAAAGAGACATGACTGACTGGACAGAAGATTATCCCGCAGTAGGTTGCCATTGCTTTCTGTGGTAGAATGGTTGCCGGTCAAGGCTATAGAATCCAATCTGTCCTGTTATTTAACCTATAACTGGAGGGAAGAGACGGATTAATACCTTTCCCAAGGTTATTTGCGCGTAAGTGAATGCAATGAATTCAACTGGAATTCGAACTCGGCACCTTGATTTGTTATTCCGAGTCGATATTCACTGCACCGAGAATGGTTATCCTGGTACCAAAATAAAGTAAATTGAAATTACAAGGGTTGATGGATAAGTAAGGTTTCCAATCCTATATAATAAAAAAAAGCTTTTAGAGGTGTGTAAAGACAGTAACAAATTAGGATCGGCACATAGGTTTGCCGAAGTGTTTTCTGACAAACCCACGGTCCAAAAAGTAACCACATGTATCAGAATTATGGTTATTGTTATCAGTATTAAGTTTTGAATTCTCAAATACCTTCTTAGACGAAAACCTTTCAGATTATGGGGAAGATATCAGAATGATTTATAAACCTGGGAAGAAGCCACCTGAAATGAGTGCAGAAAAACAGAAATAGGAAGAAAACAAGGATAGGTTTCCTCACCGGATTTATTTAAACATTACTGCAAGACAATCCTAAAAGACTGGAAGCCCCACCAAGATTTACTGTTGGCGGACATAATTGTGACAAAATAATATATACCCAGAAAAAAAAACCAGAAATAATTCTTAGGCAACGTTAAAAAAAAGAAAGCAAGAAGTAGATAGACTTAATTGGAGTAGATAGACTAAACTATCGCCCGGTTCACACTCCACCCACATCTATTGAACGGGTGAAGAGGCTCATCCCTTCTTTCTTGTTTAGGATGTGGTTTCCGGCTTTCTCTTTTCCAATCTTTTCACTCTTATGTAGCCCCCTGCACATCAGTGGCGTTACCGCCTTGCTCGGGGTGATATGAATAAAAATAATAATAATAAAAAAGACTAACTATTAACTGCATGAAGACAAAATATATAGTTATCAACAAGAAAGACCGTTCAAGAAATGAAATGACTACGTCGAAAGTCAAGGTGTACAAATTTAACTACCAGAGAAGTGTAGTAACAGATGAAGGGTTGTTAATTTTGATTTTTTTAAAGGGATATCAAAATTTTCAAGGTTATTTAAAGTTGAAACATATTTTGAACTGCAAAAACAGCTATCTTTTGTGAGTGGATTTTGCATTAACTATTTTTTGAGAGATAACAATGATTTTTCCAAATATAGTACAATTATTTAACCCATAGCTGATGGAGAAATGTAGGATTCATACTTTTCCCCAAAGTATTTGCGGGTATGTGGATGCAACGAAATCAGAGGGTAAAGGTATGAATCCTACATGTCTCCCCCAGCTATGGATTAAATAACTGTACTATATTTGGAAATTTCATCGCTATCTG
The DNA here is from genome assembly GCA_037127315.1 of Ascarosepion bandense. Lineage (NCBI taxonomy): Eukaryota > Metazoa > Mollusca > Cephalopoda > Sepiida > Sepiidae > Ascarosepion > Ascarosepion bandense. Next base: position 820,284 of record JBBBDQ010030371.1, read on the forward strand.
CCAAAAACATAGTTAATGCAATATCCGCTCACAAAAAATAGTAGTTTTTGCAGTTCAAAATATGTTTCGGCTTTAAATAACCTTGAAAATGTTGATATCCCGTAAAAAAAAAAAATCAAACTTATCAAACCTTCATCTGAAGAAGAAGAATTGAATGTTGGACATAATTTTCTCACAGATGACAAAAGGGGTCGAAACGGTTGAGATGTTTTTGCTTTTGCTGTTTGTATCATGTCACCCCATGCAAGAGAGTAAAGCCACGAAGACACAAGTGGTTTGAGTGTGAAAGAGAAAAAGAATAGGACAAATATAAACCTTACGAAGGAGTAAGAACAATAGAAGAGTAATCAAGAAAACGGAAGATAATGATTGACATTGCATTGAAATTTTTGACGATCAAATTTGATTAGAAAGCATAGAACTGATAGTCTTACGGTTATATCTAGCAATTTCAACTGCAAAATGATGAGACCTTTCCGCCAATCTAGTATTGCGCTTAAATTCATAAAGTCAAGGTACCACAGAGGAAAGTTCATAAAAAACAATTTATATATTTTTAATTTGTATATTAAAAAGGTAATATTTTTTATTTCATGATACAACATATTTTTACCACATTAAGCGTCATTTTTGGTTGATAACCAATCTTTGAGTAGACGCCCTGTTCAGATTTTTCTTGTAACCTAAAAAGGTTACTGAATGAGAAATAACCAAAACAAGGGTTGGAAAATGAAATAGTAATCTTTATAACATCAACAAAATAAAATATTCGTCGACTGCGTGAAGTAAATAACCACTGCTAGTGGTGAAATGATCGACAGCAATAGAATATTTAGCTGCCTCCCCACTTGAGATCAAATGTGACAAAATACCTTTTTAATGTGGCTGATCCGTGCTATATAGCCCAGCAAAAATTAATTGTCTACTCTTCCCCAGGCGATACTATACCCTTCGGTAGAGCCTCGTCTAGGTTCCTCTCTGCTCGAAAGCCGAGAATCGGGCAATGTTAGAAAAGCTTCTGAGCGACGTTAATCGCTATAAAAGCAATATCATATTTACCTTGAGGTCAATAAGGTATTGTTTTTCGGGAGTCTGGGGCCCGGCATGCGGAGGACAACCAGAAATGGTTCTCTATGGTGGATTTTTTTTTTAATCATATCACCCCAAGCAAGGCGGTAACGCCACTGATGCACAGGGGGCTACGCAAGAGTGAAAAGATTGGAAAAGAGAAAGCCGGAAACCACATCCTAAACAGGGAACAAGGGATGAGCCTCTTCACCTGTTTAATAGACGTGAGTGGCGTGTGAACCGGGCGATAGTTTAGTCTATCTACTCCAATTGAAAAAAAAAGAAAAGAAAAGAGTGAAAAGATTGGAAAAGAAAAAGCCGGAAACCACATCCTAAACAGGGAACAAGGGATGAGCCTCTTCACCTGTTTAATAGACGTGAGTGGCGTGTGAACCGGGCGATAGTTTAGTCTATCTACTCCAATTGAAAAAAAAAGAAAAGAAAAGAGTGAAAAGATTGGAAAAGAAAAAGCCGGAAACCACATCCTAAACAGGGAACAAGGGATGAGCCTCTTCACCTGTTTAATAGACGTGAGTGGCGTGTGAACCGGGCGATAGTTTAGTCTATCTACTCCAATTGAAAAAAAAAGAAAAGAAAAGAGTGAAAAGATTGGAAAAGAAAAAGCCGGAAACCACATCCTAAAAAGGGAACAAGGGATGAGCCTCTTCACCTGTTTAATAGACGTGGGTGGCGTGTGAACCGGGCGATAGTTTAGACTATCTACTCCAATTGAAAAAAAAAGAAAAGAAAAGAGTGAAAAGATTGGAAAAGAAAAAGCCGGAAATCACATCCTAAACAGAGAACAAGGGATGAGCCTCTTCACCTGTTTAATAGACGTGGGTGGAGTGTGAACCGGGCGATAGTTTAGTCTATCTACTCCAATTGAAAAAAAAAAGAAAAGAAAAGAGTGAAAAGATTGGAAAAGAAAAAGCCGGAAACCACATCCTAAACAGAGAACAAGGGATGAGCCTCTTCACCTGTTTAATAGACGTGGGTGGAGTGTGAACCGGGCGATAGTTTAGTCTATCTACTCCAATTGAAAAAAAAAAAAGAAAAGAAACGAGTGAAAATATCGGAAAAGAGAAAACCGGTTAAATGAAAGCGGTTTTGTTTTGGAGGCGTTAAAATTGACAAACTATTCCATGCCTGTCAGATTAACCCCTGATTAAGAGTTCTTTTCAAGTTAACTAACTGCCAGGTCGACTTTCTCAGATCTAAAGAAATTGCTATTCAGATAGGAATAAATGCTAAAGACTAAACATTGCGGTATATTTTAACGTTTCAATCCCTTTGATTTTCGATTTTATTGAATTTGATGTAAAAATGTGCAAAAAATATATCCCGAAAAGGCTTGGCATGTAGCAGAAAAAAATCTATCCGCTGTTTATTGAAACAAATCGATCATTTTTATCAGTGAAAAAAATAGAAAAAGATTTCCATAGAAACAAATAAAAAGGTAAAAAAAAAAATTAATCAGAGGGAAAAGAGAAAGAAATAAAGAAGCTATATTGGAAAGAAGAGAGTTAATTCCGGTTACTTGTGACTGTTATATCCGGATTCAATGAGTGCGTTTGATTTTTTGATTCCCGGCTGTCAAGCGAAACGAACTTCCTTCAGTATCGTACATGGCGAAATAAATAAACATGTTTGTCGATGGAAGATGAAAGAAGTAGGAGGCAATACGCAAGAGTGCGAAATACAAAATAACGGAAATAATATTCATATATATATATATATATATATATATATATATATAGATAGATAGATAGATAGATATAGGATCTCTGAAAACGTATTAAAGTAATAAAAAGAATGGACAAGTACCACTGAAACGCAGAGTTATAAAAGAATCAACCCTCTCTCCCTAACACACACAGAGGCTTGGCATCTATCGTTTCCTTTCTGTATTTGATGTCGTTATGTGCTGAATATAAACTAAATAAGCTTAGTGACAAATTTTATGCGCATTAATTCTGTGTATGTATATTTCTCTCTCTCTCTCTCTCTTCCCTCCTCTCTCTCTCTATTTCCCCTCCTTCTCTCTCTTCCATCTACCGAGCGCCTATCGCCGACTGACGCCAATTCGGTCGGGTTTCAATCCTGGGTGAAAATCAATCGGCTGTCTAACCGTACTGAAAAGAGAAAACAATTTATTCAGAAGAAAAATTCTCGAGAACGTCGCCATCCAATATTACCACAATATCAATCTTCGCCCCGGCTTTTTTCCAGTTTCACCTTTCCTTATAGTTATTTTTTTTTTTTTTTTTTTTTAATCATTTCACCCCGAGCAAGGCAGAAACGCCACTGATGTGCAGGGGGTTACATAAATGTAAAAAGATTAATTAGAAAAGAGTGAGGAGTACAAGCTAGTTAGAAAGGAACAATAGAAAGCTGAGAAAGCAGGTGCGATGACAGATACATAGGTGGAGAGAAAGTGAAGATTATACAGGGGAGGGGAGAGAGCTAGAGTCCAGTGGTTAGTAGGTGAGTATTAACTTTGCTTTTAAATTTCTGGGGGTCGTAGCCGTCAGGAAAGCAAGAATACGGGAGTGAGTTCCACAGGCGGGAAGTGCGAGAGAGGAAGCTGCAGGAGTAGAATTGTCGTCTGCATTTGGCTAATCTGACTGTGAATGGGTGGGACCCAGTTGCCAGTCTTATCAATACTTTCTCATGCCAACATAAACACAACAGAAATATAAAAAAATAAAAACGAAACTCCTAACTGCCATCATTTTGACATCTCATAACATGACACTACACTGCACATGAAAGAATTTTCTTCAAACATGTACTATGACATTTTTTAAATATTTAATAATTTGTCTTAATCTTATGAATAGTTTGTGAGCGTTTTTTCTAGTTACCAATAATGTTTTGCTTATGGATACGTTCTCGGGGTCCTTCACAAAAAACAACAGAGAATCTGTAATGTGATCGATGCCGTCTTGGCAGCCAGGATGCAGTCACTCTCTCACCGGCGTGACGTGGCTTCCCTGTGCCTCTTCTATAAATACTTTCACGGCTTCTGTTCCGATGAACTTAGATCACTGGTGCCCTCTAGGTATGAATTTGCAAGAGATACTAGATTAGCAACTAGGTTCCACTCTTTTACAGTGAAACAGATAAGATGTAACCGCAATTTCTACTCTAACAGCTTTTTTTCGCCATTCTCGCCTGTGGAATTTCCTTCCATATACCTGCTTCCCCGAAAGCTACAATCTTCAGGAATTTAAATGTAAGGTCAATAGACATCTATCACACTAACTCGCATCCATTCCCTCAAACACTCTACCCATCTACCCAACCCCCATCCTCGGTATCCTCATCCGTCTACCAGCCTACTTCCGACATTTCCTATAACTAACCACTCTTTTTCATCACTTTTCCCTATGTAACCCCCTGCGCAATAGTAGCAGTGGAATGCATTGCTTGGGGTGAAATGATTAAAAAAAATTCATTCCATCTTTTTACCTTGATCACAGGACAAAACGCACAGGCGAGAAAAATATAGTTTTTCTTGCGATTTTTTTATTTAACTATATATATATATATATATATATATATTCATTTTAAACGAGTTATTTCGCTACCTTGGTTTCTACCATGAGTGGTGTCTTCAGGCGATTTTTAATAACTCTGAAGACACCACTCATGGTAGAAACCAAGGTAGCGAAATAATTCGTTTAAAAATTAAAAATATTCCAAAGTTTTACAATATAATTTTATAGAATACTCTTTAATACAAATGTGTACTGGTTTAACCCTAGTAGGACCAAAAACTAAGTATTAAATAATCAATCAATCAATATGGATTCATTATATAAGCAATGTGTCGGTTGATCTAAAAATAATTCCTTTGAAATTTTTCTTCTCTTGTGTATCCTCTTTGTAAGTCAGATCAGGCTGAAAATGGAGCACTGTTGCTATATGTGGGAAACAGCAGCCTCACCATTCCCTTCTAGTCTTGATAAATTCAAGTGTTTCCATGTCATTTTTGGATAAGAAATATCTTTCCCTCTGTTGTAGAGTAGCTAACATCCGTTCAGCACACTAACCGAGGCACTGATTCATAGCCTGAAAGAGAATAAGAGTATGTAAAGGGTCGTTTTTAGTAAGTTAGACAAACAGATTAATATTCTGACTGAATTACTTTTTCGGCTATGCACCATTTAGACCGTCTGCTCTTTTACTCGTAAATTTTGTCTTGTTAATTGTTTGTAACTTATTGTTCTGTATATTTGTATATATCCGTTAGCACCGGATACTGTGCTGAATAAATATATTGAGCACTCTTTCTTCCCTGTGTATCGATCACAATTATACACATATCTATTCTTCACAACTTGACGATATCATTATTGGAAAAAAATAAAAAAATAAAGCACTATTAAATAGCAAACACGTGGCAAGAACTGTCATAACTGGTAGTAAAGTGTAACGAGAAAGAACTAAGCCGACGCTGCCTTGCTATTGTTTCTGTCTGTCTGTCTGTCTGTCTGTCTGTCTCTCTCTCTCTCAATGAGCATGGCAATAAATATATATATATATATATATAACGGTCTTTTTTCTAATGGATAGGATGAATACATACACACACATACATACATACGGACACACACACACACACACACACACACACACACACACACACACATATATATATATATATATATATATATATATTGTCATCCGCAGACAGACCTGTTTCATCAGTACGATTAGACTCCGATTGCTTTCTTACCCGGGATTGAAACCCGACCGAAATGGCATCAGTCGGCGACCTATATATATATATATATATATATATATATATATATATAGGTATAGATGTTCAGTTCGTAAACTTAATTAACTTAATATAAAATATTAAGTGTGATATCTATATAGAGAGCTCAATGAATGTTATCCAGAGCAATATGATATTTATAAAGGAAAACTCAGCACATCATTTAAATTGGTTATAAATTATAATTCATTTCAATGAGCTTAATTAGCTCATTTCATCAGACCACACAATATTCCTTCCATTTGATACAAAAAAATTTGCAGGAATAAGCATTTTCTTTAACTTTTTCTTTTCCTTTTTCTTTTTTCCTTCTTTTTCTTTTTATTTTTCTATTTTTTTTTTTTTTATCCTTCTCTTCAGTTAAAGAAAATGCTTATTCCGGCAAATTTTTTTTTATATCACTCGCCCGGTGGTCGAGATCGAGCGAACATTTTCTCGCCCCAAAATCATTTTACTCGACTGATTCCATTTTCTTAATAGTCGCCCTGCGTAAACTTTGCGTGAATCGCTGACGGAAAAAAAAAAGAAATTTTAATTAAAATTTCGAACAAGTTAGAAAGGATTTAAAAAATTAAATATTAAAATAACAACAAAATTTGCCCTGTCCTCGTAATAATAGCATAAACATTTTGTTGATAAAACTTTGTTGTATTAAGTTTGAGCTCTTTTCACATCATGAATTTTTTGTTATTTTTTGACAGTTGGGTGGAGCTGCCTAAATTCGGAGTTTCTTTCTTCTACTTTACGACAACCTCCATCTCATAGACGATAAAAAAATAACAAATCTGACTTTCTCAACGATTTAAAAAAAAAATTGCTTACTTGTATAATTTGTTTTTCGGTGCGTGGTTGAAAGATGTATGCGTATTTTGGCTCCACTCTGGAAGCGTTAATCAAACGAATGTTTACACTGACCGGGACGATAAAAGCGAGACCAAAGAGGACAATAATGCCATTGTAGATCATTCTGAGTAATATCTTCAATGACATACTTTTGGGTTGTAAAAGTTGGATTGGGTTTTTCTATATTTAAACAGTCACGTTTCACTGCTAGATTTTTAATCGTCCGCGGGCAAGTAAAACAATAAACTTTGGTGAAACAAGAATTAGGAGCAATTTTAGAAAGTTAGAAATTGTGGAGAGCCATGGTTGCCTACACACTGAATGGACATGGCACAAAAAAGAAGATATTTCAACAGCAAAATCCAGGGAAGTTCGATGTCGAGTGTTGTAGAAAAATATCCCACATATATCTCCCAGAAGTACTCCCCGATTTTCTAAGCGCCGGTTAAATGTGACACAAGGCCGAAAGTGTGGGTACGCAGTGAGGATCGAATTCACTACTTAATCGTCATGATTCTAGCGAGACAAGCTTGCTAAGCATTACACCACGCCGAGGTGCCACTCCCAGAAGTACTCCCCGATGTCTTCATCTAACTAATGCTTTATTATTATGTGAGGGCGTATTTTTGGGAGGTATATGTTGGCGGTGTTTCTGCCACACCCGGTATCTATCTGGTATCCATCTTCCGTTTTCTCCTTCGATTTTGAGGTGGGGATAACAGTACTTCTAGCAAGATCTATTTTGGTCGTCTGTCGAGGCAGCCCTGACCAATTACCCCCACAAACAAACGAAAAACAAAATACAGAAAGAGAGGGCGGTTTGGTGGTGGTGGTGGTGGGGGAGAATAACACGGGGAATTTGATACGTCAAACATGGCAGCCAAACAGGGATTTTTGATAGTATTACGTGACACGAGGCCACACGAAAGTGATGGGATAATGTCACAGAGAAATTTCATTTTTTTTTCCAGCTTTTTATTATTATCATATTCATTTATTTGATACATTCCTTCTTTCTTTCTTTTTTTTCTTTCTTCATTCCTTCTTTCTTTCTTTTTTTCTTTCTTCATTCCTTCTTTCTTTCTTTTTTTCTTTCTTCATTCCTTCTTTTCTTTCTTTCCATTAATTATCATTATTATCATATTCATTTATTTGATACATTCCTTCTTTCTTTCTTTTTTTCTTTCTTCATTCCTTCTTTCTTTCTTTTTTTCTTTCTTCATTCCTTCTTTCTTTCTTTTTTTCTTTCTTCATTCCTTCTTTCTTTCTTTTTTTCTTTCTTCATTCCTTCTTTCTTTCTTTTTTTCTTTCTTCATTCCTTCTTTCTTTCTTTTTTTTCTTTCTTCATTCCTTCTTTCTTTCTTTTTTTTCTTTCTTCATTCCTTCTTTTCTTTCTTTCCATTAATTTGGTGGCATTCTTTCATATTCTTAAAGAATTTTTTATTTGCGTTTTTCAATAGTTTTTATTTATTTATTTATTTCTTGTTGTCTTTCATTCCAGTAAAAAATTAACAGATATTATCATTGAATGGTTCTTATTTTTCATACTATTTTATTTCTTCAATGAAATAAGGGATTTTGAAAACGCTCAAAATACACATTATAGGGTGTCTTTGAAAATGTTCCACGTTAGTCCGTCAAAATAACACCATATTTTTATTTTTTGTATAACTCCCTGTCTCTATATATCTTTTTTTTTTTTAATCATGTCACCCCAAGCAAGGCATTCCACTGCCACTATAGCGCAGGGAGTTACATAGAGGGATTGGGTATAGGAAATGTCAGAAGGAGGGTGATAGACGACTTAGGATTTACATAGGGAGAGAGTTGGAGAGAGTGGGTGTGAGTTAGTGTGTTAGGAGGTGTCTATTGACCTTACATTTAAACTCCTGGAGGCTGTAGCCATTGGGGAAGCAAGCATGCGGTAGGGAATTCCACAGGCGGGAAGTGCGAGGAAAGAAGCTGTTGGAGTAGAAATTGCGGTTACATTTCATCGGTTTCACTGTAAAAGGGTGGGACCTAGTTGCCAATGTAATATCTCATGCAAATTCACATCTAGGGGGCACCAGTTATTTAAGTTCGTCAGAGCAGAAGCCATGAAAGTATTCATAGAAGAGGCACAGGGAAGCCATGTCACGCCGGTGAGAGAGATACTGCAGGCGGTCAGCCAAGTCGGTATCAATCACATTACAGATTCTTCGCTGTATTTTGTCAAGAACCCCGAGGAGAATAGAAGGGGTACCCGACCAGATGTAGCAGCAGTACTCAATACACGGGCGGATGGTGGATTTATATAGTTGCAGGATAGATTCAGGCGGAAAGAATTTCCGGGCCCTGCACAGAGAGCCGACTTTCATAGCTGCGGATTTAGCAATGGATTCGACGTAGTCATTCCACTTGAGGTCCGCTGAGAGTGTCAGGCCAAGAAGGCGTAATGATTTACTCTGGGGAGGCAAATCTTTTCCATGCTAATATATATATATATATATATATATATATATATATATATATATATATCTTATATACAATATATATATATTCTGTATTTAGGCAGCAAATTTCCTTTTACACATGTCAGATTAAATAAATTGCAAACATTGTGTCTGCATTTTTTTAATAATATCCGTTCATATTCACGGAAAATATTTCGCGTATTATAATTGAAAGATGTAAGTACTTTCAATCTTCTTCCGAGATCATCTTCAGGGATGTGAGTTGTGGTAGCAAAAAATAAACGCAAAACTCTCTTGCTAAAAATTATTGTAAATTTCTTTCTTGCTTCAAAAAGAACGGTTGACAAATTCCTTCGCGTTCATTAGAACGTGAAAATGATCCAAAATGGATGTTTTATTTTTCGTTGTAATGTCATGGTCATGCACGTGTTTAAGCATGAAAAAAAAACTGTTCTTTCTATAAACATTTTAGAACATTAGTAGGGAATTCATAGCTGATTCTATTAATTGACAGCATAATAAATACATAATAATTAATACTTAATGAATAAAATTCAAAATAAGTAGATACAATATTCGCAATTTATTTAAAATATATATGTGTGCGTGTGTGTCCGTGCATGTGTGTATGAGAGCGTGTGTGTATGAATAAAGAAGTTTTTATATTAGCTATCCATCTACCGATCAACCTGCACTAAGATTTGTTTAAAGCGGTCATTTGCTTGTATGGCTCAAAGGAAACGGTCTCAAACAAAACAACATACCGGTGCACTGTGTGTCACGCGTTATGTGATCGCGTGTTATAGTATCACAGAGTCTAACCTCACTGGGGCCTTAAATACATTAGGTAGTGTATGGTGGACTACACAATATACATAAGGGGTTTCGATGTTAGAGTTTGCCGTTTCTGGAACGGCGCTGGTGACTTGGAAGCGCCCATGATCATTTTGCTCAGGCTTCGAAAAGCCCACACATGTACATACACGCCTATATATGATGCAAATATTCCATACTCACAGTACATTTTTACATAGGCGTCTCACATGTGCACATACACACACACACACACACACACACATGAAGTGTATCCACGTAACAAACACGAACACTCAGGCACATGCTCAAACTATTTGACCCATAGATGGGACCCTAGCAAGTACTACCACTCCGGGCTGTCGTGGACCTTGGATAAATGGCATTTAATCGGTAGCACCACGTTTTCCACGTCTATAAATAGTAAATTTAAAGCCACACCACCGGTCGCAGTGTATGCCATACCCATATATATATATATATATATATATATATGTGTGTGTGTGTGTGTGTGTGTGTGTGTGTGTGTGTGTGTGTGGAATTAATGCAAAGAAGTTTGTCATATAACTAAGCAGGTTCATACTGACTTTAATAAATATACATATTATCCAACTTCTACGACTTGGAGTTTCATGCACTCTGCAATTACCATGTGCTTAATATGAACTGACAGTTCTGTGACTTTTGGTTATTGCTTCTGGAGTTGTCCATGTCAGTTATATATTATAATATTGGGATGCTATTTTTTTTATTGCATAATAATTTTGATTAAATAGACAGAATAATATGTATATTTGTTAATGAAGAACTTAAAGCTCTGTATAGTACATTGTGCACTATTTAAATTAACACTGTACTATACAGAGCTTTAAGGTCTTTATATCCTGGTATTTAAATTGAAAAATCTTAATGTTTTCTGTATTGTTTTTATAGGGTTAAGCTAGTTATATATATATATATATATATATATATATATATATATATATATATATATATTAAAAAAGGATTAATTCAAAGATGTTGAATGGCCATTTCGATATGAAGATCCCCACGGGGGACGACACATCACCTCAGCAACAGAAAAAACCTTTCAGAAACTGGAGAAAAATTAGTCTACTTTTCCTTTTTAAATAGATTGCAAAGAAATTTAAAAATAAATAAATAATAAAATAAAATAAAAATAAAAATAAAGGGAAAGAAAAAGAAAAAGAAAAAGAAAAAGAAAAAGAAAACGAAAAAGAAAAAGAAAACTATAGAATAAAATCAAATAAATAAGAAAAGAAAAAAAATTGACATCGTCTGGGTTCGCAAAAAAAAGGGAGAATGTAACTAAAAATTAACAGACAGCCGTGTTATATATATATATATATATATATATATATATATATATATAGCTAGTTATATATATAACTAGCTTGAACCTATAAAATCAATACAGAAAAAATTTAAATTTTGAAATTTAAATACCAGGATATACTCCTAAACAAAGGGAGGGAGATTATTAGTGTGTGTTGTATAAATAAGTATAAATAACAATAATTATCCTATTCTTTCAATTAATCACAATAAAGTTTCTAAAAAAACTTGGCTAAGCAGTTATTTCCCAACTACTAACTCAAGGGTTAAGCCACATACCTCCTACTACCAAAGAAAAAATTACTACTAAAATTCCCATAGCTTAACCCTATAAAACCCAATATCCCCTAACCCTTCTTTTACTAGAGTAAACCTCTGGGCTTAGAATTTTCCTCATTCTTTGTTTAAATGGTGCTGAGAAAACATGTCTTAAAATGACATGTTGAGAAGGACTATTTCCCCTCATAGTTTTATCTGAATTTACACACACACACACACACACACACACACACATATATATATATATATATATATATATCCATGTTTCCTTTGTCTTTAAGAAAAATTGAAATCATTAAATACATGAATAGCAACAAACTTTTAAATCAGAGGCATGAAATCACAGTAAACTGAAAGCACATTATAGAACTAACCTTACAAACATGCTAAAAAATACTTACGAAAGCCAGAGCTATGACTCTTTAGAAATTATAGAACTTCATAGTACTAACAACATTCTTACACACACCACAAACCGTGATCAAAAAATAAAAAAATTAAAAAATTAAAAAAATTTTTTTTTTAATTATTTTTTTAAAAATGGAAAGAACATTTATAGAAAAAATCGATTTCCTAAATTCAAAATTAAGGTTAAATATACAAAATTAGATTAATTATAAAAAATGTGCTTAAATACACAATACACAAGTTTTATCTATTACCTTAAATACAAACACACCTCTTAGCTATTTACCTATTACCTTAAATACAACATTAAATCTTACCTCCTACATTTCATTCTACTTATTACGCACCCATTACCTACTTACCTATTACCTTAAATACTAACATTAAATTTTACCTCTGACATTAAATCTTACCTATTATACACCACAAACTGGGATCTAATTTAAAATTTTTAATTTAATAGGAAAAATCGATTTCGATTTTCTAAATCCAAAATTAAGATTAAATATACAAAATTAGACTAATTATAAAAACTGTGCTAAAATACAAAAATATTCTATAGTTGTACAAATAAACGGTAAGTCCAATCCCCCCCTTACACCTTCCTACCCTGCTACTCTAAGAAACCCAAAGGATAAAATATAGTCGCAAGATCATAAAACTTACAATGCTATCTGCTAATGTTAAATCTGTCTACAGGATTCCAAGACACTCATTAATCAGCTGTGTTCACTACCCACACTACTTTCTTCAAAATTCAAACGGACAATTCACAAGACTTGTTCCTTTATCACTGGCTCCTACCAACATCCCACGCACAACTCACCAAATATAAGAAAAGAGGTTTTCCATTGCTGTCCACACCACCTGAAGAGACATTGTAGTTTCAATGTCGAAACAAATGGACGATTTGTAGTGGATATATAAAAAAATTTGTACGTGTTCTAAAATATAATTTAGAATATATATATATATATATATATATATATATATATTAGGGTGTAGATAGAGCGTTGATAGATACAATTTTACCTATATATATATATATATATATATATATATGTATATATATATATATATATATATATATATATATATATTAGGGTGTAGATAGAGCGTTGAGAGATACAATTTTACCGATATATATATATATATATATATTTATATATATAAAGAAAAAAACGAAAAAGGCTGGTAAAATAAATGGGCAGCTTGACAACCTAAAAAATTCCCGAACAAAAACGACGATAATGGAAAAAAGGAAGAAAAATGCTAAAGCCAAAACTAGCTACTCGGTAAATTGCTCGAATCCTAGATTGCCTATAAGAAGCTAAAAACGCTTAACAACCTTAAATCCTATAAAAGGATGGCTCTAGTCGTAAACAGAATTTTACATTCAGGCGACCTTCAGGCGACCTTCAGGCGACCTTCAGGCGATTTATACGTAAAGATGACTTCATGTTGTCTTTATTCATATTCTCTTTTTGAAGCTATACATTTTTTATCTTCATTTTTACACACACACATACACACATGCACATGCATATACACACACACTTGTCTATCTATCTATCTATCTATCTATCTATCTATCTATCTATCTATATATATATATATATATATAGGATTATTAGAAATATATGAATCTTCTTTTACAGGTAACTGAATATACATATTGTTTATGTATGCATATAGAGTCATGTAAAAAGAAATATTCGATCACCTGAAAAATTATTTATGTATAGTTACATGAATTAATAAATATACTTATTAGGGTACACGCATGAAAGGTACTATTTTTAGGTATTATTAAAACAGTGTTCAATGTAACATAAACAGTATTATATATATATATATATATATATATATATATATATATATTTGTGTACTTAGGCATCAAATTTTCTTTTAGACATGTCATTAAATAAATTGCAAACATTGTGTCTGCTTATTTTTTAAACATTCGTTATAGTTGAAAGATGTCAGAAATGAGCTGTAACGTTGACACATGTTATTATCATTCATTTCTCGATGCACCCAAGACTTTCAATCTCTTTCAGAGGGGTGTGAGTTATGGTAACAAAAAAATGACAGCAAAGGTGTGTTGCTAAAAATTATTGTTATTTTTTTCTACTTCAAATATAACGTTTGAAAATTTGCTAGCGTTCATTAGAACGTGAAAATTATTCAAAATGGATAATCAACAATATATGTTTAGAAAATATCTATGTGTTTAAAAATAATATCTGCTGTCTCGATACACTAAAAGTTATATTACGTAACCCAGGTTGTTATCATCTGATGTCTTCAGGCAAATTTACAATAACTGAACGCGCAATTTTCAAAACGGATGAAAACGTTATAAATTCTTCTAATTTTGAAAATTGCGCGTTCACCAAAAATCCCCGTCACGTGATCGTTCTTAAAAAAAAAACGGTAAAATCAGTTATTGTAAATCGTCTGAAGACACCAAATGGTAGAAACCTGGGTTGCGTAAAATAAGTCGTTTATAAATGAAAATTATTCAAAAGTTCTTCTATATAATTGTATTGAACACTTTTTAATACAATTGTGTATTGGTCTAATTTAATTTTGAACAAAAACTAAGTAATTATATATTATATATATATAACAACTTATATATATATATATGCATCAGAAATAATGCTTAATATTTTCCACTTTTCATTTTCCAATATTTTCTACGTAAACATATGGCGTCTTTTCATATCTATCTATCTATCTATCTATCTATCTATCTATCTATCTATCTATCTATCTATCTATCGCCATGATAGATAGATAGATAGATAGATCAATTTATCCCAACTTAAGTTTTCAAATCTATTTATATTAGGCTCTTTATCACTCTGTCTATTTTAGTCTGTTCATCTCTCTTTCTCACTCTCTCCCTCTCTCTCTATGTCCCTCTACCTACCTACCTACCTACCTACCTACCTACCTACCTACTTAGCTACATAAATATATCATTGCCTATCACACTATGTTAATATCTATGTATCTATCTGTCGAACTATCTATTTTTCTATCTATTTGTCTATCTGGGCACCTCGGTGTGGTGTAATCGTTACCAAGCTTGTCTCGGTAGAACCTATTACAAGTGAGTTCGACCCTCACTGGGTGTCCCATACTTTGGTCATTGTGCCACATATAAGCGGTGTTTAGAAAATTATTTATCTATTTGAATGAAATCTATCGGTTTGACACATGTTTGACTATTCATATGCATATATATTTAAATACACACAGACAGGTGCACACACACACATACATATATGTATGCGCGTGTATCGGTTGTTTTTGTTTCATGAAAAGCTATGTTATGAATGGATTTCCTTTTTCAAATACCCCACCCCTCCAGCTGCAACTCAAAACGCAACTTTGATGTTGTCCAGGTGTTACAGAACAACAAAACAATAACAATCAGAAGATTCGAGCGACGCCATTGTAAAATATTGATTTAGCCACATTTGTATCCACCCTGAAGAAAATAATGTTCTTAATCGCTAACATTGATGTCCCTAATTTTCTGATCTGAAACAACCCCTTTTAATTAAGATCTGAAATAAGGGAAGTTTTTTGTTTTGTTTTGTTTTTTCATAGAAATTATTGAGTACTAGCAGTATAGCCCGGCGTTGCTCGGGTGTAATGAAAGCTTTAAAACTAATCCATGGTCCTGGAGCTCAGACTCTTTGGACGTTGGCACGAAAGACTAAAAAGCAATAGTTGTTTTCAGTTAAAGCGAAACCGTAGACTGAGAGAAAAATGAAAGGATGTAAGACAAATTTTGATTTCCTGGTATCGATATCAAATAAGTTTTTTCGTCGTAAACTGAATTTTGAAGGCTAAATAAGTCCGTATGTGTGTGTGTGCGTGTGTGTGTATGTGTACGCGCGTGTGTATGTATGTGTGTGTGTTCCTGTGTGTGTATGTGTGTCCGTTACCTATAGACTCCGAAACGGCTGAAACGATTTTCTTGAAAATTTACACAGTTCTACTATAAGCGTCTTCGTGTGTTCTTAGCTAGGTTTTGTGTCGAGGTACCCCGATAAATATGGAAAATCGATAATCGAAAAAATCGGGTTATAGAAGGAGTGGTTCGATTTTAATCAAATTTGATACACTCATAGACAAAGACATAAGAAACGATATTCAGAAGTTTCAAGGTTGCAGTTCTTACAATAGTGCAGAAAATCGACAATATATATATACATATATATATATATATATATATATATATATATAAGGCAAGATGTTTGTGTGTGTGTCTGTTTATCTGCCTGTATGTCTGTATTTTTTTCAGCCTTTTTATTTTAGTTTTTGCTTCAGGTTTGGCTCTAAGTAGGTATAATTATAGTTCTTAGTCTCAGCCATGATACCATTTATTCAGAGGACTTATTTAGCCTTCAAAATTCAGTTTATGACGAAAAATCTTATTTGATATCGATACCAGGAAATCAAAATTTGACTTACATCCATTCATTTTTCTTTCAGTCTATGGTTTCGCTTTAACTGGAAATAACTATTGCTTTTTAGTCTTTCGTGCCAACATCGAAAGAGTCTGAGCTCCAGGACTATGGATTAGTTTTAAACCTTTTATTACACCCGAGCTACGCTGGGCTAAACTGCTAGTCGATAATAAATCTGTGTACAAGGGGGAAAACGGAGTTTAGTTGTTTTTCTGAGATCTGAAGTGTCGGTGAAAAGGGTAAAATTCGATTCGGCATCACAACTCTGGGTTTATTTAGCCCAAAGTTTTCTTCGCGATCCCTTTTAAGACAGACATCCCCATTTTTTGGGGTTTTTTTTTTTTACATTTTTTTCATTTTGTAGAGATTAAATATTCTTTCGTTTGCCTACTAACTATTTCTTTTAAAATCTGAACCTCCCTCCCAGTTTGTGACTTGTGCATTTCTTTCGGCCAAAAAGTTTATCCTCTACGGGAATTAAGGGTAACTCTCTTCCTCATATATGATTACAGCGCCTCACATAGTAGCCTCCTCCTTTCTGTTTATTTTATTCAGACGTACGTACACTTTTTATTCTCTTGCAATAATAAATTATAAATATTTTTTTTACGTGCAAAGTAAAAAAACTAATTTTCGTGGTGATGAAACTTCCTTCGGAGGCTTGACGTGATGTAAATGTTAGCAAGATTGTATCGCCGAGACCGTTCAGGTAAAGAAATTTAAATACTTGGGCAGGGTTCTGACAAAGGATGGAAAGTAACGACATTGAGATTCGATGACGCATTGGCATCACCAAGGAAGCATTTCAAAAGCTATCCAGAGTTACTAAAAGACAGGAATATCTCATTATAAACAACTCCCTTCCACAACTCTGCTTTCCCGACAGCTACAATCTCCAGGTGTTTAAATGTAGGGTCAATAGACACCTCCTATCACACTAACTCTCAACTATTCTCACAAAACTCTCATCTACCCAACCCTCATTCACGGTATCCTTACTCGCCTATCACCCACCCTCTGTCATTTCCTATATTTAATCAGCCTTTCTCCACTCTACGTAGCCCCCTGCACAGTAGTGGCAGTGACATTGCTCGGGGTGAAACGCTTATAAAAAAAAAAATGAAAAGTCTGCTAGACTGTTATGTGATATCTGTCATTCTATTAGGTTGCAACAAAAATAATGGCCGATTTCAGAAACAATTTTATTTTGAAAAATTAACTGTAGAAATATTGAAATTAGTCAATATACGAGCCTTGAGTATCTACGTACGTCTGCTATCGATCGACGAGATTATTTATTTCTCGTTGATAAAAGGTTATTGGCTGTGATGTAACAAACCCTTTGAAAGCTGATTCCACCTCTAGTTTTGACCTAAAAGTTTTATCATTTAAAAATGAGCTTAAAAAAGATAATCAGTGGGGGAAAGATCAAGAGGATGTACATTTAAGTCTGGGAGTTTTTGCAACGTAATTCTAGCAACATGTGACGGCGCATTTTTTTAAAAAATCATATCACCCCGAGCAAGGCGGAAACGCCACTGATGTGCAGGGGGCTACGCAAGAGTGAAAAGATTTGGAAAAGAGAAAGCCGGAAACCACACCCTAAACAGAGAACAAGGGATGAGCCTCTACACCTGTACAATAGACGTGGGTGGTGTGTGAACCGGGTGATAGTTTAGTCTATCTACTCCAATTGGTATTCGGCCAAGAAAGGAATCATTGGTATTGCACAGAAAGAACATCTGAAAAGAACAGAAAAAACGCCTAAGATTTGATTTTTATTAAGATCATGAGGAACACATTTACCGAGTTTTTTTTATCTAGCCAATACACTGCAAATAGAGCATGATTGTTGCAGTGCTGACACCAAACGTCTGGCTCAGTTCTCTGACATTTGACGTGCGTTTTGCTCAACAACTGCTTGCAGTTGTTCGCTTGTCAAGACTGCAAGACCGTCCTCTATCTTCTTCATCTTCAGAGCTCTCATCCCCAGTACGGAATTTCTGGAACCACCTTCATGCTGTCCGTTTACTTGTCGACCCATTTCCCCCATGCTCTGTTTATATTGGCATTAGTTTAGTAGGCACTGTGCCCAAATTTGAACTCATGTCAGAAAAGTAAACGAAGTTAAGTTTTTTGTACTGATCCTAGTGAAGGGCTTCTATGCTTTAAAATATTTCTCTCTGAAAATTATTCAAAAAACAACCATTCTATTTTCATTTACAATTATTCACTTGGCAATAAATACTAAAAAATAGTATGAAAAATGAATTATTTCTTTTAAAACAATGGGGTTGTCGAATAATTATGGCCGGTGGTGTATATATTCTTATCAAGATTTTATAAAAAATAATGATTTCAAAAATAATTTCGTTTCATTTGTGAATAAGTCCGAAAAGTTTTATAAAAATCCGACCATTATTTAATTTTTGAAAGAATTTTCAAATTTATGTTTTTTTCACTAGCACAAAAAAGAGCTGCGTAATATTACGTTTTCCGTAGCAAAGTCTTATAAAAATATTTTCATCACAAGTGACTTTTTAGTCAAGAAAGGGATCATTGGCGTTACGCAGAAAGAGCATCGAACACTTTAAAACGCCTAAGATTTTGATTTTCATTGAGTTTATGAAGAAACCTTTATCGAGCCATTTCACCTTGCCGATACTCTGCAAATAGCGTGAGACTGTAGCAGTGCTGACACCAAGCGTATGAGGCATTTCTCTGATATTTTGACGTGGGTTTTGCTCAACAACTGCTTGCAATTGTTAGTTTGTCAAGACTGAAAGACCGTCCTCTATCTTCTTCATCTTCAGAGCTCTCATCCCCAGTAGGGAACTTCTGGAACCACCTTCATACTGCCCGATCACTTCTGAACCCATTTTGATAGGCTCTGCTGATATTAGAAGAAGTTTGGGACGCACTGTGCCCAAGTTTGAACTCATCCAAGAAAAGAGCACACATATGTATACCAGAATTAATCTACTATATACCGTGAATACTTTGTTAAAATGGCTTTTCAAAATACAACACTTCGAGCGGCCATTATTTTTGTAACAACCTAATATATGACAGTGAATGTTGGACGATCTCTTCAAGGATGAAGGAGAGGCTCGATGCTACAGAAATGTGGTTCTACAGAAGGATAGCATAGACCGAGCACGTGGGTAACGACAAAGTATTAGAAAGAAAGCAAATGAGAAGAAAACTTATGTTTAGCATCAGGATGATACAGCTGAGATTTCTGGGACACTTGAAGGGGAACGAGAACTTCGAGAATCTGATACTCACAGGACAGATAATGGGAAAGCGGCACGATACCCACTTGATAGGCTTGAGCAAGTAGATGGCAGAGCGGAGTTCGAAAGAGATATTATGCGGAAAATATTAAGAGCGACATGGGACATGGGCAAGTAGAAGTTCATAATTGCCACAGAAGAAGAAGAAGAAGAAGAAGAAGAAGAAGAGGCAGAAGAAGAAGAAGAAGAGGGAGAGGGAGAGGGAGAAGAAGAAGCAGAAGAGGGAGAAGAAGAAGCAGAAGAAGAAGAAGAAGATGAAGAAGATACTGGTACTGGGTATGGCGATAAACTGCGTCCGGCAGCAAGGCCTCTGATTGGGAGATTGGGAGAATCATGGAACCACTTCTTAATTGCTGTTGCTCCCAGGTCCACCCTGACCCGAAGTGGTAGCACCTGTTCGGGTCCCAGCTATGGGCAAATAGTTACACCCCCAAAACTGGGCTCAAAACACTATGAAAATAAACTTTTAAACTTGACTTCTATCGAAATATATACATAAAATAGACTTTTATAGAAAAATATGAATTTTTGAAAGAAAAAAAAATTACCAGACATACATTTTTTAATACTAAACAAGAAGATATCTTCTGTTTTCTAAAATAATTAAAATTTAATTAAAGTCTGACTAAATCACCACTATAAGCAAACATTAAAAAAACCCTACTCCCACGGAGGTGTTGATATGCCATTTAGCAAACTCAAGAAAAAGAGGAAGAAGAAAGTTTGATCCTCACTGAGTATTTCATATTTCGGTCTTGTAATGTGCGTTGTGGTGCAGTGGATATCGACTCCGAACGAGAAATCGGGGAGCCGAGTTCGAATTCCGGTTGTATTTCTTGCATTCACTTGCACACAAATACCCTTGGGAAAGGTATTAATTCGTTTCTTCTCTCCAGTTATGGGTTAAATAATAGGACAGATTGGGAAAGCAATGGCAACCTATTGCGGGATAATCTTCTGCACTGTCAGTCATGTTTCTTTCGAGACATGATCGCCAAAAGCCTGTATCAAGTATGGCACTTAACTGACTGACTGAATATAATAGTTTGAAACAATTAAACCTTCTACTGGGCATAAAGTGGGAGGTCGGTTTTCTATTGTTATGAAGTCATAAACTGATCCCCCACTAATTACTACTTATTAATATAATGATATAATCTATCTCTTCTCACTCTAGCTATGAGATAGATGGCAGGAAAGATTGGGTTCTATAGTCATGGCTGGCAACTTGAAATTAATGGTAACCTACTGCGGGATAATTCTCTGCCCAGTCGGAAAAGCGTGTATCACGTATTAACTGATTGACCATGTCTAAGCTACGATTCGAAAATCAGTACCACAAGTAAATTGTTATATCCTTTTTTTTTTTACTCTTCAGGTAGATTCCTTTTTTTTTCTGTCAAGGGACTAAAACGTTTTTTCAATTAAAATTTAGGTTAATACTTCCCAGATCGTAGCTATTAAGTAATTGTTCTATAATTTGAAGAATTAACAGGGTCACTTGTTTTGTCGATTAAATACGTATTGTCTTGCCTTAGCCATTCACCATGCGATTGTTAGTGTTTTCAAGTACATTTTCGATCCCATTCTTCAAAGTTAATAAAACCCGACTTGATATTTGACTAAAAGTCTTTTTGTTCTTTTGTTCCCGACTTTTTTAATACAAACGATCAGAAGAAATAAATAAGGAGTTTTATCAGTTATCTTATTGAATCATTAATCACTTAGTCGATAGGCAGGAATTAAAAGAAAAGAAAAAGAATGAAAGACTCAAAAAGAAAAAGAAGGAAATAAAGAAAAAAGAAAGGAATCGAAAAGAAAGAAAGAAAGAAAGAAAGAAAGAAAGAAAGAAAGAAAAATTGAAAAGTTATAAAAAGAAAGAAAAAAGAAATAATTGAAAAGAAAAAAGAAAGAATGGAAAAGACAGTAAGAAAGAATCAAAAAGAAAGAAAGAAAGAAAGAAAGAAAGAAGGGAAGAATGACGAAAGGAAAAAAGAAGGAAGGAGAGAAAGAAAGAAAGAAAGAAAGAAAGAAAGAAAGAGGAAAGAAAGAAGTAAAGAAAAAAGGAAAGAAAGTAAAAAAGCAGAAAGATTTGGAAAGAAAGTATGAAAGGATCGAAAATAAAGAAAGAAAGAAAGAAAGAAAGAAAGAAAGAAAGAAAGAAAGAAAAAGTTGAAAAGAAAGATAGAAGAAAAGAAAAATGAAGGAATTGAAAAGAAAGTAAAAAAGAAGAAAGAATTGAAAAAAATGAATAATAAAAAAGAAAGAACTGAAAAGAAAGACAGACAGAAAAAAGGAAAGAAAGAAACACAAAGAATGGAAAGGAAATTAAGAAAGAAATTAAGAAAGAAAGAAAGAAAGAAAGAAAGAAAAAAAGAAAGAAAAGTAAGAAATGACGGAAAATACAAAAATAAAAAATAAAAAAGAATGCAAACAAGAAAAAAACTTGGAAAGAAAGTAAGAACGGATTGAAATGAAGAAAAAAGACAATAGTAAGAAATAAGAAAAAAGAAAAAAGAAAGAAAGAAAGAAAGAAAGAAGAAAAGAAAGATAGAAAAAACAAACAATAGAAAAGAAAAAACAAACAATAGAAAAGAAAGTGTCAAAAAGAAAGAAAGAAAGAAAGAAAGAAAGAAAGCAAAAACAAAGAATAGAAAAGAAAAAACAAAGAATAGAAAAGAAAAAACAAAGAATAGAAAAGAAAGTGTCAAAAAGAAAGAAAAAAGAAAGAAAGAAAGAAAGAAATAAAAAAATATGAAAGAAAAAAAATGAATAGAAAAGAAATTGTCAAAAAGAAAGAAAGAAGGAAAGAAAAAGAGGGAAAGAATCGAAAAGGAAGCATGAAAGGATAGAAAAGAATGAAAGAGAAAGATTTAGAACCGAAAGCAAAAAAGGAATAATCGAAAAGAAAGAAAAAATAAATTACGAAAAAATCGAAAACAAAGAAAAAAAGGAATTAACAAGAAAGTTAGAATTGATGTAAAAGAAAGAAATAATTAAAAAGAAAGAAAGAAAAATAAACAAAAAATCGAAAAGAAAAATTCGAAAAAATATTGAAAAGAAAAATTTAAAAAAAAGAATCGAAAAAGAAAAAAAACTCGAGAAGAAATAAAAAATAAAAGAAATATAAAAATAAAAATGTATAGAAAAGAAGGAATAAAGAAAGGAAAAAGAAATTAAGAAAGAATCGAAAAGAAAAAAGAAATGAAGGAAAGAAAGAAGAAAAGAAAGAAAGAAAAAGATATAATCGTAATAAAGGAAAAGAACCGAAATAAAAAAAGAAAGTCAAAACGAATCAAAAAGAAAAAAAGAATAATCGAAGAGAAAGAAAAAATTATAAAAGAAAAAAAATGGAAAAGAAAGAAAATGAATCGAAAATAAACAAAGACTCGAGAAGAAAGAAAATAAAAGAAATAAAAAAGAATGTAAAAAAAAATCGAAAAAAAAGTAAAAAACTCAACAAAAAGTAAGGAAAAATCGCAAAGAAAGAAAAAAAATAGAAAAAATAACAAAGAATAGAACAGAAAGAATTATAAAAAAAGAATGACAAAGAAAATAAAAAAAGACTAGAGAAGCAATAAAGTAAATAAAAGAAAAAAAAGAAAGAAAAAAGAATCGAAAGAAAGTAAAAATAATAACTGAAAAATTTAGAAAAAATGAAAAAAGAAATTAAGAAATAATCTTCAAAATGAAGAAAAAATCGTAAAAAACGAAAAAGCAAGAACCGCAATGAAAGAAAAAACAAACCAAAAGAAAAGAATAAAAAAAAACGTAAAAAAAAATCGTGAAGAAAGAAACTATAAAGAAATAAGGACTGAAATATAAAGAAAAGAAAAATCAATGAAAGCCAAGTTAAAATGAACGAGAAACTATGATTGAAATTTAAGAGGGAAGGCTTACAGCAAATAATTTAAGAAATAAAGAGAAAAGGCAGGAATGAAAAAAACAAAAAAGGCAAGAGAAAATAGGGCAAAGAGAAAGCAAATGAAATGAAAAAATGTATGTTTATTAAATAAGCAGGTGCACTCAGTGCATAACAGGTGCGTGGGAAATAAAAATGAACTTTGATGTGACGAAGCCATCTTAGCTCGTTTCATATTTCAATATTTACGCTTCGTACTATCGCATATTTTCCGATTAAAAAAAAAATATTGGCCCTCAAACTGTAATCCTTTTAATCTCAAGTTAACGAACCTCGCCGACACAACATATGTCATGAAACATCAGGTATCGAATTTATACTTATATGCATTTTTGGTTGTTATAATATAACGTTTCGATCGTTTTATACTCCCAAACTTCGTCAGGTGTTTATTGTACTTGGTAACCTTTTTGAAATTTTGAATCGAATCCCTAATTCAATCAATAGTGGTTTATTGTTTTCAGTCTTTCTATATTGTAAGGGGATGTGCAGTGGATATCGACTCGAAACGAGAAATTGGAGAACCAAGTTCGAATTCCAGTTGAATTCTTTGCATTCACTTAATCGCAAATATTCTTGGGAAAGGTATTAATCAGTGTCTTACCTCTAGCTATGGGTCAAATAACAGAACAGATTGGGTTCTATAGCCTTGGTTGGCAACCAATCTACCTCAGAAAGTAATGGTAACCTAATGCGAGAAAATATTCTGCTCAATCAATCATGTTTCGAAAGAGACATGATCGTCCAAGCGAGTATCACTCATGCCACTTAACTGACAGATATAATAAGGGGAGATAACCCTTCTTCAATCTTTCATTTTCTACATTTTTATCCGACTTGTGTTTTTTCTTTCTTTGTCGTCTTGTTTATATTCTTTATTTAAGGAATTTTATTTTCATTGTATCTATTTAGTCCTTATTTCTTTCATTTATACTTCATACTTTTTCCTCTTTTTCCTTCTTTTATTTTTCTTTGATGTGTTTTTCCCATTTTGTTTTTCTTTCATTCGTTCTTTATTTTCTTCCTTCTTAATTTTTTGTTCATACTTTTCGTTCATTCCGTTCCTTTTTCTTAAATTTTTTGTTGTTTTCTTTGAAAAACAGAAAGAAACGTTGAAAAAGAAAGTAAGAAATAACGGAAAATAATAAAAGAAGTAGAAAGAAAGAAAGAAAGAAAGAAAGAAAGAAAGAAAGAAAGTGATCAGAAAGAAAGAAAGAAAGAAAGAAAGAAAGAAAGTGATCAGAAAGAAATAAAGAAAGAAAGAAAGTGATCAGAAAGAAATAAATAAATAAATAAATAAAGAAAGAAAGAAAGAAAGAAAGAAAGTGATCAGAAAGAAATAAAGAAAGAAAGTGATCAGAAAGAAAGAAAGAAAGTGATAAGAAAGAAAGAAAGAAAGAAAGAAAGAAAGAAAGAAAGAAAGGTTAAGTGAATAATCAGATAAGGAAAGAAAAAATGGAAGAAAGAATAAAAGAAAAACGAATAAAGGATTCCTTATTTGTGTTCGTATTAATCTTTTCTTTCTTCCTGTCTGTCTGTCTGTATTTCTTTCTTTTATTATTTGACTTCTTTTTCATTTTCTCAATAATTTAATTGTGTTTCTATTAATCTTTTCTTTTTTTTCATTCTTTTTTTTTTTTTTTTTTTTTTATAAGCGTTTCACCCCGAGCAAGGCATGTCACTGCCACTACTGTGCAGGGGGCTACGTAGAGAGGAGAAAGGCTGGTTAAATATAGGACATTTAAGAGGGTGGGTGATAGGCGGGTGAGGATACCGAGAATGAGGGTTGGTAGATGAGAGTATTGTGAGAATAGTTGGGAGTTAGTGTGATAGGAGGTGTCTATTGACCCTACATTTAAACACCTGGAGATTGTAACTGTCGGGAAAGCAGACTTGTGGAAGGGAGTTCCACAGGCGGGAGGCGCGAGAAAAGAAGCTGTTGGAGTAGAATTTACGGTTACATCTTATTTGTTTAACTGTAAAAGGGTGGGACCTAGTTGCTAATCTAGTATCTCGTGTAAATTCGTGCTTGGGCGGCACCAGTGATCTAAGCTCATCGGAGCAGAAGCCATGAAAGTACTTGTAGAAGAGGCACAGGGAAGCTACATCACGCCGGTGTGAGAGCGGCTGCAGCCGGTCTGCCAAGTTAGTATCAACCACGTTACAGATCCTCCTTTGTATTTTATCAAGAAGCCCAAGGAGAGCAGCAGGGGCACCCGACCAGATATGGCAGCAATATTCAATACACGGGCGGATGGTAGATTTGTATATGTGCAGAATAGTTTCAGGTGGGAAAAATTTCCGGGCCCTGCACAGAGAGCCGACTTTCATAGCAGCAGATTTGGCAATGGATTCAATATAGTCATTCCATTTGAGGTCCGCCGAGAGTGTAAGGCCAAGGAGGCGTAGTATTTTACTCTCTGGGAGGCTAGCCTGTCCCATGCTAATGGGAGGTAGATGCGATAGTCTATGGTGGTTAGTTGATAACAGCTTTGTTTTGGAGGCATTGAAATTTACCAACCATTTCCTACCCCAGGTCACTACGGATTGGAGGTCCCTTTCCAGTGCGGCAGCGAGGTTCACTTTGTCGTCCAGACCTGGTTTCTGATCGATGCGGGAGTAGATTGTTGTGTCGTCGGCATACATGCCAACTTGGGATCTAATGGTGTCGGGGAGATCATTAATGTAGATCAGAAAGAGCGTGGGACCTAGGATAGAACCTTGAGGGACGCCCGCGTTCGTCTGGTAGTTTTGGGAGGCATGCCCATTTAATACCACCTTTTCTGTCTGTCTTTCATTATTTGACTCACATTTATTTTCCTTCCATTCCTTAGTAAATAGATTATTTCTTTCTTTCTTTCTTTCTTTCTTTCTTTCTATTGTTTTCTTTTCCTTCAACTATATTTATTTCATTTGTTCACTTAGTTCTTTTTCATTTGTTCTTTATTTTTTCCTTCTTTAAATTTTTCCTTCAGCTTTTCTGCTCTTCCTCTTGAATTTTTGTTATTATTTTCTTTCATTTTTCTTTCTTACTTCCGTTTTTTGATAAAACTTTTTCTTTCTTTTACAATATTAAAAAGTTATTTGTATTTCTATTAATCTTTTCTTTCTGTCATTCATTTTGTCTGTCTGTATTTCTTTTATTATTTGACCCTCATTTATTTTCCTTCCTTATCTTAGTAAGTAGACCATGCATTTAATCATTTCCTTTCTTTCTTTCTTTCTTTCTTTCTTTATCTCTTTCTTTCTTTCTTTTTTTCTTTCTTTCTTTCTTTCTTTTTTTCTTTCTTTCTTTCTTTTTTTTCTTTCTTTCTTTTTTTTCTTTCTTTCTTTCTTTCAAATGTTATACATTTCCTTTAGTAGAAATGTATAAATCTATTAATATATGTTTTCCTCTTTCCCTGGCGTATTTTTATGATCGTAATACATGTGAATGATTAGCAGTTCAGTCTATTTTAAAAAAATATTTTATTCTATTTATTTTATGAAAAGAATTCTATTCTTTTTTTTTCCTTTTTCTTTCTTTCTTTCTTTCTTTCTTTCTTTCTTTCTTTCTTTAATTAAGCCTTTCCTTCTTTTATATTCTTAAATATTTTTCTTTATTTATATAAATCTTTTCTTTCTTTAATTCATTTTCTTAATCTGTTTTTCTTTTTATTCTTTCTTCCGTTTTATTTTCTTTCTTTCCTTATTTGATTATTCACTTAGCCTTTCTTTCTTTGTTTCTTTCTTTGTTTCTTTGTTTCTCTCTTTCTTTTTCATCTTATTTTTATTCTCTATTTCTGTATTTTTATTTTTATTGCGTCCATCCAATGCTTCTTTTATACTTCCTTTCTAATTTTTCCTTCCTCTATTTTTTTCATTTGTTCATTTGGTTTATTTTCATTCCTTCTTTATTTTCTTCTTTCTTTAAAAATGTCCCTGTATCTAAGTTTTCATTTGAATGTTTCTTCGCGTTTTCTTTCATTTTTCGTTTTTTCTTCCGATCTTTGATTAATTTTATCTTTCTTTTATATTCTCAAAATTCATTCTTTGTGTTCGTATTAATCTTTTCTTCCTTTCATTCTTTCTTTCTTCCTTTCATTCTTTCTTTCTGCCTGTCTGTATTTCTTTCTTTTATTATTTGATCACTTTTTCATTTTTTGCTCTCTTTAGTAGATTATTCATTTAACAATTCTTTCTTTCTTTTTTTCTTTCTTTCTTTCTTTCTTTCTTTCTCTCTTTCTTTCTTTCTTTCTTTCTATTGTTTTCTTTGCCTTCAACTATATTTATTTCATTTGTTCATTTACTTCTTTTTTATTTGTTCTTTATTTTTTCCTTCTTCAAAATTTTCCTTCAGCTTTTCTGCTCTTCCTCTTGAATTTTTGTTATTATTTTCTTTCATTTTTCTTTCTTACTTCCGTTTTTTTTTTATATTACGTTTTCTTTCTTTTACAATATTAAAATGTTCTTCTTTGTATTTCTATTAATCTTTTCTTTCTGTCATTCATTTTGTCTGTCTGTATTTCTTTTATTATTTGACCCACATTTATTTTCCTTCCTTTTCTTATTAAGTAGACCATGCATTTAATCATTTCCTTTCTTTCTTTCTTTCTTTCTTTCAAATTTTATACATTTTTTAACTAGAAATGTATAAAAACTATTGATATAAATACATTTTTCTTTTTCATCTCGTATTTTTATGATCGTAAAAATTGCCAATGATTAGCAGTTTAGTCTATTTCTAAAAATATTTTATTCTATTTATTATATGAAAAGAAGGAAAAAATTACTTAGTCATATGAACAGTAGACTTTTTTTTAAAATAAAAGGCTCCATATTAACTGTAGAAACGAATTCAGTTTTCCTTTCACTCAGACATTGAAATCAGGTGACCGAATTTCGTGTGGATGTTTTTTTCCCCCCGTTTCTGTAAACTCGAACACACCTTTCAATGATTGACCTAGTGATTGCGTTAGAAATAGATAGATCGTGGGCAACGCTACGTACGTGCGGCTGAATTCGACTTGAGGTTTTGTCTTCTTTTCTACATTTTTTTTTTTTTTTCATGATAACCGTTGTTGGCGGGAAATTCCGGTTAGACAGGCGTACGACGACACAGTTACAACAGACAGAAACACAGAAATGTTTGCATAATACTAATAACAGTAGGAAGACACGCAAACGAATTTGTACATACAAACACATCTATCTATCTATCTATCTATCTATCTATCTATCTATCTATCTATCTATCTCATATATTTTGCAGTATCTATCTATCTATCGAGCTAACTAGCTAGCTAGCTATCACTGTATGTTTCTATCTATACATATATTTACATGAAATGGTTTGTTCAAAGATTATTTTTGATCGATACTCATATTTAAGTAGATATTGTGTTTTTAATTAAACAGTATTATATATTCATATCTACCGGCCTGATTATTTACGATACATTTTTATTACGAAAATGTGTATCATTCGGCAGGATTCGAACCTGGATGTGCGTTGTGGTTCAGTGGATATCGGCTCGGAACGAGAAATCGGGTAGCCGAGTTCGAAATCCAGTTGAATTCATTGCATTCACTTACGCGCAAATACGCTTAGGAAAGGTATTAATCAGTCTCTTCCTTCCAGTTATGGGTTAAATAACAGGACAGATCGGGTTCTATAGCCTTGGCTGGCAACCAGTCTATTTGCAGAAAGCAATGGAAACCTACTGCGGGATAATCTTCTGCCCAGTCAATCATGTCTCTTTCAAGACATGATCGCCGAAGCGTGTTTCACGTATGGCACTTAACTAACTGACTGATATTTATATATATATATATCATCTCATGAATATCTATCTATTGTGTTTACCTGTCTGTCTATCTATCTGCCACTGTGTTTCTATCTGTCTGTCTGTCTCTCTTTATATATATATATATATATATATATATATATATATATATATAATGTGTGTGTGGTGGACTCATCGTAAACGGTAAATGAGGTCAGCAGTGAATAATGCCCTTCGTTTTTCAGTTACGCATTGGATTTCTGTCTTGAATGCATTTGTGTTGAACTATTAGGCATCCAGCTACCGATCAACCTGCACTAAGATTTGTTTAAATTGGTCATTTGCTTGTGCAGCACAAAACACACTCTCCCGTCAAAACATCATACGGGAACACTGTGTGTCACGCGTTACGTGTTTGTGATGAGCAGACGTTATATTATCACGGACTTTGACCTCCCCGGGACCTGTAGTGCATGGTGGAACATGCAATATACATAATGAGGTTTTGATGTCAGGGTTTGCTGTTTCTGGAATTAGGGCTGGTGACTTGGAAGCGCCTATGATCATTCTGCTCGAGCTTCAAAAAGCCCACACATGTACATACACACCTATATATGATGCAAATATTCCATACTCACAGTACACATTTACATAGACGTCCCCCCCCACACACACGCATGAAGTGTATTCACATAACAAACACTCACATTTAGGCATACACACAAACAATTTGACCTATAGATGGGAGCCTAACAAGTACTACCACTCCTGGCTGTATTGAACCTGGGAGAAATGCTATTTAATCGATACCACCACATTTTCCAAGACTCTAAATAGTAAATTTAGAGCCACACCACCGGTCGCAGTTTATGTCATACCCAGGGCAATATATATATATATATATATATATATATATATATAAATATAGTCATCCGCAGACAGATCTGTTTCGCTGTATCACAGCTCATCAGTACTGTTAGACATCCGATTGCTTTTTAGCCCAGGATTGAGACCCGACCGAAGTGGCGTCAGTCGGCGATTTTACCTCTGGGCTATGGGCGCTTGGCAGAAGACGGTAGACTTTTAGCGCATGATGTATCATACGCTAATAGCCAGAGTACTCTATTACTTAATGAGCGATGCGTAGATGCCAGAGTAGCTACTGTCTTTTCAAAGTCTACCACTCCTCCAGAGTGCTCAATCAGGGTGTGAGAGCATAAATAGCCATCCGCAGACAGATCTGTTTCGCTGGATCACAGCTCATCAGTACGGTTATATATATATATATATATATATATATATATATATGTATATGTGTGTGTGTGTGTGTGTGTGTGTGTGTGTGTGTGTGTGTAAAAGAATGAACAATAAGATTGCAACGTTCGAAACATTAATTTAAAACAGAGCTCAATATAAAAAAAGAGCAATAAATATTTATTATTCAACTTTTACATTAGAACATATAAACAACTAGTACAAAATTGTACGTTTTGTATTGACATTAAAAAATAAAACAATGTCTCACCAGGTAGTTAACAATGACGGTAATAAACTCTTCAAAGCACACCAACCATCACGGTCATGCATCAAGGTTGGAATTAGGGTGGCATTCTGTGTCATAATATAGTTAATCAACGTAGGCTGTTGCTTTGGCGACCAGCCTGTCTTGGTCCATGGCTAGACGTCCAAAGCAGTAGAGAATTTGTGAGTTCTTGTTTTGCTTACCAGCGGAATCCTGCAAAGCGCATTCTGCGTTTGCATAAGATTGTAAAAATATCAGGGATGGGTCCTTTGAGCCGTGATTTATTTGGATGTTGTCTCTATCCATTTCACATTGAAACACCGGTTCTCTTATCATCACCGAAGTTAAGCAATATCGAGCCTGGTCAGTACTGGAAGACCAACTCATCTAGGTGTCCAGAACAGTAGATCACTTGCAAGTGTTCCGCAAAAGGGTATTCTACGTTCGCGTAAGATTATAAAAACACCAGGGATGGGTCCACAGAGCTGTGATTTAATAGGATATTATCACTAAGCGATGTATGTAGCAGAAATATAGCTCTCAGCGTGGATGTGCGTTGTGGTGTAGTGGATATCGGCTCGGAACGAAAAATAATAAATTTGAGTTCGAATTCCGGTTGAGTTCGTTGCATTAACTTACCACAAATACTCTCGGAGAAAGGATTAATCATTCTCTTTTCCCTCCAGCTATGGGTTAAATAACAGGACAGAGAGGATGCTATAGCAAATAATAATGGCAACCTACTGCGATAGTGGTGCAGTGGATATCGACTCGGAACGGCAAATCGGGGTGCTGAGTTCGAATTCTAGTTGAAATCCTTGCATTCACTTACGCACAAATACCATTGGGAAAGGTATTAATCCGTCTCTTCTCTCCAGTTATGGGTTAAATAATAGGACGATTGAGTTCTATAGCCTTGGCTGGCAACCAATCTACCGCAGAAAGCAATGGCAACCTATTGTGGGATAATCTTCTGCCCAGTCAGTCATGTCTCTTTCGAGACATGATTGCTCAAAGCGTGTATCACGTATGACCCTTAACTGACTGACTGCGGGAAAATCATACACAGTCAGTCATGTCTCTTTCGAGACATGATCGCCCAAAGCGTGTATCACGTATGACCCTTAACTGACTGACTGCGGGAAAATCATACACAGTCAGCCATGTCTCTTTCGAGATATGATCGCCGAAGTGTTTATCACGTATGGCACTTAACTGACTGGTTGATAGCTCTCAGCATTCGAGTAGAGATCCCATCAAGCTTACACCCAAGAGTTTTGGTTAATGTCCAAGCGATGGCACCGTACGTTATAACCGCCTCTACAGTGGCGCGAAAAAAATCTATGTTTCAGGTTGTCTTGCAGTTCAGTTGTCCAGATTACATGTAATTTATCTAAGGCAACCCATGCTTTAGTAATGTGAATTTCCACATCGTTTTAAAGAGGATTTATTTCACTTCCTAGGCATGTAAAAAATATCGACGTCCTTCTCAATTAGACCAAGTAGTAAAGAGGAAATATTATACGGTTGAAGATCGAATTAAAAAAAAAATATTTATGTGGGTGTGATTTGATGGTGGGTAATATCAGATTTTTCTTTACCATCACAGCGTTTACCCAATAAATATATCGGTCGACCATTGAAGGGTGTGTCCGAGTTTACAAAAGAAAAATAAACTCGACTCGAAATTCGGTCACCTAATTTTAATGCCTGAGTGGAACGATGTGATCGCTCTGTACGTTATGGGATACCTTTTGTTTAGCTATGTGGTCGAGAGCCCTTTCAAAAATCTGCTTTAAAAGTGCGGACCTGATAGATGGGTTTCTTTAATTTCTTTTGAATTTAATTTATTATTTATTTTTTTTATTTGTTATATTTTTCTTAACGTGTAACAGATTTTTGTTGTTCTAATCTAATTAAAGATTTTATTGCAACAATTTTTAAAGCGTTCGATGGCAGCAGAATAAATTAATAAAATGTTCAGATGCTTTCAAATTACCATAGAAAATATAATAAATTAATATAATACACATAATGCATTAGCATGTATTATGATTTGAACCATACAAGCTGCTTTTATTGAACCGTCTCAGTAACTTTGAGAATTGCCATACACATACACACATCTATCTATCTATCTATCTATCTATCTATCTATCTATCTATGTCAGACAGTTCATTATCTATCTATCTATCTATGTCAGACAGTTCATTATCTATCTATCTATCTATCTATCTATCTATCTATCTATCTATCTATCTATCTATGTCAGACAGTTCATTATCTATCTATCTATCTATCTATCTATCTATCTATCTATCTATCTATCTATGTCAGACAGTTCATTATCTATCTATCTATCTATCTATCTATCTATCTATCTATCTATCTATGTCAGACAGTTCATTATCTATCTATCTATCTATCTATCTATCTATCTATCTATCTATCTATCTATGTCAGACAGTTCATTATCTATCTATCTATCTATCTATCTATCTATCTATCTATCTATCTATCTATGTCAGACAGTTCATTATCTATCTATCTATCTATCTATCTATCTATCTATCTATGTCAGACAGTTCATTATCTATCTATCTATCTATCTATCTATCTATCTATCTATCTATCTATCTATGTCAGACAGTTCATTATCTATCTATCTATCCATCTATCTATCTATCTATCTATCTATCTATCTATCTATCTATCTATCTATCTATCTATGTCAGACAGTTCATTATCTATCTATCTATCTATCTATCTATCTATCTATCTATCTATCTATCTATGTCAGACAGTTCATTATCTATCTATCTATCTATCTATCTATCTATCTATCTATCTATCTATCTATCTATCTATCTATCTATGTCAGACAGTTCATTATCTATCTATCTATCTATCTATCTATCTATCTATCTATCTATCTATATATATATATATACACTCCTGATCAAAAATTTATGGATAGATTTTAAAATCCTACCACTTAAGGTTACCAATACTACAATCTAAAAGGTTATGGAAACAAAAAGCTACATTCCAAACATTTTATTTAGAAATTTACATTTTTATAAAATGAGGCGATTTACACATGATCAAAATTATAAGACCAGGGGTATAAATTGTTAGATCTATGGCAATTCCAATGTTTTTAGTTCAGTTAGAGATGAGCAATCACTGCGTAAAGGTGTTACCATGCCTAAAGCAAGCAAACTTACCAAAGTTGAGCGTTCTCGAATTCTAGAATTCCATAAGCAAGGTTTGTCACAGCGGGCGATCGCAGCTAAGGTAAATCGCAGTAAAACTGTGATTTGCAACTTTCTAAAGAACAGTGAATATTATGGAAAAGCAAAATCCTCTGGTAGGCCCCCAAAAATTTCACCTGCATTGAGTAGGAGAATAAGACGGGTTTTTATGAAAGACGGGGGACTTTCTTCTAGTCAAATTAAGGCAGTCACAGATGCTGATTGCAGTCCCGTAACCATCAGACGACACTTAAGACAAAAAGGTATGGTAAATAAAAAGCGTAAACAAATTCCTCGGCTGCTTCCACGTCACAAGGTGGACCGCTTAAAGTTTGGTCGTGAATACCAAACATGGGACGTTGAGAAGTGGAAGAAAGTCCTGTTTTCTGATGAGAAAAAATTCAAT
The DNA here is from genome assembly GCA_037127315.1 of Ascarosepion bandense. NCBI lineage: Eukaryota > Metazoa > Mollusca > Cephalopoda > Sepiida > Sepiidae > Ascarosepion > Ascarosepion bandense. The sequence continues at coordinate 854,946 of JBBBDQ010030371.1, forward strand.
CTCGATGGTCTTGATGGCTCCCAACGATATTGGTATAACAAAAACATGCCTCCTGAAATTTTCTCCGCACGTCATAGTGGTGGAGGGTCCCTAATGGTATGGGGTGCCTTTTCTTACAGAGGGACGATGGAGCTCCAGGTGATGCAGGGTCGTTAAAGAGCGGCTGGTTGTGTTAACATGCTACAAAAAGCATCTTTGATGACGGAGGGCCATCGTTTGTGTGGGGATGGATGGTTATTCCGACAGGATAATGCTGCAATCCATGTTGCAAGACAGACGTTGACCTTTCTACAAGAAAATGGGTCCATCTCTTGGGATATCCTGCATGCTCACCGGACTTGAACCCAATTGAAAATGTTTGGGGATGTATGACAAGAGATGTTTATCGAAATGGCAAACAATATTCAACAAAAAATGAACTTTGTGAAGCCATCTTCAGAAGTTGGAGCAACATCCCCCGCACCTTAATAGAAACGCTTATTTCTAGCATGCCCGACAGTATTTTTGAAGTCATCAAAAGCAGTGGAGGTAGACTTCATTATTAAATTTGGTTGTTGAATATTTTCATAAACTTTTTGTACAACTTAGTAGAATTTTTGTCTCTGGTCTTATAATTTTGATCATGTGTAAATCGCCTCATTTTATAAAAATGTAAATTTCTAAATAAAATGTTTGGAATGTAGCTTTTTGTTTCCATAACCTTTTAGATTGTAGTATTGGTAACCTTAAGTGGAAGGAGTTTAAAATCTATCTGTAAAAAAAAATTATTTTTAAAGATTTTTAAGTGGTCTTAAATTTTTGATCGGATGTGTATATATATATTGATGCATGTTAGATTAAATAATATACATAAGTTTTGTCGATTTATTTTATATAATTTTTCTCATATCGTCTAATAAGCTTAATAGCATTATCGTTGAAAGAAAGAAGAAAGAGAATCACAATATTGATACATGTTTTTTATTTAATCCTTTCTGAGCTTTCGGCTTACTTCAGCTATTAACAAAGATGGTATTTGTATTGAGTGTATTAACCAGTACTTAAACGCACGATAGTAGTAGTCATCTATTTTGTTTGCATTTCAAAGCAACGGCGAACACGAGCGTGCGTGCGTGCGTGCTAGAAGCAAAAATCGCACTATACCTTGTGACGTCACACATGTCTACGCGAGAGTGGAGGCGAGAAGTATTAAGTATGGAAAGTCATTGGGATAACCAATCGCTTCTGTTATCAATTATAGGCATTTGAGAATGTTTGTAGAGATTTCGTAGTTAATTTTATTCAGATTAGAATTATCGTTTAAATGTAATGTCAAACGTCGTGAGAGCAAGTTTGGGGTGTGACCAACAAAAATATTGTTTAATCCGTTGAAGATACAATCTCCCAAAGGGCACTTGAATTTGTAAACTATGTTGGTTTTTTTCAAATCGCTAACCGGGAGAGATGAGTCATTGCCAATAAATGAGTTGGATATACTAGGTTTAGAGTTGTATATGATTAACTTATTTTTTTTACGAGGATCTGTTGTAGATATGTTAGTATTTACTAATTTTTGAGTATATTTCCATCTTGTTTATAGTTTGCATGCATATGATTACGATAGCTAACACATCGTGCAGAAACTAATTCATCCACAAAACAAATTTTTTTATAGTGAACTGAAGAATATAAAACAAACACTTATTAATAATAGTTTCCAAAACTATATAGTTCACGAACAAATAAGATGTTTTCGTAGAACCCTGTAAGTTACTTCTTCATCACTACTAAAGGGTAATATCGAACTCACTACTTTTGAGTCAAGTCACAGGAACTAACCAACGTCTGTATCTACTGGGCCATGTGTCCTTAAAAAACACTCGGCCCAGTGAACAAGTAACTTACAAGGTTAGAGGGAGATAACTCATGACTACCAGAAGAGGCACTAACGCAAGGAATAGAGTTCATATACCCCAGTGATTGTAATCAAGTGTTCAGTTCAAAATTCCTAGCATCTGAAGAAAGCCGCAAATACTCTTGGGAAAGGCATAAATCCGTCGCTTCCCTCTAGTTATGGGTTAAATAACAGGACAGATTGGGTTCTATAGCTTTGGCTAGAGACCAATCTACCGCATAAAGTAATGGCAACCTACTGTGGGATAATCTTCTGCCCAGTCAGTCATGTCTCTTTCGGGACATGATCACCCAAGCGTGTATCACGTATGGCACTTAACTGACTGAGTGTCCAGAAGAAATGCAGATGATTCCGAAGTCGTCTGGAGGCTGTGGTTGAAGCCAATGGTGATTTTATTGATTAAATCTACTCTTTAGTATTTCAAGATATTTTTGTGTAATTTTGCTAAATATATCTGTTAATATGAGATGTCTGTTATTTTCATTTTTGCGTAATTTAGACGATAATATATCCATTATTTAGGATCATTTTTCTAATAATAACATTTATATTATTAATATTATTAGTGTTAAATGTTTTATATATATATTTATATTTATTATTATTATTATTATTATTAATTTTTTTATTAATATTATTTAAGATCTTTTTCTTTTTAATAATAATGTTAATATTATTAATTTTTCTAACAATAACATTTTTATTAATAATATTATTAGTGTTAAAGTTTTATATATATAATATATTTATTATTATTATTATTATTATTAATTTTTTTTATTAATATTATTTAAGATCTTTTTCTTTTTAATAATAATGTTAATATTATTAATTTTTCTAACAATAACATTTTTATTAATAATATTATTAGTGTTAAAGTTTTATATATATAATATATTTATTATTATTATTATTATTATTATTATTATTATTATTATTATTATTTTATTAATGTTTTTATTACTATTATTTAAGATCTTTTTTCCTTTTTAATAATGATGTTAATTTTTTATATATATATTTCTTATTATTATCATTATTATTATTATCATTATTATTTCTTATCATTATTTAAGATATTTTAAGATTGTTTTTAAGATTGTATTTTGATAATTTATTTACCATTTTCATATAATATTTATTTATTGCATTAATTATTTTAACTATATTTATAATATAATACTACCAGCGGTTATATTTTAATTTGTATTAAAAATTTTGATTCACAATTTATTTTTTACCGTAAATATATCACATTATATTTAAAACTAAATTTTAATGTTAAATTTCCATGTCATGTTTTTCAAAGAAAGCAGATAAACTGCAACAGACGCTGGTGTCGATCTAAGACGTTAACTTTAACTTCCTTTCTCTTTATATTGTTTGTTCTTCTTTCCTTCTCTTTTTTTTTCTGTTCTTTCCGTTTATCAATTTTCTATATTTTTCTTCTTTTTTTTTTTTTGCACTATTTTGGGTTTTTGAATGAGCGAGTAATTTTTTTGTAGATTACCGTTACAAATGTCTATTTTCGATATGGGCACGTGAATGTCTGTGTGTAATTGTTTTCTGGATTATTTTGAATATGAACTGTTGAATCAATTGGGTCTGACGAGCAGCAAGGTTTGCTGCGAAATGCGTATTACCCATGAAATTGGAGAATATGTAAAAATTGTTATATATATATTATAAGTTATAGTTTAGAATGTAAAAATTAATTTGTACATGTTCTAAACTTTAACTTATAACAAATAAATACATGTTCTAAACTATAACTTATAATAAATATTCATTGCTCTATTTCTATATTGAGCACTGTTTTAATTTAATGTTTTGAACGTTGTTAATACTTTCTTCATTCTTTATTCACACACCCACACACCCCCACATATATATATATATATATATATATATATATATATATATATATAAATATATATATATTTCTGCCGGTCTGGTTATTTACGAGGATATTTATAACGAAAATGTGTGTCATTTGGCAGGATTCGAATCTGCGACCCTTAACATCATAACGGAAGCCACCGATTGATCTTTTGCATTTTAGACCGCTCGATCACGAATGATTTCACTGTCTTTTCGAAATTAAATCACGCCTTATAAATAAATTCTTACAAATAACCATCTCTTATCTGGAAGCGTATCGAAAAGTCAAAAATTGTAAACAGACAATGTTACGGAAAGTTCCAAAGATTAACAAAATAGATTTAATAACGACCTGTTTAATTTATTTCTGCGAACATCATTTTGACTCGATACTCGTATTTGAGTAGATATTCTGTTTTTAATCAAACAGTATATATATATATATATATATATATATATATATATATATATATATATATATATATATCGGCCTGATTAATCTTGATCAGACTGTTGAATCATTCGTGGTCGAGCATTCTAAAATGCACAGGATCTGTTAGTGGCTTCCCCTATGTTGTTAGCGGTCGCAGGTCTGAATCCTACCGAAAATAATTAGGCTGGTGGAAATAAATACATACATATACTGTTTGATTTAAAACAGAATATCTACTCAAATACGACTAAAAAAATGTTCAAAGAAATTAAATATATATAGTCATCCGCAGACAGATCTGTTTCGCTGTATCACAGCTCATCAGTACGGTTACACAGCCGATTGCTTTTTACCCAGGATTGAAAGCCGACCGCATTGGCGTCAGTCGGCGATTCGACCTCTGAGCTATGGGCTCTCGGTAGGAGGAGGCAGACGATATATATATATATATATATATATATATATATATATATATATAAAATAACATTATGAGATAGATAGATAGATAGATAGATAGATAGATAGATAGATAGATAGATCGGAACAATACGAGGCTGATCAGTTTATTCTATTGAACTATATAAATATATATATATTTTTAAATCGTGTGTCCCCAGGCGTATGCACGTCTTCCTGTGAATTTGCACTTATTGAACCATGTGATCGTTAATGGCTTCACCTTAACCGAAACACTCCTTCCATGGTGTTTTTTTTTCAAAGAGAAAAACGAAGAGAAGAAGAATTCACACGAACAATAATCATCGCACGCCATTCTTTTCACTTGATCATTTCTCGCATGTCAGTTTATTATTATTATTATTATTATTATTATTATTATTATTATTATTATCGTTAAGAGACTATAAAACTGAATATAAAACTCAGTATGACAGACCCGGTTACAGAGAGAGAATCTCTTACAATACAGACAGACAGAACAATCAAGGCTAATCGCCCAGACATCGTGATCAGTGACCGCTAATAAAAGATGTGCCTTCTTTCAGACATTGCAGTGGATATCGGCTCAGAACGAGAAATCGGCGAGCCGAGTTCGAATTCCAGTTGAATTACCTACATTCACTTACGCCCAAATACCCTTGGTAAATGAAATGTGTCAATCCATCTTTTCTCCCTCCATCTATGGGTTGAAAAGCAGAATAGATTAGGTTGGCAAACAATTTAGCGCAGAAAGAAACAGCAGCAGGAAAATCTTCTAACCAGTCAGTCATAGATTTAAAGAAACATAGTGGTGCAGTGGATATCGGCTCGGGACGAGAAAGCGAGGAGCCGAGTTCGAATTCCAGTTAAATTCGTTGCATTCACATACGCGCAATTACTCTTAAAAAGGTATTAATCCGTCTCTTCCTTCCAGTTATGGGTTAAATAACAGGACAGATTGGGTTCTATAGCCTTGGCTGGCAACCAGTTTACCGTAGAAAGTAATGGTAACCTACTGCAGGATAATCTTCTGCCCAGTTAGTCATGTCTCTTTCGAGACATGATCGCCCAAGCGTGTATCACGTATGGCACTTAACTAATTGACTGAGTCTCTGCAGTTAGTAATGCATCTTTGGCAGAGAGTTCGAGATAACCATTGTAGATTAGGTGAGTAAATAGTGTTTAAATATAGACGAATACTAGGTGATTAAATACTCTCTTATTTCCTTTGTATTCCAAGTCATTTTTATTTAATTCATGCGCAAGGAGGATTAAAGACAGTCAAAACAGAAGGGGTAACAGGGAGTCTCATCGAAAGATTCCTCGTCAGATATTCAGCCGGTTAGAAGCTGCAGTACCTTTGGTGTGATTTAGGAACAATGCTGTTTCCCACCGTTCCATGCTATATTAAAGAAAATTTAATATCACTGAGTGTGGTACAATATCAAAAGCTTTTGGTAATTGTCGCAGAGGAACATCCTATCCGACCCCGTAATGGATATGGTCTAGTCTATAAAAGACTGTGACTAAGAGCGTACATCACTAGACGGAAGCATACGTCACTAGACGGAGGCATACGTCATAGGCGGAGACATTTTCTACTTGATCGTCATTCTTGTTACTATATGTTGATTGTTCTTGTACGTCTTGGTTTATTGTACTGTTGTATAATAAATCTCTTCTAATCTATCTTCAGTGCTAAGTATTATTCTTACACTATTCTTTTGCCTGTTATTCCTTCTCGAGATATAGCAGTAATCAATCTATGATTTACTGAGATTTCTACATCTTCACTTATAATTATCCAGTATCATTTTCATTATGACAAATGTGATTTTTGCAACTATATTAATCTCTCCGTTATCTCTTCTCTTCCAAGGGAAGAATGCCGATTTAATCGAGAAAAGAGTATATACAGTTTGTCATGACAGACTGGATTATGACAAATGTGATTTTTGCAACTATATTAATCTCTCCGTTATCTCTTCTCTTCCAAGGGAAGAATGCCGATTTAATCGAGAAAAGAGTATATACAGTTTGTCATGACAGACTGGATTATGACAAATGTGATCAATTTGTATGTGGTGGGCAGACATGTTATTGGCCTATATTTTTTCGGATTATCTGTTTTACCCATTTTTAGCAAGAAATATCTAATGCCTCCTGAGAAATCATTGTGATTAGCATTGATAAAGTTTGTGCAAGAATTTTAGGGAATGTTGTTTGAAATTTGTGTGATAGTTACTTTACTTAGAATTTGAACGATGTGGGTTTTTCGCATCAATGATTTTACCTCTGTTGTTTTCAGTGACCAAATCTGAATAACTAAGGGAATCAAGCAGGTACAAAAATTTAAATACCTGGGAAGCGTTATAACAGAAGACGGAAAGTGCAACACATAGATCCGAAGGTGAATTGGAATGCCGAAGGAAGCATTCCAGAAGTTGAGTAAAGTATTAAGAAACAGGACAATTTTGCTAGAAACAAAGAAGAGAATACTAGATTGGTACGTGCTGTACGTGCTTCAATATGGTAGTGAATGCTGGACAATACCACAAAAGATGAAGGAAAAACTTGGAGCAAGTGAAATGTGGTTCTACAGAAGGATGCTGCAAATATCATGGATCGAGCATGTGAGCAATGATAAGGTCTTGGAAATGATAGAAACAAAAAGGAAATTAATACTGAGCATCATGAAGAGACAGCTGAAGTTCCTGGGACACGCAATGAGGAAGGAGGGCTTTGAGAACCTGATACTAACAGGCCAGATAGAAGGAAAAAGAGACAGGGGAAAGCATCGGATAACATAGTTGGAGGACCTAGTCAGGTGGATGACGGAACGAGGATTGCATGGTGTAACAGGAGAAGGCGTGCTCAGAGCCACCAGGGATAGGGAAACGTGGAAGGCCATGATCACTTATGTCCTGAATGGACATGGCACATAGAAAAAGAAGAAGATGATTTAGCTTTATCTCCTGAGTGAGGTTCGCTTCGCTTTTCATTCATTTTAGTTTTGGTCTCATCCTCTGTCATATTATTTACTAGCAGTATAGCTCGGCGTTGCTCGTGTGTAATGAAAGCTTTAAAACTAATCCATGGTCCTGGAGCTCAGACACTTTGGAAGTTGGCACGAAAGACTAAAAAGCAATAGTTGTTTCCAGTTAAAGCGAAACCGTAGACAAAAGAAAAATGAATGGATGTAAGTCAAATTTTGATTTCTTGGTATCGATATCAAATAAGTTTTTTCGTCGTAAATTGAATTTTGAAGGTTAAATAAGTCCTCTGAGTAAATGGTATCATGGCTGAGACTAAGAACTACAATTATACATACTTAGAGCCAAACCCGAAGCAAAAACTAAAACAAAAAGGCTGAAAAAAACAAAAAAAAACAAAAGAACCTACATACAGGCAGATTAACAGACACACACACAAACATCTTTCCTTTTATATCTATATATATTATCGATTTTCTGAACTATTGTAAGAAGTGCAACCTTGAAACTTCTGAATATCGTTTCTAATGGCTTTGTCTATGAGTATATAAAATTTGATTAAAATCGGACCACTCCTTCTATAACCCGATTTTTTCGATAATCGATTTTCGATATTTGTCGGGTGTACCTCGACACAAAACGTAGCTAAGAACACTCGCAGACGCTTATAGTAGAACTGTGTAAAGTTTCAAGAAAATTGGTTCAGCCGTTGCGGAGTCTATAGGTAACGGACACACACAAACACACACGCAGGCACACACACACACACACACCCATACAAAGTTCCATTTATAAATAAGTTTAGATTAGATTTGCACTCTCACGTCATTATTGTTTGCGTTATGTGCTATTATATTCTGTTTTATATTTGTCCATCTGATCTGTTTCTGCGTGTATTTTGCTTTGCACGATATGTCTGCGGACGATGAATGCCATGTTGGGTTGAGATAGGATCTTATTCCAGTTCCTAGCATAGTTCGCTTGATTTGGTATGTCTGATCCGTGATGTCTTTTGTAGATTATTGTGCGGTGAAAATGGATGCCATGACTTGTTAATCATCTTTGCGAGTTCATTTCATTTGCTTACAGTGTATTAGTATAACAAGAATATATGTACAAGGCAAGTGTTAATAATCAGTAATATAAATAGGTTCGAACAATTTTGCAGCTTGTTGCCTGACTAGTAGCTGGCTTTAACTGCATACTAGCTGTCGTACTCAACTCCTTCTCAACTGCTAACTCCAGGTAATTATATAGTAAGAGGAAGAGTCCATTCCTCGTAGAAGGGCACCATAATAATAAAAATTGCCGTTTGACATTAGGGCATTTTGAATTAATATCAGTTTAAAGTCTCTGAAATCTAATAATTTTTTCTTTTTTTTTCTAAAAGATATGTTGAAAAATGGGTAATAGAAAGGTTCTAACAAATGCTGAAAAACAGAAAATAAGAAACTTATAAAATCAGGGAATATCCACACTGAAAATATCAAAGGAACTTCGTAATGATCACCGAACAACGAGAGCTTCTGGAATAGAACTAAGCTGAGAACTAGAAGTCAAGAAAAAAGTTTTATGATTTTTTTTTTCCTCGAGGGGAACATGGACTAAAGCGAGTTATAGTAAAACAATCATATTTGATTAGTGCTCGGATATTTTCATAAGCTTGATGTGAGGGAATCAAGCACAAAAATAGATGTAGAATGCTTCACAAATTAGCACCTGTCAAGAAATCCCTTAAGCAAACACGTCTCTGTAAAGTAAATATTTTAAAGCATCAAAACCGCCAAGAAATTCATGAAAAATCATTTTTCCACAGTAAAATTGACTTTCGTACAATATTTTTCGATGACGAATCTCGAGCGGTACTCGAAGGCCCTGATGAATGAGCCAAAAAATTATTTTATCCGATGTAGGTTTACCTGTGGATAAAACAAAGCATCATAGAGGCAATAGCTGGAATTGTCGATCAAATCAATACTGAATCATTCAAAGTCGATGAAGTTAAACTGAATAGTACTAACCAGACTTTGAGATCCCACTCGCCAGATCGACTCAGTCGATTAAAAACTTAATTGGACGATTAAAGTTTATTGCTTTACTCGCCCGCGGTCGATTAAAAATCTCGCAATGAAACGTGTCCCTTCAAATATAGAAAAAGAAAATCTGATTCCTTTTACAATTTAAATCAACAATTTTTTTTTCTTATAAAACCCGAACCTGTTTTACCAAAATCTGTTCTGAATCGAAAATTAAAAAACCCAAGACATTATTTAATTGAAAAGCAAGACATTACTTAATTATAGATGATTTTAATTGCTTCTATGAATAATATATATTAAAGACAATATTACCTGGAAAAACTGATGAAAAATAAACATTTTCAAGATTTTTTTTCATTCTTTTACAATTTTAAGTAGAATATTTTTTAAAGTTTTTAAATCTTATAAAATTCCTTTTCAATTGTGTAACTCTTAGGAAATATTTTACTACGAAAAACTATATTTACTAATCTTATATTGTAAAGCTTATTACAATCTGATACCGACCGAATATTTTTTTAAATGAATTCGATTTTTTGTGATTAAACCTCTTATTTTTTCTAAGTATGCTAGTTCGTAAATGACGTTATCACTATAAGGTCACGTGTTTTAAATGTTGTCCTTTACTTACGGGAAAAAAACCCTCATAAAATTTATCGTCTGCGAGCAATTCTGCTTCTTCATACATAATTTGTCAACACGTCAAGCGGTCGATAAATCGACCAATACGCCAGAAAACAAGATCTGATTAAGAAATGTTTCTATACAACGTTTTAATTTAATAATAAATAATATTTGTTTCAAAGTAGATTAATTTAATTTTGAAATTGCTAATTTTTCTCAAATAACATTTCAGAAATATATACTTTATTTTTGTAAGATTTTCAAGAGAGAATTAACTTTTGTTTTTACATGTGCAAAAATGGCCGACATTATAATTTTTAACAAAAAAGATTGATTCCAATAAATATAATTTCTGTTTGAAATACACCACAGAGTATTTGAAATACACCACAGAGTATTTGAAATACACCACAGAGTATTTGGCTTACGAGAAATAGCTAATTTTAACCCCTTCTTTCAATTAAAGCTAAAATAAAAGCTTTAAGAATGCTTTTTAATTAAAAATTAATTTAAAACTTTATGCATACTGAATTAGGTATCTACATAATACAAATTTTCTGGCTACGTTCATTGTCCGGGTGAAAAGATGGAGCAGCAAAAGCTAAACGGTTGTATCATTTTTTAGAAATTCTTACAAAAATAAAAACAAGAAAGACATTATTTGATTTTAACGATTTTTTCAGGGCTTATTTACCAATGAATGTAATTATATATTTTAATTTTTTTATTAGACATTTCTACATGTGTTTCGACTTCTTATTTCATTTTATGAAAACTTATGAAATTCAATGTAATAATTTTTAGTGAATATATTAGATAAAGAAGAATTCTTTGAAAAATTTGCATCATCGAATATTTTTCACAAAATCTGACAACATTTTACCGAATATTTGTTCTAAATCAAAAAAATAAAAAGCTTAATAGAATTAAAACATTAATTAATTACTAAAGATTTGAGTTGTTTTTATGAATAACTAGCAGTAAGTACCCCGTGTTGAACGGGATGGGAAGAGTGAGAATTGTCATTTTTATATAACCCAGTACAGAAGATAGCGGTGCAGAGTGACAAAAAAAAAAGACTATAAATAAACTTTAAGAAAACTGAATGCATGATCATCAACAAAAGGTGCAACTCAAAATGCCAAATACAGGTGGGGGATACCAGAATCAAGCAAGCACAAAAATTTAAATACCTAGGAAGTGTTTTAACAGAAGATGGAAAGTGCGACACAGAGATCCGAAGGCGAATTGGGATGGCAAAGGACGCGTTCCAGAAGATGAGTAAAGTACTAACACACAGAAAAATTTCACTAGAAACAAAGAAAAGAGTGCTGGATTGCTATGTGATGTCAGTTCTTCAATACGGCAGTGAATGCTGGACAATATCATCGAAAATGAGGACAAAACTGGAAGCAGCGCAAATGTGGTTCTACAGAAGGATGCTGCAGATATCGTGGACTGAGCATACAAGCAACGATGAGGTGTTGGAAAGAATGGCAACAAAAAGGAAATTAATACTGAGCATCAGGAAGAGACAACTGAAGTTCCTGGGACACGCAATGAGGAGGGAGAGCCTGGAGAACCTGATACTGACTGGCCAGATAGAAGGAAAGAGAGACAGAGGAAGGCAGCGGATAACATATTTGCAGGGCCTGATCAGGTGGATGACGGAACGGGGGTTGCCAGGAGTCACAGGAGCGAACATACTAAGAGCCACAAGGGATAGGGAGACGTGGAGAACCATGATCGTCTACGTCCTGAAGGGACAGGGCACATTGAAGAAGAAGAAGAATTCTCCATGTAAAAGCTACTGTGTTGAACTTATCTTTAACAAAAGAAAAAATGTACTTAAAAATAAGAAAATTAGATTAAATTATACTAAAGTTTCACTCGCAATTTCCTTTTTCTTTGTTTTATAGAATAATAAATTTGCAAGGGTGTGCAAGTTTTGAAATACTTCGGATAAAAAATATGGAAGTGTATGTTAATAGAAATCAATGAGGGTACATACATGGATACACACACATACACACACTGACTGACATCTTCAGTTTTATGTATATAGATATATATTAAAGACAATATTGTCTGAAGGAAAATAATTCGATAAAAAATGAATTTTTACAAGATTTTTTTTCATTTTTTGCAATAAATTTTTTAAAAGAATTTTTATTAATTATGCTTAAACGTATTATTTTTTTCTAAGGATGCAAGTACTTACCTGACACGTTTTTAAGGGTTAATCCTCCTTTGCGAAAAAAAAAAAATAGCATAAAAAGTATCTACTGTTAGCAGTTATTCTTCACCATATTTATTTTGTTGGCGTGATAGTCTCGTCAAAAAATCAATCAACACTCAGAAAAACAAACTCCGTGGTTAAGAAATGCATGCCTACAATCTTTTATGTTATAAGGAAGTAATATTTGTTTCAAATCAGATTAACTGAACTTTAAATCTGCTTATTTTTTTATCAAATAACGTACAGAAATATATATTTTATTTTTGTAAGATTTATAAAACCGAGAATTAACTTTTGTTTACAAATTTTGTCAAAATGGCTTATTTTATCGATTTTACTGAGAAAATCGATTCCAATCAATATAATTTGTTTGAAATACACCACAGAAAATTTTGATTATTGGAAATAGCAAATTTTAGTCTATTTGCTTTCAATTCAAGTTAAAATGAAAGCTTCAAGTAAGCATTTCCATTTTTGAAAAAAAATTTTAAATTATTGCATATCGAATTAGTGGATGTATGTACCTAATACGCATTTTTGCCTACGTTCATTGCCTAAGTTAAAAGATAGGACAGCAAAAGACAGGATGTTGTGGAGAGCCATGATCGCATAATAGGAACTTTCTGGATACGATTATTGTCCGAGTTAAAAGATAGAACAGCAAAAGATGGGATGTTGTGGATGACCACGATCACATAATAGGCATTTTCTGGAGACGTCAATTGTCCGGCTAAAAATATAGAGCAGCAAAAGATGGAATGTCGTGGAGAGTCATGATCAAATTATAGACACTTTCTGAATCGTTCATTGTATGGGTTAAAAGACAAAGCAGCAAAACATAGGCTGTTGTGGAGAGCCATGATCGCATAATAGACACTTTCTGGCTACGTTCATTGAAAAGGTAGAGCCGCAAAAGATGGGTGTTTGTGGAGAGCCATGATCACTTAATAGACACTTTCTGAATACGGTCATTGTCCGGGTTAAAATTGTCTGAGCAGTAAAAGATAAGGTGTTGTGAAGATCCATAATCGCATAAAGCCATTTTTGAATACAGTTATTGATCAGATTCACTCGAAAACTAATGGAACTTGCACCGAATGACCCGGCCTCCGTCTCTTACCCTCTTTTTAAAAAATATTTTGGGATTTTCTCGAACCCTCTCTGCAATTGTTCCGTTCTGTTCAATAAAATAGGGAGCCACTGAAGAGGTGAATTAGCCTCACCTTCCTGCATCAGTCAGTTAAGTGCCATACGTGATACACGCTTGGGCGATCATGTTTCGAAAGAGACATGACTGACTGGGCAGAAGATTATCCCGCAGTAGGTTGCCATTGCTTTCTGCGGTAGACTGGTTGCCAGCCAAGGCTATAGAACCGAATCTATCCTGTTATTTAACCCACAACTGGAAGGAAGAGACGGAGTAATACCTTTCCCAAGGTTATTTGCGCGTAAGTGAATGTAATGAATTCAACTGGAATTCGAACTCGGCTCCCCGATTTCTTCTTCCGAGCCGATATCCACTGCACCACAACGCACATCCTGCATCACTTTAACTAATTTAGAGTTATTAGACCAAGAAAAAAAAGTTTTTTTTATTTTCTGTCGGGTTTAAGTTGTTTTTTTTTTTCTTTAAATTTTCGTGGTAAATATTCGATTTATTGATTTATTTTTTTATGTGCCGAATTTGGATTCCAAAAAATCAGCACACTTCCCGTTTTGGAGGGCTTTCGAAATTTCAGGCTATCACATAACGTTCAAGCACAACAGGACCCATACAGTAACATTCTCTTTTTTAATCATCTCACCCCAAGCAAGGCAACAAAGCAACTAGGACGCCATGAATTACTGAATGCTAAAAAATGCGAGAAAAAATATTTCTGAGAGAGAACAATAAAAAAACAACTGGGGGACCTCGAGGTGTAACAGCAAGCTTGTCTCCCTAGAACAATTACGAATGAGTCGCGAGTTTGTAGCAAACAAAACAAGATCTAGATTTAAAATTTAAATGGTAAGCACCGACTCATTCATTTTGTTAAAAATAAAAAAAGACTCAAATTTACAAACTTTGCTTAGCACAGACGCAAAATCGAATCCAAAACAAAACTCGTGAAATTTCAAACCTTGATGTGAAATATTTTTTGGCCAATAGAAAACTAGGAAATATCTAAAAACAAAATTAAAAAAATCTTCAATTATCAAAAACAAATTCTTTTACGGACCTTTTTCGCTAGCCGACGCGAAGTTTAGTCGTCGTCAAATGGAAAGGCCAGAATCACATCCGGGAGTGAATTCCAAAATAATCTTTTCGAGTCCCACAAACGAAATAAAAGACGGGCAAGTTCGCCTGTCACCAGTAGGAAGACGAGCGTATTAACACGTCCCTTGACAATCGTCAAGCGATCATAATTATTACCTCTATCTTTCTCTCTCACTTCCTTCCTTTTCATTGTTCACAGGTCTGTCTCTTTTTATAATTGATAACCGAACGGAAACCTTTAAGACTGAGCGATAATTTTAAAGACATTCCTACCCAATGATAACGGTCATACATACATACACACAAGTTACTACTACGGATTTTGATTAACTCCTTACTATTGAACGTTTTAATTTCTACCGATTCATGTCATTATGTTCTATTAATAAATTTCTTTTTAAACATGCAAAAGATTTACTTTTATTCTTTCACGATCCACACCATCTGATAACCTTCTGATAATTCTGATTATTTTGATAAAATCTTGTGGAGATTGTTGGCTATGTTTGTGAATTGGCCTTGTACCAGATATGGCGGACCGTCCTTACAGCTACAGTGGTAATTCCCACCTGCCATATTGGTGACCACCCCTGCCACAAGTTCCTACAGAAACTGGCTACCCCATAATTTAGGCCTTGTGTCACATCTAGACTACGCTTAGAAATTTATTGGTCACTCCGAGTGGTGTAACAGTTAGCAAGTATGTCTCACTAGAATAATTACGAGTGAGTAGTCAGTTCGCTCTTCACTAAGTACCCGATATTTTCGGCCTTGTGCCACATCTAAGCTATGTTCGGAAAATCATTTACGGGTAAGAATTATCATCTCTCCGTTGTGTGTCCGTCTTTGGGCAGACTTCAGTGTCTGTTCGCGGACAGAGATGCAACTGAGAAAAAAAAATTAAATAATGTGAGGTACGTGGTCCCGGGGAACAGATGGCTGCGACTGAACATCTCCATTGAACTACCGGTGCTGATTGGTGATCGCTAGTGCAATTTTTGTTCCTGGCCTCGGCGACCTAGTCGACCTAGTCGACGTTGTTTCACATCACATCTCTGTGGGAAGGCGAGGTAAATATTATAAAAGGACAAGAAGACAGAAAATAACGATTGTGCATTGCATTTAGATTTTTGAAGATCAAAGTTGACTGAGAAACAAGAAGCAGGGAGAGAGTTCCATGAATCAGAAAGGCGATAGAGTTTGAATTTGAATTTGAGTTTTGTTTAACGGTATATCAACCTCTGTGTGTTATTTAATGCCAAAAAGCTGGGGTTTTATTGGATTTTTGTTTAATGTTCGGTTATAGTGAGAAGGTTGATTTAATCAGATTTTAATGAATTTTGTTTGTTTTTATTCTCTTTTATTTTAGAAAACTGAAAATGTCTTCTAGTTTTGTATTAAACAATTTTGAGAATATTCTTTTTCTCCTTCAAAAATGTGTTATGGTAATATTTTTTCTTCAAAATGTATTGTTGGTAATATTTTTCTTAAAAAATGTACACTTTTAAAAAAAAAATCTTTGACTCCAGGTTGGGGGTTAACTATTTGCACATAGCTGGGATCCTAACACGTGCTACCACTACGGGTCAGGGTGAACTTGAGAACTACAACAATTAAGAAGTGGTTCCATGCTCCTTACAAATTCCCAATCAGACACATTGCTGCCAGATGCAGTTTACCGTCATTCCCAGAACCAAGAAGTGCGATAGAAGAAACTGTTAGCATAGAACTTACGGATATATTTCAACTGTAAAAAGATGAGACTTTGTCGCCAATCTTGTACTGAGGTTAAATTAATAAAGTCTGGCTACCATAGCAGAAAGTTCATCAGAAAAACTCAGTTAAGTGCCATACGTGATATAGTCTTGAGCGACATGAACTTGGCAGATTTTCCCGCATTTGGTCGCCATTACTTTTTGGGGTAAACTGGTTGCCAACCAAGATTATAGATCCCAATCTGCCTTGCTACTGAACCCATAGATGGAGAAAGAAGCGACAGATTAATACCTTTCCCAAGGGTATTGGCGCGTAAGCGAATTTAACTGGAATTCGAACGCGGCTCTCCGATTTCTCTTTTCAAGCCGATATCGACAGCGCCCATCCATGAGAGTATTTTTAGAAAAGATAAAGGGATCGAGCATGTGAGCAATGATGAGTCTTGGAAAGGATAGAAACGAAAAGGAAATTAATACTGAGCATCAGGAAAAGACAGCTAAAGTTCGTGGAACATGCAATGAGAAAGGAGGGCTTGGAGAACCTGATACTCACAGGCCAGATACAGGGAAGTAGAGACAGAGGAAAGCAGCGCGTAATGTACTTGACTGACCTGATCAGGTGAATGGCAGAACGAGGTTTATATGGTGTAACAGGGAAAGCGTGCTATGAGAAACCAGAGATAGGAAGATATGGAAGGCCATGATCGCCTACGTCCTGAAAAGACAAGGCACACAGAAGAAGAAGAAGAAGAAGAAGAAGAAGAAGAAGAAGATAGGGAAGTGTTTTTTCCCATATTCTCTTACACTCAGTAATCCCTTGCGTCTTAATGGCTTTATTGCCTTGCTTAGGGTGAAATGATTAAAAATAAAGTAGGTTGTTATGCACTGTTTTTCTCTGTTCCTCTTGTCTACAATCTGCCCTGTGAGCATCAGATTTACAAATCCCTCTTTCCTCATTATAGACCCTAGAAATTTCAACTGTCTCTTTCTGAATTTTGTCTTCAACACAGCAGCTTTAAGATGTCGATGGTATATTTTACCTTGTTTTCAATTTGACTTTTTTTTTTAATCATATCACCCCGAGCAAGGCGGTAACGCCACTGATGTGCAGGGGGGTTTCTTGTTGTTGTTGCTGTTGTTGTTGTTGTTGTTGTTCTTCTGCTCCTTCACTTCCTCCTCCTCCTCGTTCTTCTGCTCCTCCACCTCCATCTTCTTCTTCTGCTCTTCATCCTTCTTCTTCTTCTTCTCCTCCTTCTTCTATTTCTGCTCGTTCTTCTCTTCCTCCTCCTCCTCCTCATTGTTTTTCTTCTTCTGCTCTCCCTCCTTTTTATTCCTCTTCTTCTTCTGCTTCTCCTCCTTTTTCTTCTTCTTTTAGTTATTTTCATTGTAGGTTTTCTTTCACCATCTCTTGATAAACTCCATCTTTTTTTGACATCGCTTTTCCTTTGTCATTATTCACTATCTCTTTCATTCTTTTCCTTTTTTATCTTTAACTTTCTTTCACTGCTCTTCTTCTTATGCTCCTTCTTCTTTTTCTTTTTTCCTTTTCCTCTTCATTTCTGTTAATTTCCTCTAATCCTCCATCTCCCCCTCAACCTTCTTCCTCTTCATTTTCTGACTCTCCTCGGCGTTTTCTTCATTTTTTCTTCTTCTTCTCTTTCTCCTTTGTTACCCACTTCTTCCTAAATCTACCAACTAGCATGATTTTTCTTTTTTCTTTTGCTTTCTCCGAATCAACTGTTTAAAATGCATTCTTTATTGTGTTTTTACTCTTTTCTCTTTTTCATATTTTTTCCAAAAACATTATCCCGACTTCTTCTTCTTCTTCTTCTTCTTCTTCTTCTTCTTATTATTATTATTATTATTATTATTATGTTGTCATTTTTCATCATATTTAGATTTCTGCTATGGTCGCACTACCTACCAAGTCTGCGGGAAGACCTAAGGCAGGTCGTGGTGTGTTGTTATGGCTCCATTTCATGTTTTTTTCTATCTCCCCTAACATCCCTAGCGTTACATAGACAAACTTCTCCTTAGTGTGCGAGCTGTACTTAACAAGACGATTTTTTGTATATCTCTTAAGCTGGGGTTTCCAGGTATTTTTTCAATGTGTTGTTTTGTTCCTTTTTTTTTTTTTTATCATTCCAAGTGCACCCACTATCACTGGCACGATTCTTGTTTTCAGTTTCCACATTTTTTCTATTTCAATTTCCAGGTCTTTATATTTTGACAGTTTTATTATTATTATTATTATTATTATTATTATTATTATTATTATTATTACCGGTTACTTGAATTTATTTTCATCTTCGTATTTTTCATTGTTATCTCGCTGTTACATTTTTCTCGTTTATATTTCATATTCTCCTGCCTCCTATATTTTCTTTCCCTATTTTTTATTTACTTGCTCCCTTCTTTCTTTCTTTCTTTCTTTCTTTCTTTTATCCATTTCCTTATTTAACCCATCCTCTTTTTTATTGATTCTTTCTTTCTTTCTTTCTTTCTTTCTTTCTTTCTTTCTTTCTTTCTTTTACACTTTCCTTATTTTTGTTCTGATGACGACCGCACCCTTAAGTATGGCACGTAATCCTTCCAGGTCTCATTATCCTCAAAGATAAAATGCACTAACTGACCCCTCGGACATCGTTCTACAATTGGTTTCACGACTTTCTTCTCCCCCACCCCGATTCTGTTTTGTTAAATTTCTAGCCTTCCCTTAAAGTAATTCTTTGGCGGGCTGGGTATCTAAAATAAAATAAAAAAAGAATATAAAGACAATCGAGCATTTTATTGTTGTTTTTATAGAACACACTTTGACAGAAGCAATATAAGGTTCTGAATGATTTTCATTAATCTTATAAACTTTTCGAATAGAATTCTCCTTCACCTAAACCAAAGAGAAAATCAGAATGATATATATACAACCTTTGAAATTTCACTCGCCCGATTGACTCAGACGATTAAAAACTTAATTGGGCGATTAAAGTTTATTGCTTTACTCGCCAGCAGTCGATTAAAAATCTCCCACTGAAACGTGTCGGTTCTGATATAGAAAAAAACAACACAACTTTTACAACTGAAAAGTATGCTATTGAAGATTCACAATGACAATGACATTTTAACTCTTTGGTCTCGGTTTTATCGTCCTGGTCAGTGTAAACATTCGTTTAATTAACGCCTCGGTCGCTCAGATTGCTTACGAAAAGTAAAAACGAACATTTGAAAGAAAAAAAAATACGCATATTTTAACCACGTATCGAAAAACAAATTATACAAGATTTTTTTTTAATAGAAAATCGTTTTTTTATCGTCTATGAGATGGAGGTTGTAGTCAAACAGAAAAAAGAAAAACTACGATTTTAGTTACCTCCACTAAATTGCCAAAAAAAAAAGAAGAAAATAAAAACAAAAAACAGCATATCATGATGTTAAAATGGCTTAAACTTAATAAAAACAAAGTTTTATCATCAAAATGTTTGTGCTATTATTAGGAGGAAAGATCAAATTTTGTTGTTATTATTTTTAAAAATTTTTAAATCCTTTGTAGCACTTTCAAAATTTTACTAAAAATTTCATTTTTTGTTTCCCGTCAGTGATTCACGCTATGTTTACGTAAGGAGACTATTAAGAAAATGAAGCCGGTCGAGTAAAATGATCTTGGGGCGAGAAAATCTTCCCTCACTCTCGACCACCGGTCGAGTGATTTGTTTTTCAAATCGTAAAAGCCATATATATATATATATATATATATATATATATATATATATAGGTAGGTAGCTATCCTTCTTTTATGCAAGTTTCATTCAAAATGACAGACATGGTTAAGTTTTTTTTATATATTTGTAGTGTGATTTTATATATTTTTTCTTTTCAGAACATTATATAAAAATTGTTCGAATATTTTCTTTATCCAATTGCTTTACACATATATAGTGATTTACTCTGCGTAGCTTGTTAGACAATTCAATTACCTTGAAGTGCCTTTAAAACTAAGCATAGTTCAGTTTTGGTCCAAGGTCGCAAATAACTTTAATCTATAATGAGAGGGACTGAGATTACATGTTCAGTTGTATTTACTAATACTATTATTGCATTGGCAATTAAATTTTATTGCGTACAGTAATAGAAAATACAAGATGTACGTTGTGGTACAGTGGAACGAGAAATCGGAGAGCCGAGTTTGAATTCCAGTTGAATTGGTTGCATTCACTTACGCGGCAATGCCCTTGTGGAAAGGTATTAATCTGTTTCTTCCCTCCAGTTAAGGATTAAATAACAGAACAGATTGGGGTCTATATCTTTGGTTGGAAACAAGTCTACCACAGAAAGTAATGACAACCTAGTGCGGGAAAATCTTCTGTCCAGTCAGTCATGTCTCTTTCGAGACATGATCGTCTAAACGTGCATCACATGGCACTTGATTGATTGAATACAAAAAAAGCACAAATACCATAGTTTTAATGAATATTAATGGGTTATATTGCAATTAATTTTATAATTGAATTTTTGGACTTAATTTTGCATTGACCAATATGCCTATCCATCTCCCTGTTGCTGTTTGTTTCTCTTTATCATACTCTCTCTTTCCATATATATATATATATACGCGTTTTTTCTATTTGAGATAAGTCGCTGAAAAGTTTGCCAAAAGATAGAAAATGTATAATAATATTTTTGTCTTTCAAATTTTTGCGAAAAATCAAAATAGCTCTTCTTTTGTTTACCTGTAATTAATATTAATCTTTGGTTTTGCCGACATAGTGTTTTTGACTTTTGCTAGTTAACATAAGACCAATTTAAGTTTTTTTTCTCTCACTCAGGTTTATTTTTTCTGTCTTGTTTTGTCTTTCCCTTCAGATAGATTTTTTTTTGCAATCGTTTCTAGCCTAAATGGATGAATGTCGCATTTAAAATTTACAATTGAATTTTTCGACTTAATTTTGTATTGGTTAGTATATCCACCCACCTCCTTATTGCTGTCTGTTTTTCTCTCTCATCCTCTCACTCTCTGTCTCTCTTTCTACATATGTATATATAAGTGTCTTTCTTCATTCAAGATTAGTTGCTGAAAAGTCAGTTGTAGATTTACCTCTACTACTATGACACAGTCAGCTCTCTGCCTTGGAGTAGAGGGCGCTCTCTGCTTCCGAGTAGAGAGCACTAACCCAGTCGAAGGGTAGAATCACGATTCGGTAATAATAGACAGACATTTTTTGGCCCGGCTATATGGCCGGGAAGACCCACTATAAAATGACCTTGTGTCACATCTAACCTTGCGTGGGAAGGTTGGTAAATACCGTTGCTGAAAAGTCTGCCAAACGAGAGAAAAGGTATATTAATATTATTGTCTTTCAGACTTTCGTGAAAAATCGAGATACTTTTTCGTATTAAATAAGCCTCTTGTCTGCTGGCAACTAATACTAACCTTGGGAATATGCAATTCTTTTTCTCTATAAGATTGGTCTTTCGGACTTATACTAAGTATATATTTAATATTTACATACTTTTGTTCACTCTTCTCCGTTTTTTACCAGTTAAAAATAAAGGTATTATGTGTTTTTTTGGTGTGTGTGTTTTAGTTTTTGTTTGTTATGTTTGTTTGTTTTTGTTTTTGCTTTTTGTCCGTCTCACTGGTTTATAGCAGCCTGATAGGACCACAACTTAAGCCTACAAAGGTCAGATAAGCTCTTGAGGATTCAACAGCCTGCTAAATAGAGGTGGTGTCTCGATGAAACGTC
The DNA here is from genome assembly GCA_037127315.1 of Ascarosepion bandense. Taxonomy (NCBI): domain Eukaryota; kingdom Metazoa; phylum Mollusca; class Cephalopoda; order Sepiida; family Sepiidae; genus Ascarosepion; species Ascarosepion bandense. The sequence goes on from JBBBDQ010030371.1 coordinate 877,197, forward strand.
GTGAAGAAGACAACGGGAAACCACTCCACTATTCCTTCTGCGTATATTCATGGACTTACACAATAATATTATAAACCCTAACGGCGTGAGGAGGTAAAGATTATGGTATCATTGATCAACTTAAATTGCGGTTACATTTTATCGGTTTCACTGTAAAAGGGTGGGACCTACTTGCTAATCTAGTAGCTCGTGTAAATTCAGACCTAGGAGGCACCAGTGATCTAAGTTCGTTGGAGCAGAAGCCGTGAAAGTATTTATAGAAGAGGCACAGGGAAGCCAAGTCAAGCCGGTGAGAGAGCGACTGCAGCTGAGCTTCCAAGTCGGTATCGATCAGATTGCAGATTTACCGTTAGATTTTGTCTAGAACCCTGAAGTGAATAGCAGGGGCACCCGACCAGATGTGGCAGCAGTATTCATTACACGGGCGGATGGTAGATGTATATATGTGCAGGATGGACTATTTTTTAAAATGAGATGTCATTGTTATTTTCATTTTTGCGTAATTTAGATGACTGTTTATCGATCGCACCCGGTATGTGTGTGTGAGGGTGTGTAAATATTCTCAGAGATAATCGGTAGAGAGGACAATATGAATAAAGGAAAGGACAATAAGAAAACTGTATTTAGTTTTTATCAACGTATTTCGTCCACTAACGGACTTTGTCAGGGCAAAAGTCGAAATTAATTTATTTGAAATAAAGTTTCTATAAACAAAAAACAAAATGTTGTTGGTTACGAGAAAACTATAAAAACCTCATAAATATTCATTAGGCCAACTGAAAAATAGTAGATATTTAATTCCGTCATTTTGCGTTCTCAAAAAAATTTCTTTTATACGAAGTATATTGTTTGGATTGTTATTGTTTCAAAGCGTTTTCATTTTTTTATGTTGTGTATGTTGGCTTTCATAATAGAACCACTACTTTTTCAAACCAATATTTACAAAAAATATATAGAAAATTAAAAAAAATAAACGGTTAAATTGATCATTTTAATGCTTTGTACCATGACGATGAAAGTAAAAGAAAAAATGTACACGGAAGTTATCGTAAAAGTGGTGGGGTCAGTAGTGAAACCAATTGTAGAATCATGTCTAAGAGGTCGGTGAGTGCATTTTATCTCTGAAGACAATTACATTTGCGTCCTCAAAGACTCGTTCGTCAAAAAGGAAAATGGATGAGGAGCAAAAAATGAAGAAAGCAAAAAACGAATAAAACGGAATGAGAAATGAAAGAAAAAAATTAACAAAGGAAGAAAAAAATGAAGGTAAGAAACGACAAAGAAAGAAATCAAGAAAGAATGAAATTTTAACAAATAAACCAAAAGGAATGGGAAAGAATAAATAAAAATGTTGGCAAAAATAAAGCAAAAGCTAAAAAAGAAAGCAAGAAAGAAAGCAAGACACGAAACCAAGAAAGCGTGAAAATAACAAAGAAAAGAAAACAAAAATGATAGATAGATAGATAGATAGATAGATAGATAGATATGAACAGATTGATATATATATATATGTGTATGTGTGTATGTATATATATATGTATATATATTAATATATATTATATTAAAAAAGGATTAATTCAAAGATGTTGAATGGCCATTTCGATATGAAGATCCCCACGGGGGACGACACATCACCTCAGCAACAGAAAAAAACTTTCAGAAACTGGAGAAAAATTAGTCTACTTTTCCTTTTTAAATAGATTGCAAAGAAATTAAAAAATAAATAATAAAATATAGATAGATAGATAGATAGATAGATGGATAGATAGATAGATAGATAGATAGATAGATAGATAGATAGATAGATATGAACAGAGATAGATTTGAACAGACTGAGATATATATATATATATATATATATATATATATATATGTGTGTGTGTGTGTGTGTGTGTGTGTGCATATATATAGATAGATAGACAGGAACAGATAGATATATATATATATATACATATGTATATGTGTATATATATATATATATATATATATAGATAGATAGATAGATAGATAGATAGATAGATAGATAGATAGATAGATAGATATAAAAGAAAATAAAGAAAGTGGATAAGCAGAACAAATACAGAATGCAACAAAGAAAGAATGAAGGAACAATCGACAAAGAAAGAAAGAAAAAATGGAACAACGATTTAAAGAAAGAAAGAAAGAAAAATAAATAGAGAATGAATTAAAAGATGGAAAGAAGGAAAGAAAGGCAAGAAAAGAAAGAAAGAAAGAAAAATTGAAGGAAAGAAACAACAAAGTAAGCAAGAACGAAATAAAGTCTAAACAAAAAAGAAAGAAAGAATGAATGAATGAATTAAAAGATAGAAAGAAGGAAAGAAAGTCAAGAAAAAAAGTAAGTTGGTAAGAACGAAAAATAAAGAAAGCAAGAAAGAAAGAATGAAAAAAGATACAAAAGAGAAAGTAAGTAAGAAAGAAATAAACACTAAACAAAAAAGAAAAAAGAAAAAATGAAGAAAAGACACGAAAAATAAAGTAAGCAAGAAAGAAAAAACTAAATGAAAAAGAAAGAAATTGTGAAAATGGGAATGAATGAGAAATAAAGGAGACAAGTAGACAAGAATGAAAGAAAGAAAGATATAACAAAGAAAGCAACAAAGAACAAAGACAAAACAAACAAAAAGAAGTGAGGAACAAAGAAAGAAAGAAAAAGAAAGACAGAAAAAATGTAAAAAGAAAGAAAGTGGGAAAGAAGAATAAAGAAAGAAAGCAAGAAAGAGAGAATGAAGGAAAGAAAGGACAAAGAAATAAAGAAAATAACAAACAAATTGAAATTGGAAAGAAAAATGGAAGGAAGAAAAAATTAAGAAAATGGGAAAGAATGAGAAATAAAAATAGGTTAAATATAATGAAGGATAGAAATGACAAAGAAAGAAAAAAGAAAAAAACAAACAAAAAGAGAACTGAAAAGAAAGGTAGAACGAAAGAAAGAAAAATAAAGAGGAAAGAGAGAAAAGGAAAACAGACTGAAATGAGAAGGAAAATAAACGAAATTAAAAAAAAGATATAAATAAAAAAGAACAGAAAATAAAATAATGCAAAATAAAAATAAATATAAGAAAGAAAGAAAGAAAGCAATAGATACACGGAGAAAGAAAGAAAGAAAGAAAGAAAGAAAGAAAGAAAGAAAGAAATATAAAGTGGTCATCGAAAGAGGAAAAAATTAGAGAAAATTTGTCATTGGGAAAAAAACATGGTTGGGCGAAGGAGGTAAATTAGGCGGGAAGAAACACCTCTGGGTTCACTGCGTGCACATTCTGGCTAGCCAGCAATTTTCGTGATTCTGTTGGGATACTGAAGAAACTGTAGGATGTGCGTTGTGGTGAAGTGGATATCAACTCGGAATAACAAATCGGGGTGCCGAGTTCGAATTCCAGTTGAATTCCTTGCATTCACTTACGCACAAATATTCTTGAGAAATGTATTAATCCACCTCCTCCCTCCAGTTATGGATAAAAATGATAGGACAGATTGTGTTCTATAGCCTTGGTTAACAACCAGTCGAGCGCAGAATGCAATGGCAACTTACTACGGGAGAATCTTCTGCCCAGTCAGTCATATCTCTTTCGAGACATGATCGCTCAAAGCGTGTATCACGTCTGGCACTTAACTAACTGAAGAAACAACCGGACAAAACAAATCACCAACAAAAAATAAATAAAAAAATAAAAATAAAAAAATAAAATAGAAAATAGAAAAAAAAACGAAATAAAAGTAGAATAATTAATGGAGCAGAAATGGAAGCTATTTTCTTCCATGTGATTTTTTCTCAGGATGTGATCATGAATCTCCACAACTTCCTATCCTATGTAACACTAAACAACATTGTTTCCTTATTAGCTTTCCAAATCCCTGTTTTTCCAACCATTTATTCAAGTTCACTCCGTAGGTCATCCTAACTTCAATATATCCTATGAGTGTTAAATTCTCTAAACATTGTTTCTGTCCAAGAAATCTCAACAGTCTTTGTTCGATTCTAAAACATCCAATTTTGAAACAATTTAATTTAAAACTTAACCGTTGCTTACATGATCTACCGACGTCTTTCTGTCTATGTTATCCTCAGTACCCTTCTGAAGAACCACCTTCGTGGCCTCAAGTCTTTAATTAATCAATGAGAAAATTGTCCAGCATTCACTACCGTATAGGACGACTGATATAAATTAAAAATTTGTGAATTCAATACCATACAGGTCGAGGATACCAGAATCAAGCAGGTACAAAAATTTAAATACCTGGGAAGCGTTATAACAGAAAACGGAAAGTGCGACACAGAGATCCGAAGGCGAATTGGCATGGTGAAGGAAGCATTCCAGAAGTTGAGTAAGGTATTAAGAAACAGGACAATTTTGCTAGAAACTACGAAGAGAATACTGGATTGCTACGTGCTGTCCGTACTTCAATATGGCAGTGAATGCTGGACAATACCATCAAAGTTGAAGGAAAAACTTGAAGCAACTGAAATGTCATTCTACAGAAGGATGCTGCGGATATCATGGACTGAGCATGTGAGCAATGATGAGGTCTTGGAAATGATGGAAACAAAAAGGAAATTAATACTGAGCATCAGGAAGAGACAGCTGAAGTTTCTGGGACACGCAATGAGGAAGGAGGGCTTTGAGAATCTGATAGTAACAGGCCACATAGAGGGAAAAAGAGACAGGGGAAAGCAACGGATAACATATTTGAAGGACCTAATCAGGTGGATGACGGAACGAGGATTGCATAGTAGAAAAGAGAAAGCATGCTCAGAGCCACAAGGGATAGAGAAACGTGGAAGGCCATGATCGCCTACGTCCTGAAGGGACAAGGCACATAGAAGAAGAAGAATTCAATACCAGGCTACAGCAGTGATGAACAAATAACTAAGAAGAGTTAAGTTAATGGGAGATAACTACATGGCTACCAGAAGTGACATCGCACATGGAATGAGAATGATGTAACCCAGTGATCGTAATAAAGGGTTCGGTTCGAAATTTCCAGCACCTGAAGAAGGCCGAAGCGTACAACAGCCGAAACGTCTTAAGCATGGCAATAATGATGAAGACAATAGTCCGAACAATGAAACGATTGAAAAAAATCTTTTCATTGTTCGGACTATTGTCTTCTACATTTTTTTTTGTTTTTTGCTTTTCAAGTGACCTAAAATGTTAAAATACAAGAATCTAACATTCACAATTACAGAAACCTTTTTGGGCAACGCCACGCAATTCTCTGCTACTAAATACTAAAAAAGGTTGAAAACAAGAAAAAATCTGAGACACAGAAATGCTTCAAAACAGGCCATAAGTATTTAGTTAGAAATTACAAAGAAATGGAAAGGAATCCAGGATAGATGGAGTCTTCGAGAGACTTATCGGAAAGTTATTGTACATGGTAAAAGAGGTTACATGGATGCATAAAAACATTTAAATAAAATAAGAAAAAGGTTCTCAGACGAACAGAGCATCCGAGAAAAGTAACTGATGGTTCTTTTGAATGACGTTTTCGATACACCGGATAGGCTCCGGAAACTACACAATAAAATTAAGAGACAGCCCACAGAAGTGTAGATTCCTAACCCCAAAAGTATGTCTCGTGATGCTTTCTCCTGCCTCTCTTTCCCTATTTCCGTCCTGTGAGTATTAGTTTCTGGAAACCTTATGTCCTCATTACGTGTCCCAGATACCTCAGCTGTCTCTTACCGATGCTAAGTATAAATTTCCTTGTCGTTTGCATTCTCATCAAAACTTTATCGTTGCTCACATGTTGGGTTCATAGTATACTCAGCATCTTTCTGTAGAATCATATTTTTCTTGTTTCGTGTCTCTCCTTCATCTTTGAACAGATGGTCCAGCATTCGCTTTCATATCGGAGGACAAATATCGCATTACAGTCAAGTACTCTTTACTTTGTTTCCAATGAGATTTTCCTGTCTCTCGGTACTTTGCTTAGCTTTTTGGAATGCGTCATTGGCCATGCCAATGCGTCTTCGTATCTCAGCGTCACGCTTTCCGTCCTCTGTCAGAAAGATTTAGACCTCATTTCTTTTGTTTTCTGGTCCTCTAAACTGCCATGCAATATCCGTCTGCAAGTGAATCCTGGACAATTTCCACACGGATTAGTGACATAGAAGATGTGTAGTTTTACAGGTAAATGCAGAGAATTTAATGGACGGAAGCAGATGTGATTAATGAGAATTATTTTAAAGAAAATGGCGATAAAAATCATATATTTGCTTAGAATCAGAAAAGACAATCAAAATTTCCGGTACAGATAAAGAGGAAATAAGGTTTGTAGAATTTGACACTCACGGGATATATTGAAAGCAATGGGAAAGTAGAAATTAAAACATTTTGTGTGTAAATTAATTGCAGTACAAGGTGTTAGTGAAATGGCAAGAAAATAAACATTGATTAAATCTAAAAATTATAAGAAGTTGTCGAGAACTATGTTCGGCCACGTTTTGAAAAGTCACGCTAGACAGAAGAAAAAAAACTACCCTTTGTGCTCCTATGCCCGCCTGCTTTCTTTTTTTTTTTTTTTTTTTTTCATTCTATTGTTTTGGTTCCGTTATCAATAGCTTTATAACAAAATCATCAAAATTGCTTGCTGGTCAAAATCTGCACTCAGTGAACCCAGTTTATATTTTCGCGTCTTCCCGCCTTTGTCCAGCCAACGTTTTTACAATGACACATTTCCTTAATAGTTCTCTCCTTATTTCCCCACTTTTACTTAATAATTTATCTTCTTTTCTTTCCCTTCTTAGAATTATTTTTATCTGTCTTTTTTCTATTTTTTCATTTAATGTTAATTCCATTTACATTTTTCTTTCTTCCGCTTTTATTTCTTTCAAAGTTTTCTCCTTTTCATTTTTTATTTATCATTTATTTCATTTCATTCATCCTTTCTTTATTTCCCATTTGTTTCTTTCTTTTCAATTTCTCGCTTCCGTAACCATATTTTGTTTCTTTTTTTCTTTCTTTTCAATTTCTCGCTTCCGTAACCATATTTTGTTTCTTTTTTTCTTTCTTTTCAATTTCTCGCTTCCGTAACCATATTTTGTTTCTTTTTTTCTTTCTTTTCAATTTCTCGCTTCCGTAACCATATTTTGTTTCTTTTTTCTTTCTTTTCAATTTCTCGCTTCCGTAACCATATTTTGTTTCTTTTTTTCTTTCTTTTCAATGTCTCGCTTCCGTAACCATATTTTGTTTCTTTTTTCTTTCTTTTCAATTTCTCGCTTCCGTAACCATATTTTGTTTCTTTTTTTCTTTCTTTTCAATTTCTCGCTTCCGTAACCATGTTTTGTTTCTTTTTTTCTTTCTTTTCAATTTCTCGCTTTGTCTCTTTTTCATCTCCATTTGTCTCTTTTGCATCTCCGTTTGTCACTTTTTCATCTCCATTTGTCTCTTTTGCATCTCCGTTTGTCTCTTTTTCATCTCTATTTGTCTCTTTTGCATCTCCATTTGTCTCTTTTTCATCTATATTTGTCTCTTTTTCATCTCTATTTGTCTCTTTTGCATCTCTATTTGTCTCTTTTGCATCTCCGTTTGTCTCTTTTTCATCTCTATTTGTCTCTTTTGCATCTCCATTTGTCTCTTTTTCATCTACATTTGTCTCTTTTTCATCTCTATTTGTCTCTTTTTCATCTCCGTTTGTCTCTTTCTATATTTCTATATTGAAACATAAGTTATAAATGAAACATTGTAAGTAATTACATTTTCGAGAAAAATATTTTCGATGTTTACATAAACCGTTAATTCATCTCTGTGATTCAATAGTACCATATTTTTAAGGAACCTAAGCATCTGCAGCTTTTCATTCAGGCACAGAGGGCAGATGTCGTCGAAAGACTTACAGATTCTTGTTTTTTCAGAATTTTGGATTTTACTTTGGTAGTTTTAACTTCTAAAATACGCAGAAAGGGATGCTTGGTTTTGGCACGTGTTATTTTTAAATAAAGTTAAATGCAAATACCAACGCTGTTTAAAAGTGTTCTTAGTAGATCCAGTGTAAACTTTTTTAAGAGTTGCGTTTCATTTGACGTTATAGTACATTGCTACACAATAGAATTTGTGAGAAACCTATTTTCCAAGGGGCAATTGTTAAGATTTCGACAATTACATAAGTTTGTATTATTATTTTCATTATTTGGATATTTATTGTTACTTTGGTTTACGTACTGACTTAAGATTTTATTATTATGATTTTTAATATTCTATTCTAGATTATATCTACAACTATAACTCAATTTAAGGGTATTTTTATTAAAACTTTTATTTGGAGAGTTCTTATTAGAGAAATAGTGAGCTCAATGGATATTATCCAGAGCAATGTCATATACAGAGAAGAAAACATCAACACATAATAAAACGATTATGAATCTAGAATTTATTTCTGCAGCTGTAAAAATACAAGCTGCTTCATCAGACCCAGAAAATTTAATAGTTTAATTTAACTCGGAATATTCAAAATATTTTAGGTTAGCACAGAGAGGGTGATGATGTTTGGGTCTTTGGTCGCTTTGGACTGCTTTCACCCGCTGCTGTTCACTCAACTGACTTTCGATTTGATTCTGGAGTGAAGTGGTGGGACCATGTTTCATCCATTATCCCATATTTACGCAAAAACTTCTTGTTAGGTTGAACAGTTCAAAACAACGCTCTTTATCGTAGACGCGTTGCTTTTATCGACTGTGAGCAAACGCGGTACCCACTTTGAACACAGTTTTCTCATTGACACATGTTCATGCAAAATGGCGAATACAATGCCTTCTGTTCAACTCTGCTATTTCACGCAACTAAAATTTACGATCGGCGAAAGTGAGTTTGTGGATTTTTTTGGTGTTTTCCAGGACAACTGCCGATTTAGAGTGACCTCTCTGCCACCCCCCTCTCTCTCTCTATATATATATATATATATAACACAGATCTATATATTATATATCGAGCACTGTTAAATTAATGTTTTGGACGTTGTAAGAATTCTTTCTTCGTTCTGTATTCACTCGGATATATATATATATATATATATATATATATATATATTCTAAATGTCTATTATGTTTAGTCATCACTAGTTCTAAACATCGTATTTTTGCTTTAATTTCAGAAGATAATAAAAACAAAAATTGTCAAACATTTGGCTATATTTATTATGCTGGTTCTAACCTTTTGGTTTACATGTGCCATCTTCAGAGTGGTTACAGGGACGTTAATACAATGATATCAATCTACATTAAATCAAAGCAACTCAAACTCAATAAAATCACATTTCAATTTCGTCGAAACACATTACATTGGATTTAAACATGGTTCTGTTAACATTTCGATCTCTCAGGCGGTGTGACGTCATAGAACCGCGTTACAAATTTACAACCTGCGTCTGCTTTTCGGTGACTTTTATCGTCGCATAGCAATATCATCTTTGATAGTCAATAACTTTATGCTAACGTCCCAGTAACATCTATGAAGATGGCTCAAGTGAGCCGAAAGTTTAGAACCTGCATAATAAAAAAATATCGAAGTGTTGGACAATTTGTCTTTATTTTCATCTGAAATTGAAGCCAAAATAGTACATTTAGAACGGGTCCTGATTAAACATAATAGACATTCATTGTCTGTTATATTTAAGAATATACGTTAAGAAAATAATCTGCTGACTCAATACACATTCGATGAAAATAATTTTTTACGAGAATTTTTTTCAGTTTTTTAAAATTTTAATTATAATAATTTATAGTATATAATTCTTTTAAAATTCTGCATTACTAGTATTTGGTTGGGTGATCATGTTATTAAGTCAAATTTATGTTTACTAATCAAAAATTAAAAAACTAAATGCAAACACTTTTGAGTCAAGATTTTTAAAATAGGAAAGTTTTGAAATTTGCTTGAAGCTTTGTGTATATTAGGGTTATGGTTAGGTTTTGAAGGCTGTCACAATGCGTGTAGTAAAATAAAGGAAGGTAAAGTAGTTGTTGGGTCTTACCTATTTATTATACATTAATATTTCGAGATTAAAATCTCATCTTCAGTATGTTAGAAGAACTTGTGTTTGAGTTCGTGCCTTTCAACGAATGGTCTTTCCTAGCTGCTGCTGTAGTTAATTGTAGTGTGTGTGTGTGTGTGTGTGTGAGAGAGAGAGAGAGAGAGAGAGAGAGAGAGAGTGCTAGAGCATGTATGTGTATGTGTGTTTATGGTATGTATATGTGTGATTGATAGTTGGGATCTTTATGGTCTGATGATATCAGTCTGCTTTACCTTTATAGAAGATTATTTCGCGTCCCCTTTTTATTAAAATAGGGTTAACCATGCACGACATTATCAGAAAATAAGAGTGATGACTACAGTAAATTCAAAGTCAACATTCCTAAAATTAGATTACAAAGAATAATTTTCAGAATATTTAAGATTACTGAGTAGTTAAAAATTATATTAAAAAGAGGCTTACGCTTCATTTTCTTAAATTATGCTTTAACAGAGAGAGTTTCCGTAGGAAAGTGATGAGTTACGCAATCATCAGTTACGCAACCATCGCTACTGTTTATTTTAAAATTCTGTCTTTGTTATTTTGAATTTAAAATAAATTATTTTCAAATAAGATTAAATGTACTTTGAATCAGCTAATTTTCCTCAAATAAAGTTTCAGAAGACTATATTCTATTTTTGAAAGATTTTTATATTCGTGAATTATCTTTTGTTTACAAATGTGTCAAAATGTGTGAAAATGGAAAATTTCAGTTAAAGTGACTAACAACAATTCCAACCAATATAATTTCTATCTTAAATAAACCAGAGTATTTTACTTACTGTAAATAGTAAATTTAATCATTTACCTTTCAAAGAAAGCTTTAAGGATGGGTTTCTATTTTTTTTAATTCATTTTAAACCTTAAGGATCAAAAATGGTGGCGGTGCCGATAATATGAATAGTGGAGGGGTGAACGAAAATGAAGAAAAGAAACCGCGTCCTTAACAAGAAAAGAAATGGAAGCAAAAGAAAAACGGATTATTTACCAAAATAAATACAACTTATGAAATGAAATAATAAAAAAAAAGGAAGAAAGCGATCAGATATCAAATGAGAGCGGCTCCACAACAATAAGTTACTCCCAATTCAGTGAATTTAATAAATGCGACAATGACATATAAAATCAACTGCAAAAATGGAACCAATCGAAAATAAAAAAAATAAAATTTAACACCGACCCCCAAAAACACTGAAAAAAGAAAAAAAAGAAAAAAGAAAAACTAAGTTAAAAACTTTAAAAAAAATGCTCGAAGTTCATTCGGTGCAGTTGAAAAGACATGCGCATAGGATCGTCAGAAAGGGAAAATAAGAATAAGAATTTGAATGGGAGGTCAATGAGTACATTCATTTGAAATTGCACACACGCACGCAAGCGCCTGTGCAAAGAGCACACGAGCAAAACAAGGAATATAAACGTATATCAAATTGTTCTTACTCTATATTCCTTCTCGAGATAAACATAGATTTCTGGGTAGATAAATCTGATTGAGATAGATAGATAGATAGATAGATAGATAGATAGATAGATAGATAGATAGATAGAAAGACTTTGAAAATAGATAGATAGATAGATAGATAGATAGATAGATAGATAGATAGATAGATAGATAGTCAGACAAAAGGGCAGACAGTCATAGATAGATACATATATAAAAATAAAAGACAGACAGAATATACATTCTACAACAACCACAGCAACTGCAGCTTGTGTGGTGAGGCTGTGGCGCTACAGTGAATTATACATGGTGAAGATACGCACATACGAAATACTATCCGAGACTATCGTATAAATATATTTTTTTAATTCCAAATGATTTACTGATGTATTTATTGTAAGGCATCCTTTACATTCTCTGTATTGCTAAAAATTACTGTAAATTTTTCTCTGCTTCAAATATAACAGTCGACTAAATGCTTAGCGTTCATTAGAACGTGAAAATTATCCAAAATGTAATTTTTTTTCATATGTTGTAGTGTCATGCTCATACACGTAGTAAAGCATGAAAAAAAACTGTTCTTTTTACAAACATTTTAGAACATTACTACAATATTCGAAGCTGATTCTGTTAAATGACGGATTAAGTGTTTTTATGAATATTGCCTCAAGAATCTGTAGTTTGCTTTTGTTGTTTTCTTGGTGAAGGATAGTTATGTTATCAATCATTTTTTTATACTGTGTGTGTAGACAGGAATCTTGTTGTAGATGTCTAGAAATGTTATATTTGAAACAGAAAAAAATTACAGTAATTTTTTTATTAAAAATAGCAGACACTATGTTTGCAATACTTAACCTGCTATACGTAAATACTAAATCCGACCACCCCGCCTACATCGTGCGGTGTATTACTAAAAGTATCTCCTATTTAGGTACCTCCAATGATTTTTCGATACCTAAATTTAAATTGAAATTTTAAAAATAAATAAGTAATCTTCAACTTTAAAATTAGCTTTAACTGAAAGCCAAAAGATTAAATTTTAATTCCCGAAAAACAAATACACTGGTATTATTTAACCCGAAATTATATTGATTTTAATCTAATTTTTTTTTTTGAAATCGAAAAAATTAAGTTAAAATTTCCCACCATTTTTGATTTATTGACACATTCTGTCAACACTATGTAAACAGTAGCCAAATTTCTGTTTTAAAAATCTTGCAAAAATAAAATATGCCTTGCTGACACGTCATTTAAGTCAATTTTTAAAGTTGAAACTTACCTTTATCTGATTTCAATCAAGTAATAATTCCTTACTGCCAGAAATTTAGAAAAAACAACTTTTTAACTGCGGTAGCCCTACCTGTCATCACCTCGATTACGCAGTGGTAGGGTGTTAAAAGATTTACGAGCTCCGGAAGTTGTCAGACGGAAAGTATTGCGACCATACGCGCCAAAAAAAAAATCATAAAATTTTAATTTCTTTTTTTTTTTGTTTTTACCTAAATAGTAAAATTTAAAATAATAATTTCAGCAATTTTATAATATTTAATAGAATTTTAGTTTACATTTATAGCCAGACATTTGAATATGCTTTCTGAATTACTGCAGATGTTGTTTTTTGGCGATTTCTTCCTTCAATAGTAGCAATAAGGCTATATAATATTCGCTACTGATGGTTCTGTCTTTCTCAAAGTAATCGATGAACAAAATACCTTGCGCATCTCAATATACGTAGGCCAAATCCTTGCCTGTTGATGTTTGCGTCTTTGATCACTTTGGACGGCTTTCACCTGCTGCTGTTCTACAGCTGACCGCCGATTTGACTTTGGAGGGAAGTGATGGATACATGTTTGTCACATATTTACGCAAAAATTCTTTGTTGCGTTGAAACAGTTGCAAACAACGCTCTGAATGGTCGAAGTGTTGTTGTTTTTGATCGACTGTGAGTAAACGCGGTACCCACTTTGAACACATCTTTCTTGTTGGTAAATGTTCATGCAAAATGGTGAATACACTACCTTCTGATATGTACAAATTCTCTGCTATCTCACACAACTTCAATTTACTATCAGCCAAAACGAGATTTTGGATTTTTTTTTGGTGCTATTCAGGACCACTGCCGATTCTGTGTGACCTGAACGTTCAGCATAATTTTTGTCTGTACGACCGCGTTTAAAGTCAGCATACCACCTCTTAACCATTGTTTCTGACGAAGCAGAGTCCGAATAACAATTATCAAGCCATTGATTTGCTTGAACAGTATTTTTCCCACCAGAAAGCAATGTTTTATCAACACAAAAAATTCAGATTTTTTCGTTGTTTTGAAAATTTACAATAGTCAGTCAGTCAGTTAAGTGCCATACGTGATACACGCTTGGGCGATCATGTCTCAAAAGAGACATGACTGACTGGGCAGAAGATTATCCCGCAGTAGGTTGCCATTGCTTTCTGCGGTAGACTGGTTGCTGACCAAGGCTATAGAACCCAGTCTGTCCTGCTATTTGACCCATAACTGGAAGGAAGAGACGGATTAATACCTTTCCCAAGGGTAAGTGAATACAATGGATTCAATTGGAATTCGAACTCGGCTCCCCGGTTTATTCAGATTGCGCTCAAATTTTGTCACGAGCCATTTGAAGGTTAGTATTTAATAAAAATCATATGGATATTTTTTATTAGTGGCGCCATCTAGATGTCAGGTCCGGGATTTATTGAGTGATGTGTTACCTGGGATTGTGCAGGGGTTTTAAATTATTTACTCTTTTTAAAAAGTATCTCCAGTTCCGAGACATGCATGTGAACCAGAATGTAAAAGCTCACCAATCAGCGACTGTATTCGGGTACACTTGCATATCTTTTTCTTTAAATCTACCATCCGCTGTTCATTGAATACTGCTCCCATGTCTGGTCGGATACTCCTACTATCCACCTAATGGTCCTTGACAAGATCCAATGAAGAATCTATAACGTGATCGATCCCGACTTGGCAGCTCATATACAGTCACTTTCTCACCGGCGCAATGTGGCTTCCCTATGTCTCTTCTTCAAATACTTTCACGGCTTCTGCTCCGATGAACTTAGCTCTCTGGTGACCCCTATATATGAATTTACTAGAGCAACAAGATTAGCAACTAGGTCCAACCATTTTACTGTGAAACCAATCAAACGTAACCGCAACATCTACTTTCAGCTTCATTTCTCGCACTTCCCGCCTGTGGAATTCCCTTCCGTTTACTTGATACCCCAACAGCTACAACCTCCAGGAGTTTAAGTGTAAAGTCAATAGTCATTTCCTATCTCAGTAACTTGCATCCCTCTCTCTCTTTCTCTCTCTCTCTCTCACTCTCTCTCTTCCTCTCTCTCTCTCTCTCTCACTCTTTCTCTCTTCCTCTCTCTCTCTCATGCTCCGTTCTCCGTCTGCTTCCCTCTCATCAGTATTTTCATCCTGCTCTTACCCACTTCCTGACACCCCCTGTAACCTGTCACTCTTTCTCATAACTTTCCTCCTATGTAAACCCCTGCGCACCAGTGGCAGTAAACTGTCTTGCTTAGGGTGATGTGATTAAAAAAAGAACTGCTGTGTCTACTGAGCCGATATCCACTGGACCACAACGCTGAAAGAGATATAAATATGGTATTAAATATATGGTCCGTTCTTAGTGAAAAAAATAAAACATACCCTCCCGGCCATAAATATTAGGCAACAACAGTTTTTTTTTTTTAAAGAAATGATGTATTTCATACTATTTTTAGTATTTATTGCCAAGTGCATAATTCTAAATGAAAATAGATTGGTTATTTCGTTATTATTACTTTGAAAAATTTTACAAGGCAAGAAAGCAAAGATGAACTCGTCCGAATCACCCTAAATTTTCTTCATTCTTTCATTAAAATATAGGTAATTATTAAATATTTATAAATTCATTTGAAGCATATGTTATTGTGTAGTATTAACAAAAGAACCATTCTATTTTCATTTACAGTTATTCACTTGGCAATAAATAGTAAAAATAATATGAAATACATTATTTTTTAAAAAAACACTGAGGTGGCCTAGGAAACTGCAAGATCTCATACAGAAAGTAGCAGTGGAGAGTGACAAGAAGGGACTACAAATAAACTTTAAGAAAACTGAGTGCATGGTCATCAGCAAAAGATACAACCCAAAATGCCAAATACAGGTGGGGGATAACAGAATCAAACAAGTCCAAGAATTTAAGTACCTAGGAAGTGTTCTAACAGGAGATGGAAAGTGCGACACGGAGATCCGAAGGCGAATTGGCATGGCAAAGGACGCGTTCCAGAAGATGAGCAAAATACTAACACACAGGAAGGTCTCAATAGAAACGAAGAAAAGAGTGCTAGACTGCTACGTGATGTCAGTTCTTCAATACGGCTGTGAATGCTGGACAATATCATCGAAAATGAGGACAAAACTAGAAACGGCAAAAATGTGGTTTTACAGAAGGATGCTACGGATATCGTGGACTGAGCATACAAGCAACGCCGAAGTGTTAGAAAGAATGGCAACAAAAAGGAAATTGATGCTGAGCATCAGGAAGAGACAACTGAAGTTCCTGGGACATGCAATGAGGAAGGAGAGCCTGGAGAACCTGATACTGACTGGACAGATAGAAGGAAGGAGAGACAGAGGAAGGCAGCGGATAACATATTTGCAGGGTTTGATCAGGTGGATGACGGAACGGGGGTTGCCAGGAGCAACAGGAGCAAACATACTAAGAGCTACAAGGGATAGGGAGACGTGGAGATCCATGATCGCCTACGTCCGGAAGGGACAGGGCACATAGAAGAAGAAGAAGTGTACATGATAACAAATAGAAAAAGAAAGAAAGAAAAAGAAAAACAGAAAGAAAAAAGAGAGAGAGAGAGCATAAAGGAAGTTTTCAATGAAATGAAAAAAACCTTGATAAATTTCTATGTTTTTATTTGTACCCTCTTACATTTTTAAATATACTTACCGTATGCAGGTAGGTAACATCATCTCTCAGTTGCGTCCTTGTTTTCGGGCAGAGTACGGTTAGGTTCTATCTTTGTCCGAGGACAGATTGGCTGCCAAGAAAAATAAAATTCATTGAGGTGCCCGGTCCCGGGAAACAGATACCTGAGGCAGCACTACCTTATTGCACTTGAGGGGGTCGATCGGTGGTCGCTACCGTAACAAGCGCAACCAACGGTTGCTGGGGCTGGGTAATTTTTGTCACTAACCCGAGTGTACGCGCTCAGGTCCTAATAGCCAAAATTGACCTTGTGTCAGAACTCATCCCATTGGCAGGGTTGGGGAGGTAAATAAACTTCAGTCAATTAAGTGACATACATGATACACGCTTGGGTATCATGTCTCGAAAGAGACAAAGACTGACTGGGCAGAAGATTATTCCGCAGTAGGTAACCATTGCTTTTTGCTGTAGACTGGGTGCCAGCCAAGGCTATAGAACCCAATCTGTTCTATTACTTAGCCCATAACTGGAGGGAAGAGACGGATTAGTACCTTTCCCAAGAGTATTTGTGATTAAGTGAATGCAAGAAAACAACAACAACAACAACAACCGGGCATCTTCAACTGACTCGTAAAACTAAAGACCACTCAGTACAATTTCCTTTATTGCTTGACTTTCCTCTTCACTTTTTCTGCGGCCATAAAATAGAAGGGAACACAGACGTTATTAGTTAAGTAGAATCTAGGGAAGGTAATTCAGTATTTGGCATATGAAACTACAAAAAATTATTAGTAAAAACAAAATGAAAAAATGACCTAGAAACTTTATCTTGTACAGAAGAAAGATGCTTTGGAGAATTAGATACTCACAGGACGAATAGAGGAAAAGCGAGACAGGGGAAAAATAGATTACTACCTTTCCTAAGGGTAGTTGCACGTCAGTGAATGCAACAAATTGAACTGGAATTTGAACTCATTCCGTGCCGATAGCTACTGCACCATGACGCACACGACGCAAAAAGGGTAACGACATAAAATGCTATGAACCTGAACAATATGAGAAATTAAACAACAACAATAAAAGAAAAAAAAGATAAAAACTAAAGAAGAGAAGAAGAAAAAAATAAAATACAAAAAAATGTGACCGTGGGAATAGATAGACTAATTAGAGTGGATAGACTAAACTATCGCCCGGTTCACACTCCACCCACGACTATTGAACAGGTGTAGATGCTCATCCCTTGTTCCTTGTTTAGGGTGTGGTTTCCGGCTTTCTCTTTTCCAATCTTTTCACTTTTTTTTTTCAATTGGAGTAGATAGACTAAACTATCGCCCGGTTCACACTTCACCCACGTCTATTGAACAGGTGTAGAGGCTCATCCCTTGTTCCCTGTTTAGGGTGTGGTTTCCGGCTTTCTCTTTTCCAATCTTTTCACTTTTTTTTTTCAATTGGAGTAGATAGACTAAACTATCGCCCGGTTCACACTTCACCCACGTCTATTGAACAGGTGTAGAGGCTCATCCCTTGTTCCCTGTTTAGGATGTGGTTTCCAGCTTTCTCTTTTTCAATCTTTTCACTCTTACGTAGCCCCCTGCACATCAGTGGCGTTACCGCCTTGCCCGGGGTGATATGATAAAAAAAAAAAAAGGTAAGTTTTATCCGAATCCACTCCACGAGTCTTTAGATATTTTGATCACGGACAGACAGACAACTAAACAAACGCGACCGAATAAATAAGTGCGTCTTAATTTCCACGCTCACCAAAACATCCAATGTCCCGATTAGAGGCATTACTGCCAGATGTAGTTTATTGTCATACCCAGGAACTATAAGAGTTATGACGCATTATAGGATTCACATAGAAAATCGTTGAATTTTTAATGACATTGATAGTGTATTTCGATTATCACAATTCCAAACATTCTTCGTGACATCACAATTATTTTCTTCTTAAAAAAGTAAAACTCTTTCTGGTGAGTTTTAAATTTTACAAGTCTAACAGGAACTGCAAACATTTGGTTCTCGTGTTTTATACTAAGATACGGAAATTTAACCGTCAACCAAAATCAAAAGAACTATTAAAATATTATTATTAGAACGGACATTTTTAAAACAAGGAATAAATAGAAAGAAATAATCATTAAAACTAATAAACTTTAAACCTTCTTTTATTTGCATATTAACATTGTTCGGATTGCTGTTCTAGTCTTTGTTGCCATATTCATGA
Organism: Ascarosepion bandense; assembly: GCA_037127315.1. NCBI lineage: Eukaryota > Metazoa > Mollusca > Cephalopoda > Sepiida > Sepiidae > Ascarosepion > Ascarosepion bandense. The sequence goes on from JBBBDQ010030371.1 coordinate 895,849, forward strand.
TGTTTCGGCTTTTGTAGGCTCCGACCTTCTTCACCTCAATGAATTTTATTTTTCTTGGCAGCCCATCTGTCCTCGGACAAAGATAGAACCTAACCGTACTCTGCCCGAAAACAAGGACGCAACTGAGAGATGATGTTACCGACCTGCGTACGGTCAGTATATTTAAAAATGTAAGAGGGTACAAATAAAAACATAGAAATTTATCAAGGTTTTTTCATTTCATTGAAAACTTCCTTTATGCTCTCTCTCTTTTTTCTTTCTATTTTTCTTGTAGCTCTTAGAAATATTTGTTTTTTTTTTACTATCTTCCTCACTCTCTTTTCTGCCATCCATTTAGACAAGCTCGTTTCTCTTGCCTCTTACCTGTACAAGATAAAGTTTCTAGGTCATTTTTTCATTTTGTTTTTACTAATAATTTTTTGTAGTTTCATATGCCAAATACTGAATTACCTTCCCTAGATTCTACTTAACTAATAACGTCTGTGTTCCCTTCTATTTTATGGCCGGAGAAAAGGTGAGGAGGAAAGTCTTAGAGAGTTAAGTTAACTGGAGATAAATAAGATATACAAAAGTGGTATGACTCATGGATGAGAACAATCTACCCCAGTAATCGAAATAAAGGGTTCCGTTCTGTTATATAAGTACCTATGGACATTAATGGCTACGACCTAATCCTCATATATACGTTGGACACTACAGTATTGTAAAAAAGTGATTGCTGTCTAGCAGTTAACCATTAGCAGTGGTTATCTACTTCATACAGCTGGCGAGTATTGCATTTTTTAGTGTGATAAAGCTTACTATTTCATTTTCTAAACTCTGTTTTGGTTATTCTTTATTCAATAACTTTTTCAGGTTACAACAAATTCAAAATTCCAGCCACCTGAAGCCGAAACATCGCGAAAGATGAGGACAACAATTCGGACAATAAAATAAATATAAATATTGTAAATTACAATACCTAATCTTCGAAATACAGACATTTATTTTATTTATGTATTTTCATATTGAATTAAAAATAAAACCTGCCTTATTCTTTGTTTAAAAAATGTCTTTTAATCACTATTAAAATGTTGCCCTTCGAAATAACGTCAATATTTTAAAGACATAACCGGTTTCTCGTCAGTGAACATTAATGTTTATAATTAGAAACTTATCATACACTAATTGCACCTGTCCCTCCTTTTGTTAGTTCCTGAGTTCGCACAACCGTTACGCCCTGCCAATACCACATAAATAATGATCGCGTTGAGAAACATAACAGAGACGCTACTTTGTTTCAGTGAAAAAAAAAGTAAAATCTAAATATATAAGTGTTTAACGTCTCCTCACAAATATATGAGCTATTCTGTTTTGATCGCTTGAAAAGACAAAACATCAAAAACGGTAATTTCAGTGAGAAAATGAAATGAAAAAAGGGAATATAGAAGTGTTTAACGTCTGTTTCAATGAAAAACAAAAGATTGTCAAATCTTCTAATTTGCACCCCTTTACTTCTTAAAATATAAGAAAATATATTTATGATTGTTACTACAATATTTTGTTAAAATTATTATGTTCAGATATTTTACTACGTGATAATAACATTTCTATGGATATTTTATTGTTGCAGAAATGTTTATTTAATCTTGGACTGAAGAATTAAACTTCATCCAAAATTTTAGATAAAAAACTGTGAAATTTTCACGGGTTAAAACTATTAAATAATTCTTCTTTATGTCCCTTTAAGTGGTTGCTGATCACTACTCTCCCCAACTTCCTATCCATTGTAGCTCTTAGAAATATTTGTTTTTTTTTAACTATCTTCCTCACTCTCTGTTCTGCCATCCATTTAGACAAGCTCGTTTCTCTTGCCCTCAATATGTTTTTTGTATCATTCCACCCCAACCAAGGCTATAATGCCACAAAGACTAAAGGGCCTTCTTGAAGTAAGTGAAGGAAAAGATTTTAGAAGGAACCAGAAGCCTAATCCTTAATAGAACACAATGGATAAACCTCTACTCCTGTTAAAAAAAAAAATGAAATAACGTCTAGTCTGAAAAGGACGACAGGCAAACCTATCTTCTCCTATCCTCTGAGATAATCATAACAATTAATTATGGAATTATGAAACAACTGCGAAAACAACAAACTTTTTAATTATTTTAATAATAATTAATTATGGATAACAAAAGACGTAATAATTAATTATGGATAACAAAAGACGTAATAATTAATTAGGGATAACAAAAAACTTTTTAATTATTATAATAATTATTATGGAATTATGTAACAACTGCGATAACAACAAACTTTTCAACATTCAACTTATTGTCGGTGAAAATTCCAAAAAGATAAGGAGAGAGGAGCTGGCTCTAGCCAGACTCCGTATTAGTTAGGCATACATGACCCACCAATATCTCCTAATAAATGAGGCACCTCCAACATGTGTCGCATCCCAAGAATGGTATACAGTCAAACACATCCTACTAAATTGCTATAATCTCTGATGAATGCGTAGCAAATACTACAAATCGGATAACCTAAAGGATCTATTCGAAAATACTAAGACGAGTAACATCATAAATTTCATTAAACTTCTTACAATTGATGCCTGGGCACCTTGATGTGATGCAATTGTTAGCAAGCTTGTCTCGTTAAAAACTATTAGAACTGATTAAAGAGTTCGATCCTCATTGGGTACCCCATACTTCCGGCCTTGTGCCACATTTAAATAGCGCTTAGAAAATCAACTTACAATTGATTCTTTGACCTTTATATTCTCTTTCCCTTAGTACGTTCTGTAGTAATTCCTGTAGTTTCCTTTCTGTGTCTATTAACTGTATGATCTGCATGCCTTATCTAAATACATTAAAGAAATTGGGATCCACAGAAAAATATAAAAAGAGAAAAAGAAAAAAAAACAAGCAATTTTGAAAAATAATATTGCCAGCTATTTTTTTAGAAAAAAGAAAATACATATTATCAGCTATACATTTTCGAAAAAAAAAAAAGGAAAAAAATATTACTAACGATAGATAATCGAAAGAAAATTATTAACAGGAATAGAACTTTCAAAAGAAACTTTTTTCCAGAAATGGATTTCTTTCCAGAAATAGATTTATGAAAATATTACTAAATTTACAATTTTGTTTGCATTAAATGACCCACTGAGACTGATATGTCGTGACACCTGAACAAATCCAAACGAAACCACACCTGTCCTGTGAGTTTCAAATTCTCCAAACCCTCAGTCTCATTATGTGTCCCATAAATTTCTGATTGATTCTAAATATCAGTTAAGTGCCATACGCGATACACGCTTTGGGTGATCATGTCTCGAAAGAGACATGACTAACTGGGCAGAAGATTATCCTGCAGTAGGCTGACATTGCTTTCTGCGGTAGACTAGTTGCCAGCCAACGCTGTTCTTTTATTTAACCAATAACTGGAGGGAAGACACAAATTAATACTTTTTCCAAGGCTATTTGTGTGAAAGTGACTGCAAGGGATTCATCTAGAATTCGAACTCGGCATCCCAATTTGTCGTTCCGAGTCGATATCCATTTTTCTTAAATATAAGTTCCCGTTTTGTTTCCCTTTTCCTTAAAACTTCTTACAATTGATGCCTGGCCACCTCGACGTGATGCAATTGTTAGCAAGCTTGTCTCGTTAAAACCTATTAGAACTGATTAGAGAGTTCGATCCTCATTGGGTACCCCATACTTCCGGCCTTGTGACATTTAAATAGCGCTTAGAAAATCAACTTTTTTTTTTTAATCATCTCAGCCTAAACAAGGCATTCCACTGCCACTATTGCGCATGGGGTTACATAGGGGAAGGTAAAGAGAAGGAGTGTTTAGACATAGAGAATGTCAGGAGGAAGGTGACAGATGAGTAAGGATAGCGAGGATGAGGGTTGGGCAGATGGGAAGAGTGTTTGATAGAATGGGAGCAGGTTAGTGTGTTAGAAGGTGTCTATTGACCTTACATTTAAACTCCTGGAGATTGTAGCCGTCGGGGAAGCAATCGTTTGGAAGAGAATTCTACAGTCGGGAAGTGCGAGGAAAGAAACTGTTGGAGTAGAAGTTACGGCTGCATTTTATCGGTTTCACTGTAAAAGGGTGGGATCTAGTTGCTAATCTAGTATCTCGTACAAATTCGTATTTAGGGGGCACCAGTGATCTAAGTTCATCGGAGCAGGAGCCGCAAAAGTATTTATAGGAGAGACACAGGGAAGCCACGTCGCGCCGGTGGGAGAGAGACTGCAGGCGGTCTGCCAAGTCGGTATCTATCACATTACAGACCCTCCTCTGAACTTTATCGAGAAGCCCGAGGAGAATAGCAGGGGCACCCGACCAGATATGGCAGCAACTTACAATTGATTCCTTGACCTTTATTTTCTCTTTCCCTTAGTACGTTCTGTAGTAATTCCTGTAGTTTCCTTTCTGTGTCTATTAACTGTATGATCTGCATGCCTTATCTAAATACACTACCGGCCACCCCAGTGTTTTAAAAAATGATGTATTCCATTCTATTTTTTAGTATGTATTGCCAAGTGAATAATTGTAAATGAAAATAGAATGCTAATTTTGTTAATATTACTTTGCAAAATTGTACAAGGCAAATAGCGACAATGTATCCATCGCACTCTGTAGATTTGCTACTTATAAATATATGTACACTACAGGCCAGAATTATTAGACAACCCCAGTGTTTTAAAAAATGATGTATTTAACACTATTTTTTAGTATTTATTGCCAAGTGAATAATTGTAAATGAAAATAGAATGCTAATTTTGTTAATATTACTTTGCAAAATTGTACAAGGCAAATAGCGACAATGTATCCATCGCACCCTGTAGATTTGCTACTTATAAATATATGTACACTACAGGCCAGAATTATTAGGCAACCCCAGTGTTTTAAACAATGATGTATTTAACACTATTTTTTAGTATTTATTGCCAAGTGAATAATTGTAAATGAAAATAGAATGCTAATTTTGTTAATACTGCACAATAATAAGTGCATCAAATGAATTTATAAATATTTAATAATTAACTATACTGCAGTCTCATCAATAAATTAATGAAGAAAATTCAGGTTGATTCGGACGAGTTCATCTTTGCTTCCTTGCCTTGTAAAAGTTTGCAAATTAATAAGAACAAAAGAACCATTCTATTTTCATTTAGAATTAACCATTAAAATAGTAAGAAATTCATCATTTCTTTAAATAAAACTGGGGTTGACTAATAATTATGGCCGGTATAGTATCATCTGCATATCTTATAAAGCTAATATTAAACCCTGATAAAACCACTGAATCAGGATTTATGCAAAAATCGTGATAATGATATCAACAAAAAGGATCGTATTTTTTTTTAGATCATTAGACTATACAAAGGCGTTCGACAAAGCACGACAAGAAGACTTGATAAAGGTGCTCGACAACCTTGACATTTTCGGAAAAGACGTGGGAATAATCAAGAATTTATATTGGCAGCAAACCGCTGATGTACGAACAAGAAGTGAACCCAACAGATATATAAAAATATAAAGAGACATAAGACAAAGATGTATTTTCTCACCGGATCTAAACAGCCTGTGTAGTGAAGCAATTATGCGAAATAAAAGCTTTGCCAGGATTTGTCATTGGCGGCCACAATCTCAACAATATAAGATACGCAGATGACACGGTGCTGATAGCAGACACGGAAAGGAAAACGCAGGAACTTCTACAGAATGTAGCAAAAAAAAGCGAGAGAAAAGGAATGAGCATAAACCTCAAGAAAACTGAATGTCGGAGAAACTAAAATAAAACTAAAGACATTTAAATACTTGGGAAGTGTTTTGACAGAGGATGGAAACTGCGACATGGAGATCCAAAGACGCATTGGCATTACCAAGAACGCATTTCAGAAGCTAACCAGTGTACTGAGAGACAGGAAAATCTCATTAGAAACTAAGAAAAGAGTGCTGAATTGCTATGTGATATCTGTCCTTGTCTGTGGAAGCGAATGCTAGACGATCTCGTCAAGGATGTAGAAATTTTGTTTTACAGAAGGATGCTGAGGATACCATGGACTGAGCACGTGAGCAATGATGTGTAGGAGAGGACGAAAACTAGAAGAAAACTTACAATTCACATCAAGAAGAGACAGATAAGGTTCCTTGGATACGTAATGAGGAATGAGGGTATGGAGACTCTAATACTCACAGGACGGACAGAAGGAAAGAGAGACAGGAGAAAGCAGCGCAAGACATATTTGATAGGCTTGAACAAATGATTGGTGGAGCGAGGTTTGGGAGAGTTACCAAGATGAAGTGGATATCGGCCCGAAAAAAAAAACCGGGGAGCAGAGTTCGAATTTCAGTTTAATTCATTGCATTCACTTACCTTGGGAGAGGTAGTAATCCATCTCTTACCTCCAGATATGGATTAAATAACAGGACAGCTTGTGTTCTATAGCCTTCGATGGCAAGCAGTCTATCGCAGAAAGTAATAGCAACCTACTTCGGGATAATCTTCTACCCAGTCAGTCATGTCTCTTTCGAGATATGATCGCCTAAGCGTGTTTCACGCATGGCACTTAACTGGCTGACCAAGAGGAAGAATGTTGAGAGTAACAAGAGACAGAGTCAAGTGGAACTCTATGATCGCCTACGCCTTGAAGGGACACGGCACATGAAGAAGAAGAAATTAAGGACTGTCTTTACAGCAGCCATACCCTCAAAAAGGTTAAGGGTGATGTCTGTTTTATCTGGGTGCAAAGGTTGGAATATCCTTCCCTCGGATTTATTGGCATGGAGGCCGACGAGAAACCAGAAATGAAAAATTGGTTTGAATTTGCCGAAATATAATTCAACGGTAGCAGCATTCGTTTGCGACCTGAAATAGATAAACAACTGTGGTTTGGAAAAGGTGAACTCAAAATTTTCATCATCATCTGATTATGATACCAGTTCCCAGAAGAACAGTTTAATTATTATTTTAAGTTACTCTGATCGTTGGTGCTTACTCTCACGGATGAATTCGCAGACTTTTAGGGACATTTAATATTGAGTAGATAGGTTCGCTTATCTTCTAACTCACACCCTATCCCGTTTTATATTTTATTTTTTTTATTTTATCACCAGATGTAGTGATTTCCTGTTTCAAATTGGGCTTTCGGCTCCTTCTTAAGTCTAGATTTCTGGTCTCGTCTTATCTATAGGGTTCCTGATACACGTATTTATACATGTAGGATGCGCCTTAATAATGGCTGGCTTCGAATAAGTTTTGAAGAAAAAAAGATTTCGTCTTACCAACTCATCAGTACGGCTTGTCTTTACCTAAGAAAATCGAAGGAAAATATACGAAGCAATACATTTTTGAAAACCAAAAAAATATTAGCAGCAACGTATTTTTGGAAAGAAAAATATTAGCAACAGTATATTTTTGAAAAATAATTATACACCATTAATACATCAGGGTCTCGACAATAGCCTCTTTACATAAATACGTCAATGAAACCTGATCTACAAACTGATTTCTTACAAAGAAAACATTCTAATCATACGAACCTAGCCTAGAATTCCTGTCGGTATTAAATAACCCTCTGATCTTTGAATTATTAGCGCTCAGTTCTGACAGTCTGAAATCTTCACGATGCGTGTTCACGATGACCCCAATGTAGTATAATCTTCACCATCCTTTCTGGTTAAAACAAAAGAAACCAAATCTCCCAAAGTTACTATTTAAAGAAGTAATTAAGATTATAAAGAAATATTTTACGAATTACCTTTGTTTGTTGAAACTTTCTTACGAAACTGATTTTTCAAATTTGTCTCTAGTTTCTTAGCATGTCAAGCCATTTATTTTCAATACACTACCGTCCATAATTATTAGGCAACGCCATTCTTTAAAAAATAATATATTTCATACAATTTTTAAGTATTTCTGAAAGTGGCCTCGTTTTGGAGAGCTCATATCTTTCTGCATCATTTAAAGGCAAAGAGAAAAAATGATATTTAATTAGTTCACAGCATAGATAGGTCTTACTAAAGTTAATTACAAACATTGACATACAAGAGTTAAAAATATCGAAGAGCTGATATCCAATACTGGCAACGCAGAAACTCGGCTATTCAGTCCAGATAAAGGTCTTTACATTTCCAACAAAACAGCAGTGGAAAAAAAAACAATCTTCGTCTTTATTTTTTTAAAATATTTACATGGATATGTTGTCTAAAATGACGGCAACATATTCATGTACCTCATATCATCTATCTCAAATTAAGACATAAATAAAAATAATCTAAACACCAGAGCGTGACCGAAGGGATATATATACAGCCTTTGAAATTTCAATCCCCAAGCGACTCAGTTGATTAAAAATTTAATTGGGCGATTAAAGTTTATTGCTTTACTCGCCCGCCGCCGAGTCAAAATATCGCAATGAAACGTGTTCCTTAAAATATAGTAGAAGGAAATCTGATTTCTTTTAGAACCCAAAACTATGCCATTGAAGATTCACAAGTGACTTAGAACAACCTACAATGACATCATTGAACTCTTTGGTCTCGCTGTCAGTGTAAGCATTCGTTTACTTAACCCTTCCAAAGTGGAACCAGAATGTCTCTGTTGCTCAAATTAAAGACGCTCACAAATCTTTAGAAACTCATTTGTAAAAATATACATCTATATTTCCTCTCTGCTGACGAAAAGTAAAAACGAACAATTGAAAGAAAAAGCAAAATACGCATACTTCTTTTGACCAAGCATCGAAAAAAAAATTATACAATTTTTTATAGAAAATTGTTAAGAAAATAAGATTTGTTATTATTTTATCATCTATGAGATGGCGATTGTAGTCAAACAGCAGAGAAAACTACGAATATAAGTACCTCCACTCAATTGTGCCCTCCAAAAAACATGATTTCAAAGAGCTCAAACTTAATAAAAACAAAGTTTTATCATCAAAATGTTTATGCTATTATTAAGAGGAAAGATCAAATTTTGTTGTAATTATTTTTTTTAAAATTTTAAATCCTTTCTAACACGTTCGAAATTTTAATTAAAATTTCATTTTTTGTTTTCCGTCAGCGATTCACGCTATGTTTACGTAAGGCGACTATTAAGAAAATGGAGTCGGTCGAGTAAAACAACGTTGCGACGAGTAAATTTTCCCTGGCTCTCGACCGCTGGACGAGTGATTTCTCTTTCAAATCTCAAAGACTATATAGATATATATATATATATATAACAGACAATGAATGTCTGTTATGGTTAATTATGAGCCGTTCTAAACATCGTATTTTGGATTTGATTTCTGGTGGAAATAAAGACAAAAACTGTCCAGCATTTAGATATTTTTTTACGCTGGTTCTACGCTTTCGGCTCACATGAGTCATCTTCAGAGTGGTTGTAAGTGCGTTAACATAAAGATATCCGCCATCAAAGATTAAATTTCTTTTGTGTTGACATAAAACATTGCTATTCGACGATAACTGAATAGCAGATGCAGGTCATAAATTAGTCATACTGTGTGTATGTGTGAGTATTTTTTTTGTTATCGACTAAATTCTGTCAAAGAATTACACAACATTAAACAAACACTTAACAATAGATTGCTTAATTCCGTCATTGATCAAGAAATTAAAATGCATCTCAATAATCTTAATAATACCTCTAACAATATTGCTAATATTAATAATAATAGTGTACGTCAAAATAAAGTTAACACCATAAACTTATACTATTGCAACCAAATGCAAAATAATTGCAAACATGATGAAAAAACACTCAAAAACATAATAAGCGGAAATGTTAAAATAATAATACTAAACAAATTACGTTCATCATATAAAAAATTTAAAATAATTGACCTTATAGTCTCCAATAAACCTACAACCAAACAACTATAGCCTATATAGAATATCAATGTAGTGTATCAATTTACATGCTCCTTCAGAGAATGTATCACTGATGCTAAAAAAAAACCCCATTACATATATTAGTTTTACTACAACCACGCTCTCCCGTACTGAACATAGTTCAATGAAACAATTTTTTTAGAAAAACATAGCCATGTATGTAATATTAGACAGATTTCAGTCGATAACACAATAATACTCACACATACACACAGTAAAATGAACATTCAGATATTGGAAGCCTTCTGCATTAAATCAAAGCAACCCACACTCGATAAAATCACATTTCAATCTAGTCACAACACATTTAGACATGTGGTTCTGCTGCTAACCTTTCGGTCTCTTACGTAGTGTGACGTCATAGAACCGCATTATTAATTTACGATCTGTGTCTGCTATTCAGTGACTGTTATCGTCGCATAGCAATGTTTTATGTCAACACAAAAACAATTTAATCTTTGATGGTGGATATCTTTATATTACGTCCCTGTAATCACTTTGATGATGACTCATGTGAGCCGAAAGCTTACAACCAGCGTAATAAAAAATGTCCGAATGTTGAACAAATTTTTGTCTTTATTTTCACTTGAAATTATAGCCAAAATACAATGTTTAGCACGGCTCATGATTGAATATAATAGAGATTCATTGTCTGTTATATTTAACATGTTTAGATAATTTTTTGCTGCCTCAATACACCACACGGCAGAATTTATCTATATGCCATGTATGAAATGACGGCAACATATATATTGGTGTACCTACTATTGAGTATCTTACATTAAGACATAAGAACATCATGTTAAAATTTCCCTTCTCTGATTCCATGCGCTTATGGCTTAGGGGTAGCGACTCCGACGGTCGAGTGTCGATCCTGGCCAGAAGCAAGTAGATGTGTCTATCACACTGATGAGCTGGGATACAGGGAAGCAAGCTTGTATGTCGATAACTAATATATATATATATATATATATATATATATATATATATATATATATATTCTTCACTATACGACGATATAATTGTTTCAAACAATTTAACAATAAGGTACTGTTAAAAAAACAGGCTGAAAGTACTTTAATAACTTGATTAAAAGAGAATAAACTGAGCCGACACTGAATTAATAGGTTTTGGTTTTTGATCGTTGCTGAAGAAGCGAGAATTTTCTCGCTGAAGGGGCTATTCAAGGAATGTAGAATTCGGAATTTATATATATATATATATATATATATATATAAAGACAAACTTATAACTATACTCGTGTCCACAAAACCCTCCGCGGATCTACGCGGAAGGAAAAATGGTTATAAAAAAAAGAAAGAGCTAAGCACATGAACATCAGTCAAAAGTGTTCAGACCGAGTCAGCACGTGGCCCAAAGAAAATAAAACAGAGACAAGAAATCCACTAACAAAAAAGCGCTCAATACTTAGGTAGAGCAGAATAAATGAAGTATACCTAGTGAGCCAACAAACCTACCAAGCTTTCCCTGACGATCCACTTACGTGAAACTTTGGTAGGTTTGTTGACTGACTAGTTACACTTTATATATATATATATGTATATATATATATATATATATATATGTGTGTGTGTGTGTGTGTGTGTGTGTGTGTGTGTGTGTGTGTGTGTGTGTGTATTGCAACAGTCTTCATTATAATAGAGTGGATAAATACTAACGTGTGTGTTGCACCCAATATCAATGTTCTTTGAGATCTCAGTGGTTATCCAATAGCTTTTTATAGTCCATTGTCAGACCAATGCAACCTGAGACGCAATCTCATATATGTAATAATAGGTTTTTATTGAAACGCACACTATGTCAGTCACCGCCGACCAGCGGTGTGTGGCTTTTGGAAACTTTTCCGAACTTTAAGTTTCACCCTTTTACCGATCCAGGTGACTGTCCTTTCTGGGCGGAGTATATGCAGAGGATGAACTAAACAATGAAAACACCTTGAAATCTCAAGCAAATTTATTTCAATATGGGATAAGACCGCCTTTGACAGTAATTAAATCTTGAATTCTGCGTGAAATTGACTCGTACAAAGTTTTAATTGTTTTCAGAAGGATTTTTATCCATTCTTCAGTTAAAATAGTCTCTAATTCTTTCAATGATGATGGTGAAGGATATCGACATCTCATTGTTTTTCTAAAATGAATCATAAATGTTAAATGATGTTGAGCTCTGAGATGTGGTGGCCACATAAGATGCTTTACTTCTGTTGCTAGATCTCCACTTTGTCTATGGTAATGGACTCGACTTGAGTATAAATATACTCTGACCATAAAGAGAACAGTGATTGATCCGTAAGTTAGCAAACGATACCGAAGTTTCACAGAAAATACCACGTCAATAGTCATAGTAGCTCTGAGCTCCAATCAGCCAGAATAGTATTACACAGCAACCGTCACTTCGACGTGGACATACTAATTTCAGCACGGATCCACTTCAAAGACTTATATATATATATATATTCCTTACTAATTGTAACCCTGGATTACTAACCTGCGTTTAAGTTTGTATCTTGACGTTTAATATAACTTATTTTTCTATCTCAAATATATGTTTTTGCTGTTCATTATTTTGTTGGTTCCTCACCCGGAATCCACAACTTCATAAGAACGTCCCAACTTTAGCTAGTAGAGTTTATGTTTTTATTTACAGGGTGCGATGGGTAAATTGTCGTCTAAATTACACAAAAATAAAATATAATACTATTTCATTTTAACATATATACAGGGTGCGATGGATGAATTGTCGTCTAAATGAGGCCAAAATGAAAGTAACACTGACATCTCATTCTAACCGACATATATAAGAAAATTACACAAAATCTTTTTTGAAATACGAAATAGTAAATTTATTCAATAAAATCGTTATTGGCTTCATCCACGGCCTTTAGATGACTTCGAAATCTACTGCGCCCCTTCTGGACGAGATGGTGAATAATCATTGCCTTCAGTTCATCTTTGATGTTTCATGGAGTTTGGTTAGTCTCTCGCTCAACTAAGCCCCAGACATAATAACCAGGAGGGTTCAGGTTGGAGAATTAGGTGGCCAGGTGCAAGAGGTGATGTGGTAGCAGAAATTGTCTGACCGCTATGATTAGGTTCTCCTATGTGTGTGGTATAGTGCAGAGTCATGTTGTCAGATAGAGGGCCTTCCAGCACCACCCTCTTGACACAGGACAGTAATACTTCCTCAAAACACTTCATGTAGGTCTCTGTGTTTAGCCTGTGGCCCTGTAAGAAGATGAATAGAGGAATAAAGACGCCATCAAAACACGTCCGTAATCACTATTAGATTCATACAACTTTTTTCCAGATATTCTGAATTGCCCGCAGATTGAAACTAAAACACTCTAGAATGTTCATATTAGAGATTCCTGCCCGTTTCCAAATTTCTGTCGGAGTGAATTGTGACTTTGTGCCCTTTTCCTCATAAACGGAGCTAAACTTGCTCTACTAAAGTCTAAATCAAAAACGGACAACGCGCATTTTATTTTTAATCGTTTTACCCAAAGTAAGGTGGTAATTCCACTGATAGGCAGTAAAAGTATAAGATTAGATAGGAGGAGAGTAAAGACAAAGACGAACCAATTACAGAGGGTGTCAGAGAAAGGGCAAGAGAAGGATGGGAAGTGTGATGACAGTTGCGAAGGTGTATATCTAAATATATACAGGGTGATGTAGGAAGGACCAGGAAAGGACTGGAGTCACGTGAAAAAGAGATGTGTATTGGCATTGCATTTAAATTCCTGGAGGTTGTAGCTCAGGAAAGCAAGAATATGAAAAGGAGTTCCACAGGCGGGAAATGAGAGAAGAAGCTGCTGGAGTAGAATTTTTGGCTGCATTTGGTTGATCTAACTTTCAATGAGTAGGACCCAGTTGCCAGTCTGGTTGCACGAGTAAACTCCTGTGGCAGGGGCACCAGTGACTTAAGTTCGTCGGAGTAGAAGCCATGAAAATATTTATATAACAGACAAAGGGAAGCCACATCCCGTCGGTGAGAAAGCGGCTGGAGTCTAGCCGCGAGATTAAAAATATAAAATGTAACAATTTACCTATCGCACCCCGTAAGTAAAAACGTGTGTAGAATCAAGTAATTTGAGGTAAAAATAGAAATCGATTACACCCTCTCACTCCAGTGGGTCTAAATCTATGGTAAAAGAAAAAAAAAACGAAACAAAACAAATGCAGTTGTTTCAATTAATTTGCATAATAAACTGCGCCTTTTATTGCGATTTACACAACAAACGCCTTCAGTAACACTATAACTTGAATGGCTCTTGTGCCTTGTACGGAGTAATGAAAAACAAAAGCGACTCTTGATCTGAAAAATGCATATATAAAAGATTGTACTTCATAAAACAGCAAAAAAAGAAAAGGGAAGCCAAGGGTATCTGTAGAAAACAAACGTTTTTTTGGGGCGAGCAGTCTTTGTAATTAGTGGGCTCAATATAAAAAAAATAAAGTTTTAAAATTGACAAATAAAATTAAATGTCGATTTATCTACTCTTAATTTTACGGAGACCACATCCACTTGTCTGCAGGATTCATTTAATTTTTTTACAATCAAATTTCCGAAGATTGGATGATATTTCCGCGGAACTCAAAACAGGAACGACAAGTAAATATTTAAATTTAACTTTTACTTAGACTTACTTACTTACTTACTTTCTTTCTTTCTTTTTTTTTTCTTTCTTTCTTGTTAAGGCTGGAAAGTGAGATCTAGCTAATTAAAGTTTGGGGAATGAATGCCTAACGTAAGAGGATTTTTGTTTCTTTTCTCATCCAATCTCCCAGTATTAGTCTGGTATATAGATTTATATATATTCGATATATACAGGGTGTCTGAAATGTTTCTATTTATTTCAGTAAAATTCGATTTTTTTTTAAAAAGCGCTATACGACCATAAAGATTTGTAAATATTCTTGTTCTTGTTTTTTACAAAAGTTTAATTGGTTTATCGCGATTTTTGTGTTATTTTTGTTTTTCTTTTCCAGAAACATTTAACGGATGATGAACAGTGTTTGTCGAAATATGGAAAATAACTGGCTTGAAATGCTAAGAAACTAGAAAAAAGAAAGTGAAAAATGATTTTTATAAGAAAGTTCCAACAGGCAAGGCGATTCGTTTTTTTTTTATAATCAACTATATATATATATATATATATACTCATCCGCAAACAGATCTGTTTTGCTGTATCACAGCTCATCGGTGCGTTTAGACTCCAATTGCAGATTGAAACGACCGAATTGGCGTCAGTCGGCGATTCTACCTCTGGGCTATGGGCGCTCGGTAAAAGAAGGCAGACTTTTTAGTGAGTATATTATCATTATACACGCCCAATAGCCAGAGTGCTCTAATTCATTACTGAATGAGCGATGCGTATATATATATATATATATATATATATATATATATATATACCCAGGTGAAGAGATCCAACAGTTTTACAATTCCAAATTTTCCGGCATTTACTTTTTCGTTATAAAACTGCTCAATACAACAAATATTCTAGAGCATAATATAATAACTTAAGTTTGTTTTTAATTTAAATTAATATAATTTACATTGCGACACGGAAATTTCTATGTTTCGAGATTTTTACCTTGTCATCAGGCAATGTTAGATCATTGTTTTGAAAACGATTTTCACTTGAATATAAGAAACAATACGTTTGTTATTTATAGACGTGGGAAGACAGCAAAATATTTGTGTGTTCAATTTAGCTAATCAGAATAGAGATTCACTTTAAATTTGAGAAATTTATATTTTTGGGGAATACGTGATTCAATTTTAATAGCAAAAGTGTCAACCTATTCCAAAACCTTTGTTTAGACTCCATATCCGTTGATGTATCCATTATTGTTACACATTTTTTCTTTTAGTTTTTATCTTTATAAAATTTATTATGTTATTATCATATTCTTATACAAGTCTTAATATCATAATACAATCGTTTAAATATCTATTTAATTATTAAAAAGTTAAAATATATACTTTTTCATCTAGACACAAGGGGCAGGGGTTATTTAAAGACATACATATTCCAGCTTTTTTTTAACGTTTCAATTTTAATGTAGTTGTTTTAATTGTTATATATATATATATATATATATATATATATATATATATATATATATATATATATATATATATGCTACCGGCCATAATTATTAGGCCACCTCAGTGTTTTAAAAAATGATATAATTCATACTATTTTTAAATATTGATTGCCAAGTGAATAATTGTAAATGAAAATACAATGTTCATTTTGTTAATACTGCACAATAACATGTGCATCAAATGAATTTATAAATATTTAATAATTACCTATATTGCAGTTTCATCAATACAATAATGAAGAACATTTAGGGTGATTCGGACGATTTCTTCTTTGCTTCCTTGCCTTGTAAACTTTTGCAAAGTAATAATAACAAAAGGACCATTCTATTTTCATTTAGAATTATCCACTTAGCAATATATACTAAAAATAGTATGAAATACATAATTTATTTCAAAAATCTGGGGTGGCCTAATAATTATGGCTGGTTGTGTATATATACTGTTTAATAAACTGTTTAATAAAAAATAGAATATTCATTGAAATAGGAGTATCTTTTTAAAATAATGTTCAAATAGATTAAAGTATGTCGATTGTTAATTAATTTCGTAAATCTCCCGAACATTTCGTAACATAATTATTTCATAAATGCTCTGTATGTTCAAAACATCGACGGTCATGGCTCTTCACACATTTTCTTTTCTTTATTTTTTGTAAATCGCCATGAGTTCTCGGGAGAAATGGCGGAGTAATTACTTGCTGTCCTTTTCAACATATTAGATTTAGAACTGGCTTTTCCACTTCAGGGCGTAGGGATTCATGGCCCTCTACAGCATCGCTTTCTTTATTATCTATAAGTTGTCATGAGTTATTTATAAAGATGTTTCCTCGTCTTGAATTCAGAAGTGATTGGCTGCCACCCAATACTGAATATCTCAGTCTACCCGGGTAATTTAACCCATAGTTGGGAAGGAGAACCGCTGTATTTATGCCTTTTCTCAACAGCATAAGTGCAAATCACTACAGATTAGATCGCAACTTCACTAAAATAATTGCCTATGCTGTTGATCAATTTAATAATTATTTAATAACTAATTTATTAATTCAAGGATAAACTTCATTAATGGATCTGTGGGTTGTAAGGTTACTTAGGATGGCGGATTGAAATGTATTGAAGAGAATTTTACTATAAGAATATATTGCTGGGAGTTTTACTTTAGAAAAGTATACTTGATTATTTTTGGAGGTTCATTATTTGCCCATAGCTGGGACCTTAACAAGTGCTACACCCACAAGTCAGGGTGAACCTGGGAACAACATCAATCAAGAGGCGGTTTCACGCTCTTCAAAACATCCAATCTCCTGATCCCAGTACTTGCTGCCAGATATAGTTTATCGTCATAACAAGGAAAGCATACAGGCCAGGTTTGTGTAAAAATGTAGATATGGGTCTGGTTTGAATAAAATTAAAAAATATGGTACACGTAGGTCCAGATTAGGTTAGAGCCAAAAATGTAGACGCAGGTTCGGTTTGCAGAAAAATGACAAAAGGTAACCATAGATTTAGCTTTTAAACCATGTCAAATATGTAGACGTAGACCCATTTTGCCCCAAAATCACAAAGCAGATATAGATCTAATTTACATAATCGTTAAGAAGTTAGATATATGTATGGATTGGCTGCGAGTGAAATATAGTTCTGGTTTAGATTAAAGTCGAAAAGGCATAGAGTTATTTTTGAATTTGCAAGTATCTACCTTGCAAATATCTATATCGTCATATATTGTAAGTATACAGAATCGTTTAGTATACCGTAAGTACGTAAGTCAATAAAGATATGAGTATTAACGCATTAAAATAATTATTCAGTCCGATAAACTGCGATACTTTCGTGGGGTGCCTTGGAGTCTCCCGACCTGACCGATATTCGAGGAAGTTAAAGACCCCCAAATAGTTGGCGCCCCAATTTAGTGTTTCGACGCACTTAGAAACAGTTTTAAAAAACATCTAAATAAAATCAAATACACCGTGCAAAAAAGACTATTTTCGACCAACGCCCATGTCATGTGTGAGCCTATCATTTCCACACCCAACAGTCAATTACCCACCTGCACTTACTGACCCCTGCATGTGCTTGGAGAAAAATGTTAATAGGCCTTTTACTGTCGCGGGCCGAATGCTTCCGACTAGCTAAGTCTTTGCACTAAATGAACTTTGCCATCAAGCTAGAAGAAAGTAAAGAGAGAAGTAAGAAGAGGAAAGAGGAAGAGGAAGAGCTAGAAAAAGAAGGAAAGAAACATGCCCCAAAGGGAAGAAAACGAAGAAAAGACTATTGCTGATTGAAAGAAGAAATAATATATATTATAAATACAGTGAGATAGATCGATAGATCACGTAAATAACAATACTGATGTAGATAATCATGAGCAAAAAGATAGATAGATAGATAGATAGATAGATAGATAGATAGATAGATAATGAATAGACACAGATAGATAGATAGATAGATAGATAGATAGATAGATAGATAATGAATAGACTCAGATAGATAGATAGATAGATAGATAGATAGATAGATAGATAGATAATGAATAGACTCAGATAGATAGATAGATAATGAATAGACTCAGATAGATAGATAGATAGATAGATAGATAGATAGATAGATAGATAGATAGATAGATGGATGTTTTGGTTAATTTAATGTTATATCATTACTAACTGTTATGCAATGTTGGATATAATTATTTTATGCTAAAAATCACAAATGAATTCTAAAAGTTCTAATTTGCACTCATGTAAAAAAAGTTATTAGGTTTAGTTTACATCAGAGTGAAAATAGGTAAACATATATCAGGTGTGCACTTGTAACAAAAGTAGACATGGATCCAGTTTACATATGACTAAAAAAATGTAAACTTATGCCATGTCAATGTAGACATACATCCGTTTTACATTAGTGTAAAAAGGCAGATATAGGCCAGGCCTGGTTTGGTTGTGTTTGTTTAGCGGCATATCACTCTCTATGATCATGCCGAAATCTAAATATTTTGTACGTAATTTTATGCTTTCTACTACAGATATTTGGTATACTTTCAGAGTAAGTGTATGTTTTTCGATACTTAATTTGTAGATGATAAAATCTATTGTGGTAATTCTTTTAAACGCATTGCTGGTAATTGCGTTACAAAAATATATTGTTGATCATTTTGCTATAAAAGTATTGTTGGTCATTTTGCTCAATAACGTATTGTTGGTCATTTTGCTTTAAGAAGGATTGATAGTCATTTTGCTTTAAAAATATATTGTTGGTTATTTTGCTATATAATGTATTGTTGGTCATTTTTCTAAAAATATATTATTTCTCGTTTTGGTATAAAATGTATTGTTGGCCATTTTGCTATAAAATGTATTGTTGGTCATTTTGCTATAAAATGTATGTTGGTCATTTTGCTATAAAAAGTATTCTTGGTCATTTTTCTATAAAATACATCGTTGGTCATTTTCCTATAAAATATATCGTTGGTCATTTTTCTATAAAATATATTGTTGGTCATTTTTATATAAAATGTATTGTTGGTCATTTTGCTCAATAACGTAATGTTGGTCATTTTGCTTTAAAAAGGATTGATACTCATTTTGCTTTAAAATATATTGTTGGTTATTTAGCTATATAATGTATTGTTGGTCATTTTTCTAAAAATATAGTTTCTCGTTTTGGTATAAAATGTATTGTTGGTCATTTTGCTATAAAATGTATTGTTGGTCATTTTGCTATAAAATGTATCGTTGGTTATTTTGCTATAAAATGTATGTTGGTCATTTTGCTATAAAAAAAGTATTCTTGGTCATTTTGCTATAAAATACATCGTTGGTCATTTTCCTATAAAATATATTGTTGGTCATTTTTATATAAAATGTATTGTTGGTCATTTTGATATAAAATGTATTGTTGGTCATTTTGCTAAATAACGTATTGTTGTCATTTTGCTATAAAATATATCGCTGGTCATTTTGCAATAAAAGGTACTGTTGGTCATTTTGCTATAAAAAGGATTGATGGTCATTTTGCTATAAAAATATATTGTTGGTCCTTTTGCTATATGATGTAATGTTGGTAATTTTTCTAAAAATATATTGTTGGTCGTTTTGGTAAAAAATTTTTTGTTGGTCATTTTGCTATAAAATGTATTGCTGGTCATTTTGCTATAAAAAGTATTGTCGGTCATTTTGCTATAAAATGTATTGTTGGTTATTTTGCTATAAAATATATCGTTAGTTATTTTGCTATAAAATGTATGTTGGTCATTTTGCTTTAAAAAGTATTCTTCATCATTTTGCTATAAAATATACCGTTGGTCATTTTCCTATAAAAATATATCGTTGGTCATTTTGCTATAAAATATACCGTTGGTCATTTTCCTATAAAAATATATCGTTGGTCATTTTGGTATAAAATGTATTTTTGGTCATTTTGCTATAAAATTTATTGTTCATTCTACTATACAAATGTGTTGATGGTCATTTTACTATAAAAATATATTATTGGACATATTATTTTAAAAAGTATTGCTAGTTACTTTTCTAATAAAGTATTCCTGGTGATTTTACTAAAACGTCTTTGCTGCTAGTTTTAACATATAAATGTATTTTTTATGCTTTACTTGTGTTTTGATTTTTATTTGGATGTTAACTATTTACCAATATCTGGGACCTTAACAAGTGTTACACCTCGGGTCAAGGTAGACCTGAGAACAAGCTCAATTATAAGACGTTTCCACGCTCCTCGAAGCATTCAATCTTCTGAATGAAGACCTAGATACTAGATGTAGTTCATCATATAACCCAGGACGCATATAGGTCAGGCTTGTGTCAGAAAGGTACATGTAGGTATGATTGGAATTAAATGAAAATAAGTTAGACGTAGGTCCGGTTTAGAGTAGAGCCCAAACTGTAGACGCGGTTTGCAAAAGAATGACAAAAGGTAGACATAGTATAGGCTGTTACACCAGGTCAAATATGTAGACATAGGCCCACTTTGCCCCAAAATCACAATGTAGATAGGCTCGGTTTACACCATAGTTAAGAAGGTAGACTTAATTCTGGACTGCTCATGAGAGAAAAATATTTTAGAATAGAGTCGAAAAGACATGGTTTTATACTCGAATTTGCAAGGGAGGGAACAACTTTTGGGAAGATCATATCTCTCTGCAGGGTATTCATTTGATGAAAATCTAAACCCTGCCAATATATATATATATATATATATATATATATATATATATATATAGTGTAATGGTTGTTACAATGGTTTATAAATTCATAGTTTCACTACACAAAAATTTTCGCGTTTCGAAGCTGCTATGTGCGCTTCTCATCGGGTGATAAGTTGGAATGAAAATTAACAACCATTGTAACAACCATTACAATATAACGCTCTACGTTTGTATCGAGCACTCTTTATAAAAGTAAATGTATGAACAGCAGTAAAAAACGCCTACGAATTCTATAAATATGTTACAATATATATAGAGAGAGAGGGAGAGAGAAAGAGGGAGGGTAGAGAGAGAGAAAGAGGGAGGGTAAGAGAGAGAGAAAGAAAGGGGGAGGGTAAGAGAAAAAGAAAGACGAAGGGTAAGAGAAAAAGAAAGAGCTATGAAAATAGATAGATAGATAGATAGATAGATAGATAGATAGAGAGATAGATAGATAGATAGAAAACGAATGAATCAGATGCAAAGAATGATAGATAATGGCTGGATGAATATCTACTATGGTGGCTAGCCAATCACTGTTGCAGTCGCCTGCTCAGGTACATTTGTGTTTGTTCAACACTCACAGAGCACACCTGTGATTTAAACTTCAACTGTCCAAAGTGCACCTTAGTTACAATTTCTGGAGAGAGATCGTTATCTACTTTGATGAAAGCAAGCACGCTCAAATCCTCGATCATGATGACTTATGATATACATGCTAGCAAAACCATCGACGACTACCAAAACGTTCCGTCTAATTAATTTTACTCGCAAGGTCTGGATCAACCCTGGCTTTGGTTTTCAGACAAAGGATCGCCTTCTCCCAAACCGATAACATCAAGAAGTTACCTTCCTTACAAGTCGACCTTAGTGAGATTCAAACCCGGGTTTGATGTTCAGAAATCAAAGGTTTCAACCACATTGCTACGTATGTACATACACACATCAATATGAACTGACTGAGATAGATAGATAGATAGATAGATAGATAGATAGATAGATAGATATGAACGGACTGAGATAGATAGATAGATAGATAGATAGATAGATAGATAGATAGATAGATAGATAGATAGATAGATAGATATGACCCGGGATTTACTCTACTCCCCTCCCTGGCGTGAGTTTTGACAAAAAGTCAATTTTTAATAATATTATCTTTTGTTAACATAAAACATTCTTTTGCGACGATGAATCACCGAATAGCAGACGCAGGTCGTAAATTTGTAATGCCGTTTTTTGACGTCACGCCACGCTACGTGAGAAATCGAAATGTTAACAACAGTGCCATATGTTTAAATGCAATGTCATGTGTTGTGACTAGATTGAAATGTGATTTTATTGAGTGGGTTGCTTTGATTTCTTGTAGATTAGATGGCCTCCAACTTGTATATGAACATTTTTCAATAACTCTACCTGTTGAGCATTATGAACATTAGAAATTTATAAAACACGAACATACATCTATCTATCGCCCGGTTCACACTCCACCCACGTCTATTGAACAGGTTAAGAGGCTCATCCCTTGTTCCCTGTTTAGGATGTGGTTTCCAGCTTTCTCTTTTCAAATCTTCTCACTTGAAATAGAGACTAGAGAGTGACCAATAGGCCGAAACCTGACCATCAAAATAGAAAAAGATCCATGACTGAAGAATTTATGGAATAATTAGAAAGATTTCTTATACTTATTCATCGAAAGAGCACGAAATCCATTTGCGAACAAGCATATTTGTTAACGATTACATTCATTCTTGTTGTTTCCAAGCAGACATTCTTCCATATTAATTAAATAATGCACCGACCAAAATGTAGTATCATATACAAGAGGAACGAAGTTAAGAACGCGGGGTGATGAAAATAATTCATCACCTTCGTCAAGAATCTTAGAGCACGAATGGCCAGCTATTTGCGTGAATTCAGTACAAACCAATTGCGACAGACAGACTTATTTCAGTCTATTCATATCTATCTATCTATCTATCTATCTATCTATCTATCTATCTATCTATCTATCTATCTATCTATCTATCTATCTATATAATCTATCTATCTATCTATCTATCTATCTATCTATCTATCTATCTATCTATCTATGTCAGATTATTCATATCTAGATATCGATCTCTGTCTATGCATATTTATATCAGTCTATTCACATCTATCTATCTATCTATCTATCTATCTATCTATCTATCTATCTTTGTCAGATTATTCATATCTAGATATCGATCTCTGTCTATGCATATTTATATCAGTCTATTCACATCTATCTATCTATCTATCTATCTATCTATCTATCTATCTATCTATCTGTCTATCTATCTATCTCTCTCTCTCTCTATCTATCTATCTATGTGTGTCTAATCTAGGTACCTCCATTAATCGCTAAAAACAGCATAGTATGATCGCCCAAATCATGTATGGCACTTAACTGACTGAATATTTCCTCAAATATCGTTTCTATCTCAACTTACTGAGAACACCAATTTTTGACAGTAAGCAATTACTGCAAATCTAAAATCAAAAATATGTTTCACACTAGTGAAATGAAGACGTTCCAGAGACTTGTACATATCCTTTTTCTAACCCCGATTCCTGGACTACTAACCTTCCTTCAAGTCTGTATTCTTACGTTAATACACTTATTTTCTATTTCAATTTCTGGTCGTTGTTCATTTATTTGTGCGGGCCCCATTTCCGGGATCCACAACAAATATAATCAAAAAAATATTTTTTCCATGCGAGCATGTTTCCATGTTATCCACAATTTTTCCAGGCATTGCTATTAATTTAATATTTTAAATTTAATATAAATATAATATAATTTAATATAAATATAATATAAATTAATATAAATTTAATATAAATATAATATAAATTAATATAAATTTAATATAAATATAATATAATTTAATATAAATATAATATAAATTAATATAAATTTAATATAAGTATAATATAATTTAATATAAAGTTAATACAAATTTACTATAAATTAATATAAATTTAATATAAATTAATATAAATTTAATATAAGTATAATATAATTTAATACAAATTTCATATAAATATAATATAAATTAATATAAATTTAATATAAATATAATATAAATTAATATAAATTTAATATAAGTATAATATAATTTAATATAAATTTAATATAAATTAATATAATTTTAATATAAATTAATATAAATTTAATATAAGTATAATATAAATTTAATATAAATTTAATATAAATTAATATAAATTTAATATAAATTAATATGAATTTAATATCAGTATAATATAATTTAATACAAATTTCATATAAATATAATATAAATTAATATAAATTAATATAAACATAATATAAATTCATATAAATTTAATATAAATATAATATAAATTCATATAAATTTAATGTAAATATAATATAAATTGAATATAATTTTGAATGCTGAAAACCGCTTTCAATAATATTAAAAAGAAAAAATGCATATATTTATATACACTTGATTAAAAAAACAATAAAAATTAATTATCTATAATTAATTCTGATAATCAATTCTAATAAAATGATCAGTTATAAGCAAAGTTTGATTAACAGAAATGACAAAAGATATCATCAGAATTTAAATGTTGAAAACCGTAAAGAGAAATATTAAGTAGAAAAAGTTATAAAGAATAAGATTTATTATTAGAAGCGTTAGTCACTCACTAACTTATGTACTTATGTAGTTAGTCTCCCTTTTCGGATTTCACATATTTTGATGTAACTTTTCTTCTACTGAACCAAAATTCAATTATTTTTCAAAATGTAGCTAAGAAGGTGTCCTATCTAACACTATAAAAGTTTTGCAATTCGGTTGAGAACTCAATTAGTAATGAAACTTGAAAGCTGCCTAGATTCATTCAATGTCGGACTGAAGAATATATTCACCAACCGCCGTGATTCAATGATATAGAAATGATTAAAAAATTACCAAAAATACAAAGTTATAGAATTACTGACAATAAATTTTATTGCAAAAAGACAAGCAATACATTTTATGTATAGTTAAATTCATAAAACTATATTAAAATTTAGATTCCGATATTAAATAAAACAGAGGTTTTGATATTTTGACCCATATAGGGTGCTTTATTTAGATGAAAGATTAAATTTCAGCATTAAATATTTCAATAGGTTGATATGTCCTAAAACAAAACAAAATTCTTCGTAGATACTTAACAACGTTGTTAAAAAAAAAGTTCACTTACGACTTGATAAATATTTTTAAAAATTTGTGGGGTTTATGAAAGAGCCGCAATATTAATAGTGTTCTTTTTATATGTACCGTGTTAAGAAATGTTGCCATTTTGTTAAAACTTCTTCCGTCATACTTTTACAAATCTCATTCTCATTCTATGTGCCCTATCCATTCAGGACGTTAGCGACCATGGCTCTCCCCAATCTCCTGCCATTTGTAGCTTTTAATAATTGTTATCATTTTGTTATCTGTCCTATAAATTCTTTCGCCATCCATTTACAAATTATCATCATTCTCCCAGGTGCTGTTTCACTTCAGGAAGTTAGCGACCATGGCTCTCCCCAATCTCCTGCCATTTGTAGCTTTTAATAAATGTTATCATTTTGTTATCTGTCCTAAAACTTCTTTCGGCATCCATTTACAAAATATCATTCTTCTTCCAGCTGCTATTTCACTTCAGGACGTTAGCGACTAAGGCTCTCCCCAATCTGCTGTCATTTGTAGCTTTTAATAAATGTTATCATTTTGATATCTGTCCTAAAACTTTTTTCGCCATTCATTTACAAAATATCATTCTTCTTCCAGGTGCTGTTTCAGTTCAGGACGTTAGCGACCATGGCTCTCCCTAATCTCCTGCCATTTCTAACTTTTAATAAATGTCCTCATTTTGTTATCTCTCCTAAAACTTCTTTCGCCATCCATTTACAAAATATCATCATTCCACAAGGTGCTGTTTCACTTCAGGACGTTAGCGACCATGGCTCTCCCCAATCTCCTGTCATTTGTAGATTTTAATAAATGTTATTATTTTTTATCTGTCCTAAAAATTCTTTCGCCATCCATTTACAAAATATCATCATTCTCCCAGGTGCTGTTTCAGTTCAGGACGTTAGCGACCATGGCTCTCCCCAATCTCCTGCCATTTGTAGCTTTTAATAAATGTTATCATTTTGTTATCTGTCCTAAAACTTCTTTCGCCATCCATTTACAAAATATCATCATTCTCCCAGGAGCTGTTTCACTTCAGGACGTTAGCGACCATGGCTCTCGCCAATCTCCTGCCATTTGTAGCTTTTAATAAATGTTATCATTTTGTTATCTCTCCTAAATATTCTTTCGCCATCCATTTACAAAATAGCATCATTCTCCCAGGTGCTGTTTCAGTTCAGGAAGTTAGCGACCATGGCTCTCCCCAATCTCCTGCCATTTGTAGCTTTTATTAAATGTTATCATTTTTTTATCTGTCATAAAAATTCTTTCGCCATCCATTTACAAAATATCATCCTTCTCCCAGGTGCTGTTTCACTTCAGGACGTTAGCGATCATGGCTCTCCCCAATCTCTTCTCATTTGTAGCTTTTAATAAATGTTCTCATTTTGTTATCTGTCCTAAAACTTCTTTCGCCATGCATTTTCAAAATATTATCCTTCTTCAAGCTGCTTCTTCACTTCAGGTCGTTAGCGACCATGGCTTTCCCCAATCTCCTGTCATTTGTGGCTTTTAATAACTGTTATAATTTTGTTATCTGTCCTAAAAATTCTTTCGCCATTCATTTACAAAATATCATTCTTCTTCCAGGTGCTGTTTCAGTTCAGGACGTTAGCGACCATGGCTCTCCCCAAACACCTGCCATTTCTAGCTTTTAATAAATGTTCACATTTTGTTATCTCTCCTAAAACTTCTTTCGCCATCCATTTACAAAATATCATCATTCTCCAAGGTGCTGTTTCACTTCAGGGCGTCAGCGACCATGGCTCTCCCCAATCTCTTCTCATTTGTAGCTTTTAATAAATGTTCTCATTTCGTTATCTGTCCTAAAACTTCTTTCGCCATGCATTTTCAAAATATTATCCTTCTTCAAGCTGCTGCTTCACTTCAGGTCGTTAGCGACCATGGCTCTCCTCAATCTCCTGCCATTTGTAGCTTTTAATAAATGTTATCATTTTGTTATCTGTCCTAAAAATTCTTTCGCCATCCATTTACAAAATATCATCATTCTCCAAGGTGCTGTTTCACTTCAGGGCGTTAGCGACCATGGCTCTGCTCAATCTCCTGTCATTTGTGGCTTTTAATAAATGTTATCATTTTGTTATCTGTCCTAAATATTCTTTCGCCATCCATTTACAAAATATCATCATTCTCCAAGGAGCTGTTTCAGTTCAGGAAGTTAGCGACCATGGCTCTCCCCAATCTCCTGCCATTTGTAGCTTTTAATAAATGTTATCATTTTGTTATCTGTCATAAATATTCTTTCGCCATCCATTTACAAAATATCATCATTCTCCAAGGTGCTGTTTCACTTCATGATGTTAGCGACCATGGCTCTCCCCAATCTCCTGTCATTTGTGGCTTTTAATAAATGTTATCATTTTGTTATCTGTCCTAAATATTCTTTCGCCATCCATTTACAAGATATAATCATTCTCCCAGGTGCTGTTTCACTTCAGGACGTTAGCGACCATGGCTCTCCCCAATCTCTTCTCATTTGTAGCTTTTAATAAATGTTATCATTTTGTTATCTGTCCTAAAACTTCTTTCGCCAAGCATTTTCAAAATATTATCCTTCTTCAAGCTGCTGCTTCACTTCAGGTCGTTAGCGACCATGGCTCTCGCCAATCTCCTGTCATTTGTGGCTTTTAATAAATGTTATCATTTTGTTATCTGTCCTAAATATTCTTTCGCCATCCATTTACAAAATATCATCCTTCTTCCAGGTGCTGTTTCATTTCAGGACGTTGGCGATCATGGCTCTCCTCAATCTCCTGCCATTTGTAGCTTTTAATAAATGTTATCATTTTGTTATCTGTCCTAAATATTTTTTCGCCATCCATTTACAAAATATCATCATTCTCCCAGGAGCTGTTTCACTTCAGGGCCTTAGCGACCATGGCTCTCCTCAATCTCCTGTCATTTGTGGCTTTTAATAAATGTTATCATTTTGTTATCTGTCCTAAATATTCTTTCGCCATCCATTTACAAAATATCATCATTCTCACAGGTGCTGTTTCAGTTCAGGAAGTTAGCGACCATGGCTCTCCCCAATCTCCTGCCATTTGTAGCTTTTAATAAATGTTATCATTTTGTTATCTGTCCTAAATATTCTTTCGCCATCCATTTACAAAATATCATCATTCTCCAAGGTGCTGTTTCACTTCATGATGTTAGCGACCATGGCTCTCCCCAATCTCCTGTCATTTGTGGCTTTTAATAAATGTTATCATTTTGTTATCTGTCCTAAATATTCTTTCGCCATCCATTTACAAGATATAATCATTCTCCCAGGTGCTGTTTCACTTCAGGACGTTAGCGACCATGGCTCTCCCCAATCTCCTGCCATTTGTAGCTTTTAATAAATGTTATCATTTTGTTATCTGTCCTAAAACTTCTTTCGCCAAGCATTTTCAAAATATTATCCTTCTTCAAGCTGCTGCTTCACTTCAGGTCGTTAGCGACCATGGCTCTCCCCAATCTCCTGTCATTTGTGGCTTTTAATAAATGTTATCATTTTGTTATCTGTCCTAAATATTCTTTCGCCATCCATTTACAAAATATCATCCTTCTTCCAGGTGCTGTTTCATTTCAGGACGTTGGCGATCATGGCTCTCCTCAATCTCCTGCCATTTGTAGCTTTTAATAAATGTTATCATTTTGTTATCTGTCCTAAATATTTTTTCGCCATCCATTTACAAAATATCATCATTCTCCAAGGTGCTGTTTCACTTCAGGGCGTTAGCGACCATGGCTCTCCTCAATCTCCTGTCATTTGTGGCTTTTAATAAATGTTATCATTTTGTTATCTGTCCTAAATATTCTTTCGCCATCCATTTACAAAATATCATCATTCTCCAAGGTGCTGTTTCACTTCATGATGTTAGCGACCATGGCTCTCCCCAATCTCCTGTCATTTGTGGCTTTTAATAAATGTTATCATTTTGTTATCTGTCCTAAATATTCTTTCGCCATCCATTTACAAGATATAATCATTCTCCCAGGTGCTGTTTCACTTCAGGACGTTAGCGACCATGGCTCTCCCCAATCTCCTGTCATCTGTAGCTTTTAATAAATGTTATCATTTTTTATCTTTCCGAAAACTTCTTTCGCCTTCCATTTACAAAATATTATCCTTCTTCCAGCTGCTATTTCACTTCAGGACCTTAGCGGCCATGGCTCTCCCCAATCTCCTGTAATTTGTAGCTTTTAATAAATGTTATCATTTTGTTATCTGTCCTAAATCTTCTTTCACCATCCATTTACAAAATATCATCGTTCTTCCATCTGCTGTTTCACTTCAGGACGTTGGCGACCATGGCTCTCCACAATTTCTTGTTTGATTGTACTTCTTAAAAAATGCATTATTTTTGTTATCTCTTCAATAGCTTGTTCCGTCATTTATTTACTCATGTTCTCCTGGTAGGATATGTGTTCCTTTCTCTGTCCCTCTTGCCATCAATCTGTCCTGTTAGTATCTAATTTTCTGAATACAATTTTTCCAGATACATATTTATACAAATAAAACCATCTTCCTTATAACTTAATCCTTGGCATGATGACAAACTATATCCGGCAGCAAAGCCATTGATTAGAAGATTGGAGGTTTTGAGGAGAGTGAAACCACCTCTTAATTACTGTCGTTCCTAGCAGTGGTAACATGTTAGGGTGCCAGGTATCGACAAATAATGACCCCCGCCACAATAAACAAAACAAAATAAAAACAAACTATACATTTTTATAGTAAAAATACCAACGATACATTTATTATATGGAAAAATCCGCCCATGTAAAGTAATATTTTTAACATTATATTAAACAGGGCAATTTTTTAAAACTGTAAAAAGTAAAGGATAAGATATTCTAGTAAAGTAAAAGATAAGAAATTTCTTACTTAAAATATTGCTTTCAAATTTTATTTTTAGCTGCAATATTTTAGGTAAGAAATTTCTTATGTTTTAATTTACTTTCCTCATTATATGCCTTATAAATTCCAAATCTCTATTTTAAAAAAGAAAGTAATCAGTTACAATACCATTTCTATCGGCAAAATCTAGCTAGGCATATTTTACGAGGCCAGTTCAGTAAATACTCTTTTCACATTGCCAACGAGATGAATGAAAAGTAATTTAATGAATAATATGTACAATTATGAATAGGTACCAGTCATCGATCGAGAATAACGAATGTTTGCTGATCTAGAAGTGTTATTTTTCACTCGTTGAATAGCCGTCATGTTTGTAATTAAAATAATCATTGAAAAGTAAAAGCAAAACCAATTGCCTACTCTTTGGTCTTCAAAATCAACCGATTCTTTATTGAATTTTTTATTTTATTTTTCTGGCCGTGAAGATGTTTCGTTTTGTGCACTGAGTGAACTCCGTTGTTTCAGAGTTTGGTCACCAATAGTTAATCGCGTCGGAAAATGTAATGCACTTGGTGAACCCAAACCTTGATGAGAAGTTTGTTGTTGTTGATGATTTTCTTTTTCTTTTTTTCTTTTTTTTGTTCAGAGTGTGTCATTTTCTGAAATCATTTGTTAATTGCTACAAGTCAGACCTTCTTAATTGCAGAGCTCATATACCGATATGATGGAAGCAAAAAAAAAAAAAAAGAAAAATCATTTGACGGGACTGCAGAGAAAGAAAGTGAATAAAAAGCAAATAATAATATTAATAATTTCGACTTTATCTTAAGTAATATTAGCAATGGTACTAAGAGGAGTCTTGCTATCACTTGGTCTTCTACAGTCTTTTTCTTCTATGTGCCTTTTTCGTTCAGAACGTCAGCGATCATTGCTCTTTCCATCTTCCTGTCTTTTGTAACCCTTATTAAAATTTCTCTTTTTATATATCTCCTGATCGCTATACTACCAACTATTTATAAAAGCTCTTTAGGTGGGCTATGCGTTGTTTTCCTCTATTCTTCTTACCTTCGATCCGCCCTGTGAGGATCAAATTCTCTAAACTCTTTCATGACATTAATTTCCAAAGCTTTATGTATCCAATGTGCCCTAGACATTTCAACTCTTTCTTTCCGATGTTATGTATAAGCGTTTTTTATGTATCCATTTTCTTTAAAACTTCTCCGTTTCCCACATTCACAGCATCCTTCTGTAGAACCACATTTCTGGTGCATCGAGTCTCTTCTTGTGAGGAGATTGTCCGGCCTTTACTGCCATATGGGAACACCGATAATATATGACTATTCAGTATTCATTTTTTTGTTTGTTTTTTCTCAAAAAGGCTAAATGAAAAATGCTATTTCTGAAATTAGGTCTCTGGTTGGTACCCAGAAAGAAATTAGTGCACAACAAAAATCAAAGGAAATGAAATAACAGCAGAAGCAACAAGAACAACACCAAAAACAACAAAAACAACAACAACAACAACAACAATAATAATAATAATAATAATAATAATAATAATAATAATAATAATAATAATAATAAAAGAAGGCAGTAAATACAAACAAGAATTACAGTTAGTAGATTCTGTAGAAAAGCAAAACAGTAGCCAAGAACCAACTATTGCGGCAAAAAATATGAAAATGAAAGCCAAAGATAAAGCTCTTGAAAAGATGAAACAGCGCTGGCAAGACAAACCTCTGCATGGCCAATATCCAGTACGTGCCAATAAATCCAATGTTGACAAAGTTAATACTCATCGATGGTTACATGCATCTGGATTAAAGTCTGAAACTGAAGGATTTATACTTGCAGCACAAGACCAAAGTCTTTTCACGAGAAACTTTCAGGCAAATATTATGCATAATAATATGGATCCAAAATGCAGGTTTTGTGATAAACACCAAGAAACAATAGACCACCTAATCTCAGGCTGTTCTGTGCTTGCCCCAAACGAATATAAAAATCGCCACGATAGAGTTGGGCAATATTTACATTGGGCAATGTGCAAACATTATGGAAAAGCTGTAAACAAACACTGGTATGAACATCATCCAGCACCGGTTACAGAAATAGAAGATGTAACCATTCTATGGGATTACACCATCTACACAGACAGAAAAATTGAAGCAAACAGGCCAGACATTATTGTTAAAAACCAGAAGGAGAAAACTTGTCTATTAATTGATATGGCTTGTCCAGCGGATTGTAACATAGCAACCAAGGAATTTGAAAAACTGTCAAAATATAAAGACCTGGAAATTGAAATAGAAAAAATGTGGAAATTGAAAACAAGAGTTGTGCCAGTGATAGTAGGTGCACTTGGAATGATAAAAAATGGAACAAAACAACACATTGAAAGAATCCCTGGAAACCCCAGCTTAAGAGATATACAAAAAATTATCTTATTAAGTACAGCCCACACACTAAGGAAAACGTTATCTATGTAATGCTGGGGATGATAGGGAAGATAGAAAAACATGAAATGGAGTCATAACAACACGCCACTACCTGCCTTAGGTCTCCCCGCAGACTTGGTTGGTAGTGAGACCAATGCAGAAATCGAAATATGATGAAAAATGACATAATAATAATAATGGTCGTAGTGGTTGGAGAAATGGCATCTACTTACCTTCTAAAGTATCAACAACATATGAATACAATGACAACAGCAAGTATTACTTCTGTAATAATAATTGGGAAAACTGAAATAAAACCTTGTATGTTACCATTTCAGAAATTTATGTCTATTGGCATGGCAAATATTCGACGAAACGTGCGATACGCCTGGGGAAGTAGAGCTTGACAAAGAACAACCATAATGCAATATCTCCGGTTGAATACGAAAACTGGGAAAATATTATTATTATTATTTTTAATAACAATAATAATAATAATAATAATAATAATAATTATTATTATTATTATTATTATTATTATTATTATTAAAGTTTTTTCACGAGGAACTTTCAGACAAATATTATACATAATAATGTAGTTCCAAAATGCAGGTTCTGTGATAAATACTAAGAAACAATAGACCATCTAATCTCAGGATGTTCTTTACTTCCCCCAAATGAATATAAAAATCGTCACGATCGAGTGGAGCAATATTTACATTGGACAATGTGCAAACACTATGGAAAATATGTAAACAAACACTGGTATGAACATCATCCAGCATCGGTTACAGAAATAGAAGATATCACAATCCTAGGCGATTACACCATCTACACAGACAGAAAAATTGTTAAAAACCAGAAAGAAAAAACTTGTTTATTAATTAATATGTTCTTGTCCAGCGGATTGTAACATAGCAACCAAGGAATTCGAAAAACTGTAAATTGAAATAGAAAAAGTGTGGAAATTGAAAACAAAAATCCTACAAGTGATAGTAGGTACACTTGGAATGATAAAAAATGAAACAAAACAACACATTGAAAGAATCCCTGAAAACCCCAGCTTCAGAGATATACAAAAATTGTCTTATTAAGTACAGCCAACACACTAAGGAAAACTTTGTGTATGTAACGCTAGGGATGCTAGGGGAGATAGAAAAAAACGTGAAATGGAGCCTTAGGTTTTCCCGCAGACTTGGTAGGTAGGGCGCCCATAGCAGAAATCGAATTATTATGAAAATTTAAATAATAATAATAATAATAATAAAGAACTTAGCTCACTGGTGCTCCCCATGTATGAATTTACTAGAAGCAAGATATTAGCAACTTCGTCCCACCCTTTTAGTGTAAAATCAATAAAATCTAAACGCAACTTCTACTCTAATAGCTTCTTTTCTCGCACTTCCCGTCTGTAAAATTCCATTCAGTTTACTAGCTACAATCTCCAAGAATTTAAATGTAAGGTCAATAGTCATCTCCTATCTCACTGACTTGCATCCTCTCTCTCATGCTCTTTTCTCCGTCCACTCCACTCTCATCAGTATTCTCATCCTTCTCTTACCCACTTCTTGACACCCCCTATAACCTGTTCCTCTTTCTCATAACTTTCATCCTATGTTTTCCCTACGCCCTAGTGGCAGTAAACGGACTTGCTTGGGGCGATATGATGAAAACATAAAATTAAAAACATGAAAAAAAAACAGAGAACAGAAGAACAGAAGAACTTTAAGAACAGAATTATGGCCATTAATAATTTTTTTTATTCCAGTGGTTCCATAGTTTCAATATTTTGAACTGGACTCTAAATGACAACAAACGAACGAATTCTAAGACAAGAAAGTTTCTTTCAAAACATAAGATGCATCATCCAAAGGCTGCCTCAGACAGTCTGTACATACCCAGTAAAGAAGGTGGAAGAGATCTTATTTAGCAAGAAAACAATTACCGAGATACATAGAAACAACAAAGGACTGGATGATACAATTAGTCAAACAACATGAAAACAGAAAGAAGAAATATTCAATATTAAAAGTAGGCAGTAAATAAAAACAAAATTTACATTTAGTAGATTCTGTAGAAAAGCAAAACAGGCCAAGAACCAACTATTGCAGCAAAAAATAAATAATCTTTTAATGAAATAATAAATTACTAAATAAAATGTAAAATTAATAATAATAATAATAATAATAATAATAATAATAATAATAATAATAATATTCAGCTTATAATTCTTATTCAGCTAGAATTGTAATACAAAACAACAACTATTGGCTTACTAATTGTTAGTTTTTTTTATTAATTCTAATCGTAATAATAATAGTGGTAGTATTATATTATTATATAAAACATATTGTTAGTAATAATAACGTGGTAATAAAGAAACTAATATTTAGAAACTTTAAAGTAATAATAATAAAATAAAAATAAAAATTATAATAAATAAAAATATGTAAATAAATAATAGAAAACTAATAATAATAATAATAAGAAGAAGAAGAAGAAGAAAAAGAAGAAGAAGAAGAAGAAGAAGAAGAAGAAGAAGAAGCGTGAAAAAATTCACCATAAAAAAATGAAAGAAATAGTGCGCAAAGAGTACTATAGAAGGCTACGACGGATAATAAAAACTGAATTGAATCCTCAGAACAGAATTATGACAATTAATAGCCTTGCCATCCCAGTAGTCCAATATAGTTTCAACATCTTGAACTGGACTCTAAACGACATTAGACAAATGGATTCTAAAACAAGAAAGCTTCTTTCTAAGCATAAGATGCATCATCCAAAGGCTGAGGTTGACCGTCTATACATACCCCTTAAAGAAGGTGGAAGAGGTCTTATTCAGCTAGAATTGTCATACAAGACAACAACTATTGGCTTACTAACATATATAGAAACGACAAAGGACTGGATGATACAATTCATCAAGCAACACGAAAATAGAAAGCAAACATATTCAATAATGAAAGAAAGCAATTAATAAAAACAAGATTTAAATTTAGTAGATTCTTTAGAAAATCAAACCGAACCCTAAAAACCAAAAATTGAAGCAAACTATTATGAAAATGAAAGCCAAGGATAAAGCTCTTCAACAGACGAAACAACGCTGGCAAGATAAACCTCTGCATGGCTAATATCCACAATGTGCTAATCAAATATGTGCTGATTCCATAAGAGCCCAAATAGGTTTGTACGCCGATGACACCACAGTTTACTCTCGCCTCCTACAAAAATTTGGTGTAGGCGTCAAAGCTAACCTCGCAGCCGAGATTGAAAAAGACCTCCAATCCATATTGGACTGGGGTAAGAAATGGCTAGTAAATTTTAATGCTTCGAAAACGAAGCTATTCTCAATTAACCATCATCGTCAATCTCACCTACCTCCCATTAGCATGGACCAGTCTTGCCTCCCAGAGAGTAAAACACTACGCTTCCTTGGTCTCACACTTTCAGCGGACCTCAAATGGAATGACTATATCGAATCCATTGCTAAATCCGCTGCTATGAAAGTCGGTTCTCTGTGTAGGGCCCGGAAGTTTTTTCCGTCTCAATCTATCCTGCACATTTATAAATCTACCATCCGCCCGTGCATTGAATACTGCTGCCATATCTGGTCGGGTATCCCTGCTGTTCTTCTCGGGCTTCTCGACAAGGTTCAGAGGAGTGTCTGTAATGTGATAGATACCGACTTGGCAGAACGCCTGAAGTCTCTCTCCCACCAGCGCGACGTGGATTCCCTGTGTCTCTTCTATAAATACTTTCACGGCTTCTGCTCCGATGAACTTAGATCACTGGTGCCCCCTAAATACGAATTTGAACGCAATACTAAATTAGCAACTAGATCCCACCCTTTTACAGTGAAACCGATAAAATGCAGCCGTAACTTCTACTCCAACAGTTTCTTTCCTCGCACTTCCCGACTGTGGAATTCTCTTCCACACGATTGCTTCCCCGACGGCTACAATCTCCAGGAGTTTAAATGTAAGGTCAATAGACACCTCCTAACACACTAACCTGCTTCCATTCTATCAAACACTCTTCCCATCTGCCCAACCCTCATCCTCGCTATCCTTGCTCATCTGTCACCTTCCTCCTAACATTCCCTATGTCTAACCACTCCTCTCTTTACCTTCTCCTATGTAACCCCATGCGCAATAGTGGCAGTGGAATGCCTTGCTTGGGGTGAGATGATTAAAAAAAAACCGATGTTGATAAAGTTAATACTCATCGATGGTTTCGTGCATCTGTATTAAAGTTCGAAACTAAAGGCATTATTCTTGCCTGCGCAAGACCAAAGTCTTTTCACTGGGAACTTTCAGGCAATATACATACATAATAATGTTGACCCAATATGCAGCTTCCGTGACAAATACTAAGAAACATTAGTTCATCTAATCTCATGGTGTTCTGAACTTGCCCCAAATGAATATAAAAATCGTCACGATAGAGTGGGGCAATATTTACACTGAAGAATGTGCAAACACTATGGAAAATATGCAAGCCAACACTGGTATATGCATCACGTAGCACTGATTACAGAAACAGAAGACGTCACCATTCTATGCGATTACACCATCTACACAGACAGGGAAATGGAAGCAAATAGAACGGACATTGATATGGATTGTACAGCAAAATGTAACATAGCAAACAAGAAATTTGAAAAACTATCAAAGTATAAAGGCTTTGAAATTGAAGTAAAAAAAATGTGGAAATTGAAAACAAAAATAGTACCAGTGATAGTAGGTGCACTTGGATTGATAAAAAAAGGAACAAAAAAATCACATTAACAGAAACTCAGCTTGAGAGAAATACAAAAAATTGTCTTGATAACTACTGCCCACACACTAAGGCGACCTTTGTCCATGTAACGCTAGGGATGTTAGGGGAAAAACAAATGAAACGTACTCATAACAACATACAGCGACCTGCTTTAGGTCTTTCCACAGACTTGATAGATAGTTTGGCTATAACCCAAATCGAATTATGACGGAAAAAAATAATAATAATGAAATGAAAAACTGAGTTCGTCCAAAATACAGATTCTGTGGTAAATATCCAGAAACAATTGACCATCTTGTATCAGGTTGTACGGTATTGGCACTAAATTAATATAAAACCCGACATGACAGAGTAGGCGAATATCTGCACTGAAAAATTTGCAACTTTTACGGATGAAATTTTACTGGGATAAACAACAACCAGACACGGTTACAGAGAAATGCCAAGCCTGGTCTGTACCTAGATGGGTGACCGCTGGAAAAAGCAACGAGGTGCAATTTTGGATGTGCATGCGGTGTAATGCATAATGGCTCGCAACTGTTAATCAGTAATACCATACAGATTCTCTTCCTACTCTTTCACTCTTTACTACCCTTGCGTTTGGCAAAGGTGAGAAAAAGGCTGAGGAGAGTAGCGTTTAAAAAGATAGAGAGGAAGGAAAAGATCGTATAGAGAGTAAGTGGCGTAACGGACGGACGAACTAAGTAGCTAAGGAAGGAACAAGCAGAATTATTATATGATACAAAAAATTGTCTTGATAAGTACTGCCCACACACTAAGGCGACCTTTGTCCATGTAAGGCTAGGGATGTTATGGAGGATAGAAAAAAATGTAGCCATAACAACACACGGCGACCTGCCTTAGGTCTTTCTGTAGACTTGCTAGTTAGTGTGACTTTAGTAGAAATCGAATTATGATGAAAATGAAGTAATGATTATAATAATAGTAATAATAATATGAAGAAATATCGACTACAAATAAATAAACTGATTCTGGAAAATTGCAGGAGAAAAGGTAGAAATCAATGGATCTAGATTTTGTCACAAAAGATTAGGGATAGTTTTTTTTTTTTAATCGTATCACCCCGAGCAAGGCGGTAACGCCACTGATGTGCAGGGGGTTACATAATAGTGAAAAGGTTGGAAAAGAGAAAGCCGGAAACCACATCCTAAACAGGAAACAAGGGATGAGCCTCTTAACCTGTTCAATAGACGTGGGTGGAGTGTAAACCGGGCGATAGATAGATCTATCTACTCCAATTGAAAAAGTGAGAAGATTGGAAAAGAGAAAGCCGGAAACCACATCCTAAACAGGGAACAAGGGATGAGCCTCTTAACCTCTTCAATAGACGTGGGTGGAGTGTGAACCGGACGATAGATAGATCTATCTACTCCAATTGAAAAAGTGAGAATATTGGAAA
This sequence comes from Ascarosepion bandense, assembly GCA_037127315.1. Classification (NCBI taxonomy): domain Eukaryota; kingdom Metazoa; phylum Mollusca; class Cephalopoda; order Sepiida; family Sepiidae; genus Ascarosepion; species Ascarosepion bandense. The sequence goes on from JBBBDQ010030371.1 coordinate 934,797, forward strand.
AGAGAAAGCCGGAAACCACATCCTAAACAGGGAACAAGGGTGAACCTCTTAACCTGTTCAATAGACGTGGGTGGAGTATGAAACGGGCTATATATAGATCTATCTACTCCAATTGAAAAAGTGAGAAGATTGGAAAAGAGAAAGCCGGAAACCACATCCTAAACAGGGAACAAGGGATGAGCCTCTTAACCTGTTTAATAGACATGGGTGGATTTTGAACCGGGCGATAGATAGGTCTACCTACTCTAACAAAAAAAAATGGTAGTCAAAGTCCAGTCAAGAGATTTCTGCTAAAATCAAAATAGAATTAAAGAAAACCAATTAAACATGAAAAGCTTAAAATTTAAAATTAGGCAGAAGAAAAAAAAAAGACTTACTTTAAGAATATTTCAAACAAAAGATTCTCAACTGAACACGAGGGTCTTTTTTGTTTCGACATTGAAGGAACGATGTTTCATCAGGTAGTTAACGCTATTTTAACAATAGTATTTGCGAACTGATTTATCATAAATACTCAGATCCACTTCTATATTGAGCACTTTTCCAAATCAATGCTTCCATCGCTGTTAATACTTTCTTCATTCCTTATACATTTGGATGTATAAAATTACTAAGTTTTAACTTAGTAAAAGTCGAAAATGGCTGAATTCAAAGATTAACGGTCTTCGAAATTCTTTCCTTGGAAGAGGTCACCAGCAGAATAACAACAATTTCAAACTATCTATATCGAACGACCTTTAAACAACCGAGCAATTTAGTATAATTTAGTAACAAAGAAATTAATAACAATTATAAATGAAACAGAAATTCAAACTTACCACGTGCAGAGAGAGAGAGAGAGAGAGAGAGAGAGAGAGAGAGAGAGAGAGAGAGAGAGACTGGAACAAAAAGAAGCCTATAAATATGTGGGAGTCAGTAAAGGAGAGAGAACAGTCTAGCCTAATGAAAGAGAAAGTAAGAAAATAATGCTAAGGTCGTGTGTGTTTAGTGTTAAATACTGAATTGAACTTACAAAACACCTATTCCATATGGATGACATCAAACTGTTTGTCAAAACCAACAATAAGTTAAAAGTGTCCTCAAAACTGTAAAATATTTCAGTGACGACATATAAATATATTTCGAGTTAGATAAATGTGCAACAGTGACATTCAGGAAAGAAGAATTACAGAAACACACTCAAATGATCTAGGTTTTGTCACAAAGATTAGAAAACTGTAGCAAAAAGAAACCTATAAATACCTGGGGGTCAGCAGAGGAGAGGGAATACAGCATAGCGTAATCAAAAATAAAATAAGAAAATAATGTTACAGTCATGTGTGTCTGGTGTTATATACTGAGTTGAACTTACAAAACAATGTCAACCATAAACATATTTGCTGTCTCTGTGGAGAAATACCGTTTCAGTATTCTTAATTGGACTATAGCTGACATTAAGATAATGGACGCCACAACGAGAAAGCGTCTCACTTGCCACCACATGCATAGTCCTAAGGCTGTTGTTGATTGTCTGCACGTGCTCAGATCCAAAGAGGGTAGAGGATTAGTTCAACTAGAACTGTCTTCCAAAACCACAACGACTGATCTTGAAAGAAAAACCTGAAAACTCCAGGAGACTAGATGATAATCTGGGTCAAAGAAAATGAATGAAATAAGAAATTTTATTCAGTAATAAAGTAAGACAAAAAATTCGAAAAGGAATTTCCCTTGTTTCCTGTTTAGGATGTGGTTTCCGGTTTTCTCTTTTCTAATCTTCTCACTCTTATGTAGCCCCCTGCACATCAGTGGCGTTACCGTCTTGCTTGGGGTGATATGATTAAAAAAAAAAAAAATGGGTGAAGAAGTGAAAGTCAACCATGATACACCTACTCCTGCGGAAAAAAAAAATTAAAAAAGCCAGAAACAAGTGACCATCTTGTATCAAGTTGCATGCTATTAGCAGCCACTGAATATAAACAGGGAAGGCCAATATCTGCAACGGAAAATATGCAATTTTTATTGAAAGGAAACACGAAGAACCTGATATTACCAAGACCAAGACCGGGTTACAAAAACAGGGCCTGTAACAATTTTACGAGATTTTACAATACCCAAACAGAACAACCGAAGCTAATCGCGCAAACATCGTGATCAGAGACCACAAAACCAGAATGTGCTTTTTTATTGATATCGCACTTCATGCAGATTGTAATGCATCTTTGAAGATTTAAAAAATAACAAAATGCAGGGACTTTGAAATTGAAATCAACAAAGACACCATCCGGCTGCAAGGGAGGTTGTGAGGAGCACAGAATCACCTCTTAATTGCTATTGTTTCTAGGTCCATCCTGACCCGGCGTGGTAGCACCTGGTAGGGTCCCAGCTATGGGCAAATAATTAACACTCAAACTGGGATCAAAACACTATGAAAGTATAAAAATACACTTTTATAGAAATATATACATAAAAATGCTTTTATAGAAAAATATACATTTTTGTAGAAAAAATATTAGCAACAATACATTTTTGAAGAAAAAATTATTACCATAACACATTTTCGAAGGAAAACAATTTTTCTCCGTAAAACATTTTTGAATACAAAACTAGAAGACATTTTCAGCTTTCTAAAATAAAAAAGAATAAAAACAAAAACTTTTAATCAAAATCTGACTAAATCAACCTTTTGACGATAACCGAATATTAAAAAATATATCTTAAACTCCACATTTTTGGCATTAAATAACCAACAGAGGTTAATATGCCATTAAACAAACTCAAACTCAGCTCAATAAAGACATCAATAATTCCAGTTGTAGTTGGAGCACTTGGTTTGATTGGAAAAAGTTATGATGGACACATTGAAGAGATATATGGTCGTCCATTACGTAAAGAAATACAAACAAGTGTACTCACCAATAAAGCTCACGCATTACGAAGAGCTTTATTTATGTAATATGTGTGTCTGTTTTTGTTTTTTTTTTTTTGTTTTTTTGTAAACAGTGGAAAATGTCAAGGTGCCATTTCTGACATTAGGTCTCTGGTTGTAACACAGAAAGAAATGTATATACGACAGGAATCAAAGAAAATAATAATAATAATAATAATAATAATAATAATAATAATAATAATAAATAAATAAATAAATAAATAAATAACTTCAGAAGTCTACGTTGTTTGACACTTCAAAAGATGTTCTTTGTTGTAAGACTTGATGTAGAAAACACATAATGAAAGATCTTCAGTTGAAAATGAAAAAACTGAGAAGTTAATAATAATAATAATAATAATAATAATAATAATAAACATTTCAGCGTCATGTAGAATGCATTGATATATATATATATATAGAGAGAGAGAGAGAGAGATAGAGAGATAGATAGATAGATAGATAGATATGTATAGATATATATATATATAGAGAGATATATATATATATATATATATATAGAGAGAGAGAGAAAGAATATATATATATAGAGAGAGAAAGATATATATATAGAGTGAGAGAGAGAAAGATAGAGAAAGAAAGAGATATATATAGAGAGAAAGATATATATATATAGAGAGAGAGAGAAAGAGATATATATATAGAGAGAAAGTTATATATATATATATATATAGAGAGAGAGAGAGAGAGATAGCGAGAAAGAGCTATATATAGATGGAAATATATATATATAGAGAGAGAGAGAGAAAGAGAGAAAGAGATATATATATAGAGAGAAATATATATATATAGAGAGAGATATATAGAGAGAAAGAGATATATATAGAGAGAAAGATGTATATATATATATAGAGAGAGAGAAAAAGATATATATAGAGAGAAAGATATATATATATAGCGAGAGAGAGAGAGAGAGAGAGAGAGAGAGAGAGATGACAGTGCCATTCATGTTTTCTCTGCATGCAAGTACATGATTCGGAATGTATATAAAAATGGAGACACGATATTTCGCTAGTTTCTCGCAGTTTTCCTTCCTTTGTGATCACACGTTCCTAATACCTGATATATTCAATCTCGTACTTTTTTTAATACACAATTTACTAACTAATAATGGCAGTATAGCTCCGTAAAAAACACGCGTTTTTAAATGTCGTGACAATTACGATGAACACGTGATCAGACAAGAGAAGAATATTCTGGAAAATAGCAAAATATAAATCCTGTGGGATATTACAATATCACAATGACAAGTTCAGGGTTCAGAGCACAATAAAACAATTGTCTTACTGGGCGGCCCGATAAACGTCTCCTGTTCATCTGACATAAGAATCGAAAGCAAAGGAACCTAAAATATAAACCAAATATAATTTTTCTTCTTCTTGTTTGTACCATGTCCCTTCGGGACGTAGATTATCAAAGCCTTCTATATCTCCTTATCCTTTGTAGCTCTTTACACCCTTTCTTTAGTTAACCCTCCCTGCTCTGCTTTCCATTTGGTCAAGCCCATCAGTTATGCAACGCGTTGCTTTTCTCTGTCTGTCTTTCTGTCCTGTGAGTATCAGATTCTCTGAGCATCCTTTCCTCATTACATGTCCCAGAAACTTCAGCAGTATTTTCCTGATGTTAAATATCAATTTCTTTTTCGTTTTCATCCTTTCCAAAATATCGTCGTTGCTAACCTGGTATCCTCAGCATCGTTCAGTAGAACCACATTTCGGTTGCTTCAAGTCTTTCCTTCATTTTTGATGAGATTGTCCAGAATTCACTGCCACATTGAAGGAGAGACATCACATAACAATCCAGTACTATCTTTCTTGTTACCAACAAAATTTTCCTCTTTCAATACTCTGCTTGGCCCTTGAAATGCGTCTTTGGTCATGCCAATACGCCTTCGGATCTCAGGGTCTCACTTTCCGTTAGAACAATTTCTAGGTTTTTAAATATATGTACCTGCTTAATTTTAGGATCTCCAACCTGTAGATGTGCGTTGTGGTGCAATGGTTATCGGCTCAGAACGAATATCGTCTCTTATGTCTTTGTCTATGAGTGCATCAAATTTGATTGAAATCGGTCCACTCCTTCTATAACCCAATTTTTTCGATTATCGATTTTCGATATTTATCGGGGGTACCTCGACACAAAAGCTAGCTAAGAACAATCGCAGACGCTATAGTACAACTGTATAAGTTTTCAAGAATATCGGTTCAGCCGTTTCGAAGGTAACGGACACACACACACACACACACACAACACACACACACACACACACACACACACACACACACACACACACACACACACACACACAAAGTTCCATTTATAAATCAGTTTGAATATTATTAATGCGTGTAATATACACATTTTATTCTGGATCCAAGCAGAGACCTAAGGTCAGAAATGACTTGATGACATTTTCCATTAAAAATGTTGTTGTAAAAGAAAAGAAATGTTCTAAAGTTCGTTATTTCGCACGACCTTGACGCTTTGCCAATATCTCATAAATAATGGGCTATTTCGATTTGATTTTTTGGAAAGGAGGGAAAAGCCATTATATGGTTTTAATGAGAAAATGAATAAAAGAAACAGATGTAAGTACAGGGTGTCCATAATGTCCGTGTGCACTTTAAAAAACTCATTACTTTATTTGTATTTGTGATAGAAATAATCTGTAAAAAATGTTATAAAGTTTAATGTACCAAGTTTTAAGTATAGTTATTGAATAATTCTTTATCACAAAATTTGCGACAATTTTTAGATAAGTAAAAATGGATCGGAAGGTGTGGACCATTTTATTGGGCCCCACGTTCGCCAGATTTGACTCCACTATTTTTTTATGGGGACATATGAAAACAAGTGTCTATGCAACCAAACCTAGTTCATTAGAAGATTTGAAAGCTAAAGTAACTAATGTGATTTCAGGCATTACTGTAAATCAATTGGCAAATGTTTTCCGTTGACTGCAAAATCATATTTTTCTACAAGTATTGCTAATGCTGGAGGTCATGTGGAAACTTAAATAACATTTCAATAAAACCTTAAAAAATATAGATTTACTTCATTCTAATCCTTCTTACAAATTATTTCTATCACAAATACAAATAAGGTTATAAATCTTTTAAAGTGCACACGAAGTTTGTGGATACCCTGTATATTTTTATAACTTCAAACGTCATTTTAAGCGGATAATAACAAAGTACCTATTATTTATAAATATACACTCTCTATATCTATAAAATAATAAAAAGAGTTGATGGATTTATATATACAGGGCGTCCATAAAGTCCGTGTGCACTTTTAAAAACTTTTAACTTTATTTGTCTTTGTGATAGAAATTACCTGTAAAATATGTTATAAAGTTTAATGTACCTAGTTTTAAGTATAGTTATTGTCACTAATATGATTTCAGGCATTACTGTAAATCAGTTAGCAAATGTTTTCCGAGAACTGCAAAATCGTGTTACCCTTTGTATTGCTAATGATGGAGGACATGCGGAAACTTAAATAAAATTTCAATAAAACCTTAAAAAATATAGATTTACTTCTTTCTTATCCGTTTTACAAATTATTTCTATTGCAAATACAAATAAAGTTATAATTTTTTAAAAGTGCACACTAACTTTATGAGTACCCTGTATTTCAGTGAAACGGAAAATGTTGTCAATTTCAAATCTTTTCATTTGTAACACACTTCTTATAAAACGACCATCATTCATGTTTATGATTGTTAATGCGGTGTTCTGTTAAAGTTGTTAAGCTCAAATATTTTTAATAAAGTAATAAGGGAATTTCTACGGCTACAACCTCCAGGAATTTAAATGCAATGCCGTTTCCCACCACTTATCCACTTGATCCCAGTCCTTTTTACATCACCCCATGTATCTTGTGCTTTTCTTTCCTCTCTACCTTGACAACTGTCTTCACACCTGTGTTCCCACCCTTCTCTTGCCCTTTCTCTGACACCCCATATAACTAGTTCTTTCTCTTTGCTTTCCTCCTGCCTAAACTTTTACTCTCTTATGTAGCCCCCTGAGCATCCGTGCCGGTACTGCCTTGCTTAGCATTAGAAACGATTAAAAACAAAAAAAATTCTTTTGTATTATTGTACACAATAAGATCTATTTGTCATTGTAATAATTGTATTAGTAAAAATAAGTGTGTCTCAATTAATTTAAACACACATTGAATATGTATTTTTTGATTGGTCATAAAGATAAGACCATGTGTGAAAATAATTACTGGACAAAAATTTTAGAAATAGTGTGCTTCATAGCCTCAGGCGTGTAGACACCTAGTTAGCTCATTTTCACTTGTATGTTGATAAATTACATTCTCTAATTAAATGTAAATATTTCGCAAGTATATGTCAATTAAAGTAACGGTATTTTATATTTTTTTTAACCCTTTTGTATCTGTACCTAAGATTTTGACGAAGAGTATATATATATATATACATATGAGTAGTATCCTTGGTACTTTGTAAGATCATTTTCACAGGGAATTCGAATCTAATGAGAACTCAGTGTTAGAATTTAACAGAGTATTATAATGAAAATAATATATATATTATGATGAAAATAAATTGGATGCCTTTATAATTCCAAGTAAAAGTTCAGTCCAAGGTCATCTTATCGCCTGGGATAGAAACACAGCTTCCCGTAATATCTAACACTGTAAATCTAACCCACTTGCCCAGGGCTTTTTTTGTCTAGATAAATCTAACCCATTCATTTTTGTGAAGAATTTGGTCTGAAGAGCGGTCTCCGTGAAATAAGCTATTAACAATGAATTTATAAAAGCACCCAATTTAGGACAGGTTTGTGTGAATACCATATGTATATTTTGCAAAAAATAATTTTGTAGATCAGGTTTTATTGATATATTTTTCTAGAGAAGTTTTTTTTTTAGAGTTAAATGTATTGCTTGTAATATATTTCTAAATATATTGCTGCTTATATTTCTTTTATAAAATATGTATTACTGACATTTTTTACTATAAAAATTTATTTTTTATACATTTTGTAATTTTTTAATGTATTACTGACATTTTTTACTATAAAAATTTATTTTTTATACATTTTGACCGCAGTTTCTGAGTTAACAATTTGGACATGAACAGGTGCTACCACCCCGGGTTAGGGTAGAACTGGGAGCAACAGCAATTAAGAAGCGGTTCCACGCTCTTCAAAACCTGCCGATCAGAGACCTTGCAGCTGGATGTAGTTCATCGTCATGCCCAGGAACGGATTACTCTTCGAGGATTTTTATTTAAACACTATCTACCAAACTGCGTCAACGCCCCTTTTTTTTTTTAAATTTCCTCCACAGAATACTTTTTAACGGGAAGTCGTTAGAGAACATGAAAAAAAAAATCTTTTTTCTTCCTCTTTTTTATTGCTGGATTATTGAAATTTGATTTTGCCATTTCCCCATCACCCGCATTCCACCATACCCGTCGACGGCGCTTTTTATTTAAACTTTTTCTTTATCGGTCTTTGCAATCGACGCAGCCCGAAATGGGTCATCAACTCATTTCGCGACTCTTTTGAAGCCTTTTCAAAACAGCATCAAAAGATTCTAACGGAGAAAATATGTTAACAGAAAATTTCAATTGCAAGCCATAATGGTTTCTTTTTGCATATGTATACAAAAACACACATACGCACACAGGTATGAATAAAATCAACACACACACACACACACACACACACACACACACACACACACACACACACACTCACACTCACGTGGGTGTGTGTGGGTGTGTCCTCGTGTACCTTTGTACATATGCGCAGATTGAGCACTCTGGAAGAATGGTAGACTTTGATAAACAGTAGCTACTCTAGCATATACGCATTGTTCATTCAGCAATGAATTAGAACACTCTCAACTATTGGGCATGTATAATGATAATATACACGCTAAAAGTCTATATTCTTCTACCGAGCGCCCATAGCTCAGAGGTAGAATCCCCGACTGACGCCAATTCGGTCGCGTTGCAATCCTGGGTAAAAAGCAATTGGATGTCTAATCGTACTGATGAGCTTTGATACAGCGAAACAGATCTGTCTGCAGATGACTATATATATATATATATATATATATATATATATATAAACATGTTGTCGTCAAAAACTTTTATTAATTTTATTAATTTTTTATTTAATTTTTCCAGTACTCGAACATGTTTCCTTTTTGCTGGAGATAAGGAGTATAAGAATGTTCCATAATTTTCGACTTTTTAAGCGTTTTCAAATTCTTCACTGGCCATTTTCAAGGATTTTATTTCTCCGAAGCTGTTATTTTATCCTCATGTCTTGACTCCAACGTAGTTTATTTTGTGTTTTTGAAAAGAAGCATTCTTTAAAAGCTATCATGTGACGCGCGCGACTGGACATCGCGTGAGCGTCTGTAGACCGACGAAACATGTTTAAAAGAGAGACTGCTGCCCAAATATATATATGCGTGTGAGTATGTTTGTATATTGTGTCTGTGTTTCAGTAATATATATATATATATATATACATATTTATATATATGTATGTGAATTAATAAATATACATATGGGCATGCATTCAAGTATACACAAATATGTAATGATATTATCCAGGTGTTTATAAAACAGTGCTGATTGTAGTATATACAGAGCTAATAATTATATATTAATACATACACATATTATCCTACGTAGGTGGTACAACTCAGGGTTTCATGCACTACGCAATCATTAGATGCAGCTGATGATAGCTTAATGCATGAAACTCCGAGTCGTGCCACCAACGTAACAAAATATGCTCATATCGATGTTGTCGACGAGGAGGGGTATATGAAAACACTATATATATATATATATATATATATATATATATATATATAGTGTTTTCACACTATATATATATATATATATATATAGTGTTTTCATATACCCCTCCTCGTCGACAACATCACTATTATGATTAGATGCCGATTTGGGATATTTACATTCCGCACATCAAGATGGATAAGAGTTATCCCTCTTAGATCGTATAGAATGGACAATAAAATAAAATAAATAGATAAGATTATTTATTTCGGTCGGTATGATCGAATATAATCTTTCCGAGGTCACTTCTTTTATGAACACATGAACTGACCAACAATCCAAGAGATGAACACAAGGCGAAGTGGTTTTGATATCAATTTTAATACATGAAAGGAACAATGTAACGATCGAATACTAAAATAAAAATAAACAAAATAAAGTCTGAGTGAGAATGTCCAATGAACAAACAACTGTGATTAAATCTCAAACCCTCTATGGCGTATACCAAAACTTGTAGAATTATGACGAACTATGATGAATACAGAAAATCAGCACATAATACAAAAATGAGATAGGATATACACAATATTATTGAGCAGGTGGTAAGATGTTTGCAATAAGGTATTGTTGGTGGATGTATGCATTTAATTATAACACGGGCGCTAAAAGCATAATGACTTATCTTTATCTATTCGGTTCTCTTTCTTCTCTTTCTTTTCTTTTCTCTCTCGTTTTTTTTTTCTTCTTTCTTTTCTACATATACTTAGGTTCGAATGTTGCCCGACAGTAGCAAACTTCTCTGCAATTTTATTCGCTTTCGTTTCTTCAACTGGACGTTATATTCTCTGCAAATCTGCGTCGATATCTTTCTAATCTGATGATCGATTCGGTCTATTACAACTTCTTCCTTTCCTCCTGACGTAGCTGGATTTTATATTTTTAGCATATTCTTCAATCTCTCATCTAAATCTTTTTCTTGTTAATTTAACGAATGAAACACATACTCTTATGATTTTTATCCGGAGTTGCTACGACTAACTTGGTTGATTTACATCATTATAAAAATGAGCCTCCTCGTTCGTTAGGCTGTCTGAGTTTCAGCGTTGAAATATCGTAACCCGATCAGTCGAAATTTAGCCCGCAACTAACTGGACCATCTGATTATTTTCTGATTCGCTTTTTAGGCGCGAATTTTGGTTATTGCTAATTCTTGTATCTTTCATATCTGACTAGACAGTTGTTAGTAGGTGGATATTTGGGTCAGTTCAATCTCTGCCTTGCTATTCCCAAACTGATTATATGCTCACACGTGATCACCCTGTGTTGCCTAGCGGGGCTCTAAGCTTAGTGTGTGTGTGTGTGTGTGTGTGTGTGTGTGTGTGTGTGTGTGTGTGTGTGTGTGTGTGTTGATCTGCATTCTTAACAGTGTATCTAGTCGCAGATAATTATCTAAACATATACTGTTAAATATAAGAGACAATGAATTTCTATTATGTTTAATCATGAGCCGTTCTAAACATCGTATTTTGGCTTTAATTTCAGGTGAAAATAAAGACAAAAATTCTCCAACATTTGGATATTTTTTTATTATGCTGGTTCTAAACTTTCGGCACACATGGGCCATCTTCAGAGAGGTCACAGGGATGTTAACATAAAGAGATCCACCATCAAAGATGATATTACCTTCTGTTGACATAAAACATTGCAAGGCGACGATAACAGTCACGGAATAGCAGTCGCTGTTCGTAAATTTGTAATGCGGTTCTATGACGTCACACCACATAACCATATATGCAGTGTTGTGACAAGATTGAAATGAGATTTTAAAAAGTGTGGGTTATTTTGATTTAATGTGGATGGCCTCTAATATCTGAAGGTTCTTTTTACTGTGTGCCTGTGTGAGTAATATTGTCTTATCGACTAAAATCTCTCTAATATTACCTACATGGCTATGTTTTTTCTTAAAAAATGTTGTAATTGAACTATGATCAGAAAGGTGGCAGGTAAGTCTACGGGAGAGCGTGGTTGTAGTAAAACCAATATATGTAGTGGGCTTATTATGTACCAAAGATACAACCTCTGAACGGGCATGTAAATTGATAAACTACATTTTTTTTCTGTAGAGGATTTAGTTGTGTGCTTATAGTGTTATTAGAGACTATGATGTCAATTGTTTTAGATTTTTTATAATATAGGATGAGCTTAATTTGATTATCACTATTTTTGGTTTCACATTTTACATTTCTATGTATTATGTTTTTGAGCGTTGTTACATCATGTTTGTAATTATTATGCATTTAGTTGTAATAGTCAGTCAGTTAAGTGCCATGCGCGATACACGCTTGGGCGATCATGTCTCTAAAGAGACATGACTGACTGGACAGAAGATTATCCCGCAGTAGGTTGCCATTGCTTTCTGCGGTAGACTGGTTGCCGACCAAGGCTATAGAACCCAATCTGTCCTATTATTTAACCCATAACTGGAGGAAAGAGATGGATTAATACCTTTCCCAAGGGTATTTTCGCGTAAGTGTATGCAAGGATTTCAACTGGAATTCGAACTCGGTTCCCCGAGTTCTCGTTCCGAGCCGATATCCACTGCGCCACAACGCACATCCAGTTGTAATACTATAAGCTAATAATGTTATGTTTATTTTGACGTACACTATTATTAGTGATATTGTTAGAGGTTTTATTAAGTTTATTGAGATACAAATTAATTTGTTGATCAATGACGGAGTTAGGAAATCCATTGTTAACAGTTGTTTGTTTAATGTTGTGTAATTCTTTACAGAATATGGATTTGGAAGATGATATCATTTGTTTTGTGTGCGTTGAATTAAGTGTTTTTTTTATAACAGCTAACTTATATCGTTGAGGGGGTTTTCACTATTATAATTAAGAAAACACGAGTTTATGCTAGTTGGTTTCCTATATAGAAAAGTAGTAAATCTAGGTGTGTTGGAATCAATAAATATA
>JBBBDQ010030371.1:952500-1000000 GCA_037127315.1 Ascarosepion bandense
CATTTGCGTAAGTGATTGAGAAATAGTAAAGTTCATGGCAGGGATTCCAGCTGAATCAGTGACAGAGTTTTTAGCCATTGGCATGGTAAATGTTAAGATCTCCGAACACAAATATGTTAGCGAATGGGTGGAAAGAAGTAGCCATTTCTATATTGTCAGAGATACTGTCTATCAGGGAGCAGTCGGGAGAGGAAGGGGAACGCTACAGAAAGAAAATATAGTTAACCGATTTGATAAGTGAAAGACGTAAATGTATGGGTGGTCTGGGGATTCGAGAGTTGTCACCCTAGCTAGATGGACGTGACGTAAATCTCTAGACCCTGCATGTGGATAGTGGAGTCCTTCCTTAAGAGGGGAAGGTATCCAGGAACCGAGGAGGTAATTGCTGGGTTAAGGTTAGTCTCAGAGAGCGCCAGGATGTCAGAGGACTTTTCGTGAAGGAAAGATTCCACTCCACAACTGTTGGTACGAATACCCCGGATGTTCGTGAAGGAAATATTGAGAGATTTAGGTGATTTTGATTGTGGCGCAGTGGATATCGGACCGGAACGAGAAATCGGGGAACCGAGTTCGAATTCCAGTTGAATTCCTTGCATTCACTTACGCGCAAATACCCTTGAGAGAGGTGTTAATCCGTCTCTTCCCTCCAGTTATGAGTTAAATAATAGGACAGATTGGGTTCTATAGCCTTGGTCGGCAACCAGTCTACCGCAGAAAGCAATGCCAACCTACTGCGGGATAATCTTCTGTCCAGTCAGTCATGTCTCTTTCGAGACATGATCGCCCAAGCGTGTATCGCGCATGGCACTTAACTGACTGACTGATGTAACGTTTATTGCCGTCTTTTATCTTCTTGAATCCCGTTCATCTTTTATACTTCCTTCAATAAGCCCTTCTCCCAGGCTTTTCTCGAGTGTAATCCACTGCGCATTTGTGCAATTCCCACTCTGCTTGGGGTGACATGAATTAAAAATCGATCACTTGATGAACATTCATAAACGTTCTCAAATTTAATGAATAAAATGAAACAAGAGGAAAAACTATTCTTCTTTCGTCCTTTTACGAACATTATCAAGGCAGTTAAAGTAGATTTTTCTGTTTTTCTTTTTATTCATCTACTCCGACTGACACCAAATTGGTCGAGTTTCGATCACGGCCAGAAGCAAGTGAATGTGTCTAGTCACCCTGATGAGCTGTGATAAAGCGAAACAGGCTTGTATGTCGCTGACTAATATATTATGCTCTCATTACGATTGAGCTCTCTAGAGAAGAAAATTTTAAAAACAGTTTCCCCTTCTGCGATATATGAGTGACTCTTCAGAAATGAATCGAGTTCTTCCGGTGACTGGCGTGTGTATACACTGCTTATATACAACACGTTAAAATTTCCCTTCTCTGATTCCATGCGCCTATGGCTTAGCGGGTAGCGACTCCGACTGACACAAATGAGGTTTTGTAAAGGATGGAAACGAAAAGGGATTTAATACTGAGCATCAGGAAGAAACAGCTAAAGTTCCTGGGACATGCAATGAGGAAGAAGGGCTTGGAGAACCTGATACTAACAGGCCAGATAGAGGGAAAAAGAGCAGTGGAAAGCAGCGGATAACATATTTGAAGGCACTGTTTCATATATATATCTCATTCAATAATGAATTAGAACACTCTGGCTATTGGGCGTGTATAATGATAATATACGCACTAAAAAGTCTGCCTTCTTCTACCGAGCGCCCATAGCCCAGAGGTAGAATCGCCGACTGATGCCAATTCGGTCTGGTTTCACTCCTGGGTTGTAAACAGCGAAACGGATCTGTCTGCGGATGACGATATATATATATATATATATATATATATATATATATATATATATATCAGCATGCGGTGTAGATATAGAAGAATTCAAAAGAGTATCCTGTACATACAGTGGTAGGATAACTCTCTTAGAGAGCCCTAAATATATATGTATATAAATAAATATAGAGCAAATATCAGAAAAATTAAGGCAGACACGTTTTTTCATGGTAAATCGGAAGTGTGGGCCTATTTCAGGCGAACCATCATCAGCTTCCGTCTTTATTGTACAAAAGATTTTACACGAATCTGTGTAAAATATTTTGAAAGATGGTAGCTGATGATGGTTCGACTGAAATAGGCCACACTTTTGATTTACCATGAAATAACGTGTCTGCCTTAATTGTTCTTATATATGTGTGTGTGTGTGTATTATATATATTGTATTGTAGCGGCATTCACCCAGGACGGGTTGAGCCGGCATCCCCAAGAACATTTGAAGCGTCTCTCCCAGCGGCGGCCCACGATCGGCGATCTTGAGCCAGCTCCACTCCGATCTCTGCCCAGTCCCGGTTCCACCTCCGAAATCCCACGACATTTGGGCCCGAGATCGGCTCCATGTCCCCCTTCAGCGTGGCTGCCCACGTCCTCAGCTGACCCCCCGCACGCTTGCGCCAGCCCGGTAGGGGCCTCGGGAAGAGGCAGTCGCGAATCAGCTCACCCGGAGGACAGCGCGCAGCATGGCCGAACCAACGCAGTCGACGGAGTCGGAGAGCAGCCGGTATCGGTTGAAGACGGCATGTTTGACGAAGGGTCGATGTCCGCACCCGATCAATCCGCCGGAAACGCAGGATGCGCCGGAGACAGTCATTGTCAAAGACCTCCACCCTCTTGAGGTCCGCTACGCGCACCGGCCACGTCTCGCAGCCATACAGCAAGATGGATCGCACAACAGCTTGGTAGACGCGGCTCTTTGTACGCAGGGCGATCTCCCGCCTTGACCAGAGACACTTCTGGAGGCGGTTGAAGGCGGCCCTCGCAAGGTTGATGCGACGCCCGATCTCATCGCCACCCTGGCCGCTCGGGACAAAAGACGAGCCCAGATAGATGAAGTGGTCCACCATCTCCAGGGGTGTTCCGTCGAGCAGGATGGGTTGTTGGGCCTCTGGAGGCAACAGCGCCGTCATCACCTTCGTCTTTGCAGCATTGATGCGCATGCCGACCGCGCACGCGCTGGTATGCACTCGGCTGACGGCCGCCTGCACCTCCTCGATGCTGTCACCAAGAAGGACAATGTCGTCAGCGTACGCCAGGTCGGTCACGGCCAAGTCGCGGCCCACCCGAACCCCAGTGAAGCCTTGAAGGGCGCTCATCAGAATCCAGTCGATAGCGTAGTTGAAGAGCGTCGGGGAGAGCGCGCATCCCTGTCGCACACCAGTGCGGACCTCAAACGCCCCGGTCTCAGCACCGTAAGCACGAACACGTGTCCTCGTCTCCCGGTAGTAGGCCTGAATCAGACGCAGCAGCTTTGGCGGAATGCCATCGTCCCGCATGATAGTCCACAGAGCGCTGCGGTCCACCGAGTCGAAGGCCGCTGCAAAATCGATGAAACAGAGCACCGTCGGTTGTTGGTAAGACCAGCGCGTCTCCAGTATCCGGCGTAGACAAAAGATCTGGTCAGAGCACCCTCTACCCGGACGGAAACCAGCCTGGCTTGGGCGGGTACGGTGGTCGCGAGCGAGTTGGAAGCGCTTCAGTAGCAGGACTGTGAACAGTTTGGCCGAAATATCGATCAGGCTGATTCCGCGGTAGTTGCTACATACTCGTTTGTCGCCTTTTTTGAAGAAGGGGAGAAGCACTGCCTCTCTCCAGTCAGCGGGGACGACCTCTGTGTTCTAGATCTTCATCAGGAGGCGGTGTAACCATGGCACCATCACCTCGGAACAGCTTTTGAAGATTTCAACTGGAAGGCCATCTTCACCGGGGGCCCTGTTGTTCTTCAGCTGAAAGAGAGCCACGCGAACTTCATCTGGCGTCGGTGGATCCGTGTTGCAGGCATACGTTGTTGCTGCAGATGTACTGGCATGGACAGGGGTTGGTGCTGGATCATGGTTAAGCAGAGCACTAAAATGCTCTTGCCACCTGTCAAGCCGGGCTGACATATCGGCGATCGTATTGCCTGCTGCATCGACGAGAGTATCGCTCGCGCCCCGCGATGGACGGCTGAACCGGTTGAGAAGACGGTACAGCTTTCTGGTATCACCATTGGCTGAGGCCTGTTCCGTTTCTTCCGCCACTCTCCGCCAGTACGCGTTGCGGTCGTTGCGGACTGCTTGTGCCGTTCTGCGCCGTAGCTCGCGGTAGTGTGTGGATTGTGTCAGTCGTGCACGCCGTGCTCGTTCGGCCAGATCAATCGTCCCCGCGGAGATCCAATCGCGGTGCCGACGGCGGGTGTAGCCCAGATGGGCCTTAGCTGCGTTTGTAACCTCTGTCTTTAGCGCGCTCCATTCCGCTTCTGGAGGTGCCTCCTCGTCCAAGACGAGGCCGTCAAAACGGTTCCGCAGCTCAACACGAAAAGGCTCAGCAACCACCGATTTGAGTTTTGATACATCAAACCGGCGGGCTAGTTGCCGCGGAGGAAGACGCTTCAAGCGAAGACGAAGTTTTGCACGGACAAGAACGTGGTCGGAGCCGTTTGCACTCCCGGTTTCTGCTCCTCTATACGCCCGACAGTCAAGCACGCAGTTGGCCCAACGGGACCGCACTAGGACGTAGTCTATCTGGTTCTGCGTGTGACTGTCGTTTGAGTTCCAGGTCGCCAGGTGTCTGCGCGGGTGGTCGAAACGTGTGTTGCTGACCACCAGGCGGTTTGCGGCCGCAAAGTTGACGAGGCGGTCGCCGTTGTCACATCGGGTCCCCAAAGCAAACCGACCGAGGATATGTCTGGATGTGTCGTCGCCTGGCCCCGTGCGCGCATTCCAATCACCGGCGACAATCAGCATGTCGCGGCGAGGAACCCCTCGGACGACCTGCTGGAGCCGGCTGTAGAACGCGTCCTTGGTGGCATCGTCTGCATCAAGGGTGGGCGCATACATGGCCACCACGGAGATGTTTGTGATGTGGCCCTTCAGCCGAATCCTGGCGAGGCGCGGAGAAATTGGCTCCCACTCCAAGAGAGCCGCATTTGCCGATTCTGCCAAGGCGATGGCTACGCCCTGGCGCCCCGTGTTGTCCGACACGCCGCTGTGGTAGAGATGAAAGTTCCTGTCGACCCCCGGGACCTTGATTGTGGAGTGTCCGGAGTCAGGGACGCGGACCTCTGAGAGGCATGCAACTTCAACTCCATAGTTGTACAGCGCATGCATGGTTAGAGCTTGCACTCCAGTATCCCGCAGCGTGCGCACATTCCAGCAGGCGAAGTAAGACGAACGCCTGCGTGGAAGTAGTCTGACTTGCTGATTTAACACCTGCCCCGTCAAACCGTTGAGGACAGGCGCGTCGCCTACCGGGTACGCCGTAGCTTGAGTCGGTATAACTGTGAGAGACATTAATAATCATAATCATAATCATAAGGGATGATTCAAGGAGAAAAAGCGGATGGTGTGGTAGGGTCCCCAGCCCTACCCCGCAGTGACGACGTAAAATATTTTGAAAGATGGTAGCTGATGATGGTTCGACTGAAATAGGCCACACTTTTGATTTACCATGAAATAACGTGTCTGCCTTAATTGTTCTTATATATGTGTGTGTGTGTGTGTGTGTGTGTGTGTGTGTGTGTGTGTGTGTGTGTGTGTGTACGCACGCTTACAGCAATGACTCTCTGCTTTGGTATGTATGTATGTATATGCTTAGATACAAAGCCGTTCTATATTAATTAGCATGATGGAAACTAGAGATATTGGCTTTTTTCATACAATAATCAATGGAAAGAATAAAAATCAAACATTTACTGATCTGTTTCTTTCTGTACAGATATCAATAACAGTTTTACCGACCAACCTTAGATTGTATATTCCCTTATTTTGCCATCTCTTTGTTGTTCCTTAATGTACCCCCCGTGCACACATTAAAGGCCCTGCTAATGGCTGATGATGGTCGAAAGTAAGCGAATAAAACAGGGGAAACTTCAGACAGTTTCATTATAAATTAGATCTGGATGCTACTTAATGCTAAGTCGAATAAAACCAAAATGCAATAAAAGAAACCCAATTGACAAATCGCGTCAATTGACATGAATAAAACGTGTTTTATAGAATCAATAGTTAATTATCTTTCAAAACTAGCGGATGAGATTTTGTGCATAAACTTTTATTCATTTTTTATTCTATTCTGAGGACAAATTATATGAAGGAATCGTCCAAGGTGATTATTTTTCCTAATAAATTTAACTATTTTCAAGGAGGATGAATTTTAGTAGTAATAAACCCTGCTAGAATAACTATGAATAATTCTTGTTTGTTAATATGTTCGTAAGCATAGGAAATTAAAAGGAAAAAAAATACTAACAATCCATGTTAACATAAAAATTCATACTTGTTGAAAATGTCTAAAGCAGGGGTCCCCAATCTTTTTAGAATCGCGATCCACTATTCATGACCACAGCTAATGAGGACACACGCAAATTTACGGACAAAAACATATAATGGGTTTTTATTTATTTCTATATATAATTTGCAAGTAGATATCTAACCTTTGATCAAAAAATTTTAACTTTTGATTGAAACTGCCTAGGAATAGGAGCTGAGAGAGAATTATATCCACAAAACGTATAATCAAATGATACCAAGAGATATTAAAGGAAAAGTTATAGATATCTAAAATCGAAAGTTAAACATCTGCTGATAAAACCGTTACTATATCTAAAGTACTGTATAAAATCTCTCTTGTTTCTTTTTCTTTATTATATGTGAATTTTCAGCACATTTCGGAAAGATAAAAGGGTTGTTTCTAGTTGCCATTAGCACAGTTTTGAATTTATGGTTCTCCACTGCTTCCTTTTCTTTATTGTCTGTGAATTTTCATCGCTTTTCGGAAGGATAAAAGTGTTATTTCTAGTTGCTATTTGCACAGTTTTGAATTAATGGTTCTCCACAGCTTCCTTTTTTTATTATCTGTGAATTTTCAGCTCTTTGCGGAAGGATAAAAGGGTTGTTTCCAGTTGCCATTTGCCCAGTTTTGAATTCATTGTTCTCCACAGCTTCCTTTTTTATTATCTGTGAATTTTCAGCTCTTTTCGGAAGGATAAAAGGGTTGTTTCCAGTTGCCATTTGCACAGTTTTGAATTCATGGTTCTCCACAGCTTCCTTTTTTATTATCTGTGAATTTTCAGCACTTTTCGGAAAGATAAAAGGATTGTTCCTAGTTGCCATTTGCACTGTTTTGAATTCATGGTCCTCCACATTTCGTTTTCTTTATTATATGAGAAATACCATGACTTCTTGTGAAGGTTAGTGAAATAGTTTGCTGTTGCCTTTCCTACGGTTTTGAATTCAGAGTTGTCTTTCGTATGCTTCAAGGCAGAGGTTCTCAAAGTTTTTAGAATTGCGATCCACTATTCATGACGAGAGCATTTGGTGACACCCTCAAATTTATCGCCCAAAAACATATGATCGGTTTTTATTTATTTCTATATCTCCTTTGCAAGTAGATATGTAACCTTTCATCATGAAATTATAACATTTGATTGAAATTGCATAGGCGTAAAAGCTGGGGGAGAATTATATCTACAATCTACATACCATCAAAGGATACCAAGAGATATAAAAAAAAAAGTCATAGATATTGTTGTGTCATGGCTCGTATCATGTGACAATTTTCAGCACTTCTTCAGAAAGATAAAAAGGTTGTTTTCAGTTGTTATTTGCATAGTTTTGAATACATGGTTCTCCACAGATCCCTTTTCTGTAATATCTGTGAATTTTCATCACTTTTCGGAAAGAAAGAAGAGTCGACATTTTCACAGTTTTGAATTCATAGTCCTCCACATTTCGTTTTCTTTATTTTATGAAAAATACCACGACTTCATGCGAAGATTAATGAAATAGTTTGCAATTGCCTTTTCTACGGTTTTGAATTCAGAATTGTCTTTCGTACGGTTTAAGACAGAGGTTCTCAAAAATTTTAGAATTGTGACCAACTATTCATGACCACAGCTTAAGGCGATCCACTCAAATTTACTGCACAAAAAAACATAAAAGAATATAAAAGATATTATTGATATGAATAGGTGAAAAATTATTTTCTTTTTTACGCTGATGAATGATTAAACTGAGACCATGAATAACCACGATTCGTTAAGCTCGTCAAAACAATATTTTACTTGGTACAGCCTATGCTTCACCGACTTTATCTAGAGCCGGGATTCCCGACCTTTTTGAATCGCGACCCACTATTCATGACCACAGCTTATGGTGACCCACTTAAATTTACTGCACAAAAATCATATGAAAGAATATAAAAGATATTATTTACATGAATAGGTGAAAAATGATTTCCATTTTTGAGTACATGACCAACCCTGATTCGATAAGCTCGTCAAAACAATATATTACTTGATAGAGTCTATGCTTCAACGATTTTATCTAGTGCAAAGATTTCCGAACTTTTTAGGATCGCAACCTACTATTCAGACCACAGCTTATGGCGACCCACTTAAATTTACTGTGCAAAAATCATATGAAAGAATATAAAAGATGTCATTTATATGAATAGGCGAAAAATGATTTCTATTTTAAGATGATGAATAATTAAATTGAGTACATGACCAACCCTGATTCGATAAGCTCGTCAAAACAATATATTACTTGATAGAACCTATACTTCACCTATTTTATCTAGTGCAAAAATTCCCGAACTTTTTAGGATCGCGACCCACTATTAATGACCACAGCTTATGGCGACCCACTTAAATTTACTGCACAAAAATCATATGAAAGAATATAAAAGATATTATTTACATGAATAGGTGAAAAATGATTTCCATTTTTGAGTACATGACCAACCCTGATTCGATAAGCTCGTCAAAACAATATATTACTTGATAGAGTCTATGCTTCACCGATTTTATCTAGTGCAAAAATTCCCGAACATTTTAGGATCGCGACCCACTATTCATGACCACAGCTTATGGCGACACACTTAAATTTACTGTGCAAAAATCATATGAAAGAATATAAAAGATATTATTTATATGAATAGTTGAAAAATGATTTTCATTTTAAGATGATGAATAATTAAATTTATCTGCCTGCATGTCTGTAGTTTTTTCAGCCCTTTTATTTTAGTTTTCGCTTCGGGTTTGGCTCTAAATAGGTACAAATGTTGTTCTTAGTTTCAGCCATGATATCATTTACTCAGAGGACTTATTTAGCCTTCAAAATCCACTTTATGACGAAAAAACTTATTTGATATCGATACCAGGAAATCAAAATTTGACTTACATCCATTCATTTTTCTTTCAGTCTACGGTTTCGCTTTAACTGGAAACAACTATTGCTTTTTAGTCTTTCGTGCCAACGTCCAAAGTGTCTGAGCTCCAGGACCATGGATTAGTTTTAAAGCTTTCATTACATCCGAGCAACGCCGGGCTATACTGCTAGTTTATATATAAATTGATAGAATGTTTTGGGAATTTAATTAGAAATTCAGGAAAAATTTAATAAATATATGGCAATTTAGTAGCAAATTATTATATAAATTAAGAGCTTATCGAGAGCATTTAAAGAGAAATAACTAAAGAATACATGCAAATTAAAAACATATCGATGTATGCATTAATATAATATACTGAAAATTTATTAGGAGATTCGAATATAAATTTTGAAAAATGAATTATATATAAACCATTATTTCAAGAGAGAAATATAGAAGAGTTAAAGGTAAAATAAATACAAAAGGATAATCAATCAAACAAAACGAGGAATATTGAAAGTGGAATATTTAAGTTAACGTTGACAAGCCGTAAGAAATGTTAATCCTTAATATTTGACTATTGTCTGCTGTGTTGCAGGCTTTCTGGACAAAGCCTTTGTTAGTGCCTTCAACGTCATCGACATCATGAAAGACTGTAAACAAATCCTTTCTAATTAAGTTCCATTTCGCTGGATTTGTTTTTATTAATCCGGTGTCAATGCAGTGGAGTCTGGTTAACGAGATGCTGTCACTTTGAAAATATTTCAGATATTCCTGACAATTTTAAAAATTTTATTTTTTTAAAATTGCATTATTTTGCAGTATTAGAGGACGTTTCTGTTCATGTTTGATTCTGTCATACGAAAGGCCTACATGTAGAACAATGAACAATCTTATGTATAATCAAACATCATTTATTTTTTCTATTACAAATACAATCTACATACCATCAAAGGATACCAAGAGATATAAAAAAAAAAGTCATAGATATTGTTGTCTCGTGGCCAGTATCATGTGACAATTTTCAGCACTTCTTCAGCAAGATAAAAGGGTTGTTTCCAGTTGCTATTTGCATAGTTTTAAATACATGGTTCTCCACAGATCCCTTTTCTGTAATATCTGTGAATTTTCATCACTTTTCGGAAAGATAGAAGAGTAGACATTTTCACAGTTTTGAATTCATAGTCCTCCACATTTCGTTTTCTTTATTTTATGAAAAATACCACGACTTCTTGTATATTATATTTAAGGGATGCACGTGTTTGACTACACCTCTCGGTTTTTTTTATTTCGTTCCTTTTTTATTTTTTCCAATAAAGTGGTTTACGTTTTGATAATATTTTCAGCGCCCTGGCCTCCTATATATATGACTATACATTACTTGTTATTACATTTTTCAGCACCTCGACATAATCATTCTGCATGTTCCTTCCTTAGTTAGTTACTTAGTTACTTAGTTCCTCCGCCCGTTACGCCACTGAAGAAAGATAACACACTCTCTACACGAGTTTTTCCTTCCCCTCTATCTTATTATAAACGTTACTCTCCTCAGCCTTTCACTCACCTTTGCCAAACGGAAGGGTAGTAAAGAGTGAGAGAGTAGGAGAAGAGAGCCTATAGCATTACCGTAGCAGTAGCAGCTTAAGCTGGTGTTTGTAGCAGTAATTATGTGTATGTATATGTGTGTACTATACAATATAGTAAAAATAGATAGATTTGTTGTTGTATCTCGCGGCCTAATAACGAAATTTCTGGCCTCTGCACCCTTGGCCATTACTCAGTTGGTCTTTTCTGTTTACAATGGACATAGGAGCCATGGTTTTTCAGTAATAAAAAAAACATTTTCTCTTTCAAAATCTCTTTCATTTTAAATTTGGTAACTAAGGAAGGAAGAAGCAGAATTATTATATGATGATGATTATGGTCAGAAATAATTCTGATAATTTACAATTGATCACTTTTCTACTTTTAAAAGTTTTGTCTCAAAGAAAAGGCTTTCAATGTGAGTAAATGAAAAACGAAGTGATGAGCGATTATGGAAATTAAGATAAAGTAAAAATTAAATCTCGCAGTCGACCCTCTCGTCAGTGGCCGGAGGGTCATTGAAGACGTTACTATCATTTGTAGTATTCAGAGTAAAAGTTTTCCAGGAAATCATAATTATCCTTCCGTGGACATTCCATGGGTTCCTCTAGTTCTTATTATTCCTTAAACTACACGAGTGAAACCGGATTAAACTGCTAGTCTAAACTTATTTATAAATGGAACTTTGTCTGTGTGTGTGTATGTGTGTGTGTTTGTGTGTGTGTGTCCGTTGCCTACAGACTCCGAAACGGCTGAACCTATTTTTTTGCAAATTTACACAATTGTACTATAAGTGTCTGCGAATGTTCTTAGATAGGTTTTCTGTCGAGGTACCCCCGATAAATATCGAAAATCGATAATCGAAAAATCGGGTTATAGAAGGAGTGGTCCGATTTCAATCAAATTTGATACACTCATAGACAAAGACAAAAGAAACAATATTTAAAAGTTTCAAGGTTTCAGTTCTTACAATAGTACAGAAAATCCATAATGTATATATATATATATATATATATATATATATATATATATATAAAAGGCAAGATGTTTGTGTGTGTCTGTTTATCTGTTTGTATGTCTGTATTTTTTCAGCCTTTTTATTTTAGGTTTTTACTTAGGGTTTGGCTCTAAGTAGGTATATTCTAGTTCTTAATCTCAGTCATGATACCATTTACTCAGAGGACTTATTTAGCCTTCAAAATTCAGTTTACGACGAAAAAACTTATTTGATATCGATACCAGGAAATCAAAATTTGACTTACATCCATTCATTTTTCTTTCAGTCTACAGTTTCGCTTTAACTGGAAACAACTATTGCTTTTTAGTCTTTCGTGCCAACGGCCAAAGAGTCTGAGCTCCATGGATTAGTTTTAAAGCTTTCATTACACCCGAGCAACGACGGGCTATACTGCTAGTATTAAATAAAATCATGCAACAAAAGACAAGAAATGGACGAGAACTATAATCGTTAAACGTTATATTAATTTGATAGATGCGTTAGCTTAGACTTGCTTGTTTTTTTTCAGCATTCCAGACCTTCTACATATAACTATACAATATTTCATATACAATACTGTCCAAAAGTATTAGGAAAAACTATTTTATCTTTCATGTGGTATAGTGACAGAAAATAAACAATTAAATTAAAGTAATTTTATTTGATTTACTCAACAAATGCTTTAAATAAAAAAAAAACTTGCTATAAAATAAATTTAATATTTAGTATAATAACCTTTTGTTTTGATCACAGCTTTCATTCTGTCAGGCATTGACATCACAAGCTTCTTCAATGTATATAATGGTATCTTCTGCCAAGCAGCTTGTATTTGTTCCCTAAGTGTGTCTTGCAAAGTAACATTTGATCTATCAATTTGAGAGTGAGGAATAAGGAAAAAGTCAGTCATATCCAAGGATAATAGAATAATGAGTAGTTTCAAAATAATTTGCTTTATAGAAAATAGGAAAAATTAAATATATCTTCTTTTTAATATATTTCTTTAACACCTAGTTTTAAATAACCAATATTTATTTTCACCCTGTATTTGAATTTCAGTGAGGTTTTTAGGAAAATCACCGCTGTCCTAATATTTTTGCACACTACCGAGTGATTTATTTTGATGTCTTATAAAAGATAAAATATTTCTTGCCCTTATTCTTTTGCATAGTACTGTAACTATAAACTTTATATTCAGGCGATATGCAGTTGATATCAGAATCTGGCAACAGAATTCCAATTTCAGTTGAATTCCTTGCATCCACTTACTCGCAAATAACTTTGGAAAAGGTATTAATAAGTCTCTTCCAGCCAGTTATGGGTTAAATAACA
The DNA here is from genome assembly GCA_037127315.1 of Ascarosepion bandense. Classification (NCBI taxonomy): domain Eukaryota; kingdom Metazoa; phylum Mollusca; class Cephalopoda; order Sepiida; family Sepiidae; genus Ascarosepion; species Ascarosepion bandense. The sequence continues at coordinate 965,609 of JBBBDQ010030371.1, forward strand.
GAACAGACTGGGTTCTATAGCCTTGGCTGGCAACCAGTCTACCGCAGAAATTAATGGCAACCGACTGCGGGATAATCATCTGCCCAGTATATCACTTATGGCACTTAACTAACTCACTCATGTTTGAGTGGGCATTGATCAAAGGATAAAAGAGAATTTGAATTTAAGAAGAGAGAAGAGACGGATTAATACCTTTCCCAAGGGTATTCGCGCGTAAGTGAATGCAAGGAATTCAACTGGAATTCGAACTCGGCTCCCCGATTTGTCGTTCCGAGCCGATATCCACTGCACTATCGCACATCTTCTACTACATCGCACATCCATGACTGGTGTTTAATAAATAACTTATTTGTTTGGCTTTATCTTTGCGTTCTTCCAGTTAATAGTTAGGTCTTTCTTCTTTCTTTCCTTTTCTAATTTTCTGAGAGTTTTTTTTTAAATTTTAATTCTGATTCTGTCATCAATATAGTGTCATCTGAGTATTTTATTTTATTTTGTTTTACTTTTTCACCAAATACATTTACCCACAATTAATTCAGGTAGACGATTACTGAAAGCTTTTTGTGGCATTCACGCTGGTTAAGAAACCGTAGCATTTAATCATTGCTAAATTCAAACTTTTTTAACACAACTGTTTATACTTCTGAGATGATGTATTGCAACTATTTATACTATTTTGTTGTCAATTTCTTTACTGCCACATTCAGGACGTTTCGGTTGCTGTACGCTCCGATCGTATTCAGGTGATAAATAGTCAGTCAGTCAGTTAAGTGCCATACGTTATACACGCTTGGGCGATCATATCTCGAAAGAGACATGACTGACTGGGCAGAAGATTATCCCGCAGTAGGTTGCCATTGCTTTCCGCGGTAGACTGGTTGCCGACCAAGGCTATAGAACCCAATCTGTCCTGTTTTATAAATCATAGCTGTAAGGAAAAGCGATGTATTATATTATTACGTAGCAATTAATGGGGGATCAGTTTATTACTTCATAACAATAGAAAACCGATCCCCCACTTTATGACCAGTAGAAGCCTTAATCATGATTCCAACTATTCAGTCAGTCAATTAAGTGCCATGCGCGATACATGCTTGGGCGATCATGTCTCGAAAGAGAGATGACTGACTGGGCAGAAGATTATCCCGCAGTAGGTTGCCATTGCTTTCCGCGGTAGACTGGTTGCCGACCAAGGCTATAGAACCCAATCTGTCCTGTTTTATAAATCATAGCTGTAAGGAAAAGCGAGGTATTATATTATTACGTAGCAATTAATGGGGGATCAGTTTATTACTTCATAACAATAGAAAACCGATCCCCCACTTTATGACCAGTAGAAGCCTTAATCATGATTCCAACTATTCAGTCAGTCAATTAAGTGCCATGCGCGATACATGTTTGGGCGATCATGTCTCGAAAGAGAGATGACTGACTGGGCAGAAGATTATCCCGCAGTAGGTTGCCATTGCTTTCCGCGGTAGACTGGTTGCCGACCAGGGCTATAGAACACAATCTGTCCTGTTTTATAAATCATAGCTGTAAGGAAAAGCGATGTATTATATTATTACGTAGCAATTAATGGGGGATCAGTTTATTACTTCATAATAGAAAACCGATCCCCCACTTTATTACCAGTAGAAGCCTTAATCATGATTCCAACTATTCAGTCAGTCAATTAAGTGCCATGAGCGATACACGTTTGGGCGATCATGTCTCGAAAGAGATGACTGACTGGACAGAAGATTATCCCGCAGTAGGTTGCCATTGCTTTCCGCGGTAGACTGGTTGCCGACCAAGGCTATAGAACCCAATCTGTCCTGTTTTATAAATCATAGCTGTAAGGAAAAGCGAGGTATTATATTATTACGTAGGAATTAATGGGGGATCAGTTTATTACTTCATAACAATAGAAAACCGATCCCCCACTTTATTACCAGTAGAAGCCTTAATCATGATTCCAACTATTCAGTCAGTCAATTAAGTGCCATGCGCGATACATGCTTGGGCGATCATGTCTCGAAAGAGAGATGACTGACTGGGCAGAAGATTATCCCGCAGTAGGTTGCCATTGCTTTCCGCGGTAGACTGGTTGCCGACCAAGGCTATAGAACCCAATCTGTCCTGTTTTATAAATCATAGCTGTAAGGAAAAGCGATGTATTATATTATTACGTAGCAATTAATGGGGGATCAGTTTATTACTTCATAACAATAGAAAACCGATCCCCCACTTTATTACCAGTAGAAGCCTTAATCATGATTCCAACTATTCAGTCAGTCAATTAAGTGCCATGCGCGATACATGCTTGGGCGATCATGTCTCGAAAGAGAGATGACTGACTGGGCAGAAGATTATCCCGCAGTAGGTTGCCATTGCTTTCCGCGGTAGACTGGTTGCCGACCAAGGCTATAGAACCCAATCTGTCCTGTTTTATAAATCATAGCTGTAAGGAAAAGCGATGTATTATATTATTACGTAGCAATTAATGGGGGATCAGTTTATTACTTCATAACAATAGAAAACCGATCCCCCACTTTATTACCAGTAGAAGCCTTAATCATGATTCCAACTATTCAGTCAGTCAATTAAGTGCCATGCGCGATACATGCTTGGGCGATCATGTCTCGAAAGAGAGATGACTGACTGGGCAGAAGATTATCCCGCAGTAGGTTGCCATTGCTTTCCGCGGTAGACTGGTTGCCGACCAAGGCTATAGAACCCAATCTGTCCTGTTTTATAAATCATAGCTGTAAGGAAAAGCGATGTATTATATTATTACGTAGCAATTAATGGGGGATCAGTTTATTACTTCATAACAATAGAAAACCGATCCCCCACTTTATTACCAGTAGAAGCCTTAATCATGATTCCAACTATTCAGTCAGTCAATTAAGTGCCATGAGCGATACACGTTTGGGCGATCATGTCTCGAAAGAGAGATGACTGACTGGACAGACGATTATCCCGTAGTAGATTGCCATTGCTTTCCGCGGTAGACTGGTTGCCGACCAAGGCTATAGAATCCAATCTGTCCTGCTATTTAACCCATAAGTTGGGGCAAGAGACTGATTAATACCTTTCCCAAGGGTATTTGTGCGTAAGTGAATGCAATGGATTCAACTGGAATTCGAACTTGGCTCTCCGATTTCTCTTTACGAGTCGACATCCACTGCGCCACAACGCACATCCGCTACATAGTACAGTGGATAAAAACCTTGGATGATTGATCCGAATGTAAAAGATAGTGTTTTCCTAAGCTTAGGTTAGACGTGACACTAGGCGGAGTCATCTATTTAAGAATTAGTGAGTTAGATGTTCAACTCACTAATTGTTAAATACATGACTCCGCTTAAAAAAAAGGACTTCATATGGGACTTTTATGCGAAAAGTATCAGCGATCGACGAAAAATTCATGAATATTTAGAATCTCGGAGAAGCTGATACTAACAGGCCAGAAAGAGGGGAAAAGAGACAGAGGAAAGCAGCGGATAACATATTTGAAGGGCCTGAGCTGGTGGATGACAGAACGGGGGTTGCGTGGAGTTACATGAGAAAGCGTGCTAAGAGTCACCAGGGATAGGAAGACGTGAAGAGTCATGATCGCCTAGAAAACCTGGACTGACGCATTCAATATAAACTTGAAAGGAAAGTCTTGAATTATAAAAATTGATTATTTTCATTTCTACTACTTACATTTTTAGGAATATTGATCTCTTTTTTGCTACAATAATCACGACGTTTCGACCGTTGTACACTCCGGCCTCATTCAGTTTTCAAAACAAAACCTTTATTTAATCCATAGGCGTAGCTTATTCTTCTCATTGAATATATCCAGCTCTAATTAACTTCTCTTGATAACTCTCCAAATTTCTGTTCTGGGGCCAGGGTTTGAACAAACGACTCTTTGCCTAGTTGGGTCAATACCTACATTTTTTTTATTTTTTTTTTTTATAAGCGTTTCACCCCGAGCAAGGCATGTCCCTGCCACTACTGTGCAGGGGGCTACGTAGAGTGGAGAAAGGCTGGTTAAATATAGGAAATAACAGAGGGTGGGTGATAGGCGGGTGAGGATACCGAGAATGAGGGTTGGGTAGATGAGAGTGTTGTGAGAATAATTGGAAATTAGTGTGATAGGAGGTGTCTATTGACCCTACATTTAAACACCTGGAGATTGTAACTGTCGGGAAAGCAGACTTGTGGAAGGGAGTTCCACAGGCGGGAAGTGCGAGAAAAGAAGCTGTTGGAGTAGAATTTACGGTTACATCTTATTTGTTTAACTGTAAAAGGGTGGGACCTAGTTGCTAATCTAGTATCTCGTGTAAATTCGTGCTTAGGCGGCACCAGTGATCTAAGCTCATCGGAGCAGAAGCCATGGAAGTACTTGTAGAAGAGGCACAGGGAAGCTACATCACGCCGGTGTGAGAGCGGCTGCAGCCGGTCTGCCAAATCAGTATCAACCACGTTACAGATCCTCCTTTGTATTTTGTCAAGAAGCCCAAGGAGAGCAGCAGGGGCACCCGACCAGATATGGCAGCAATATTCAATACACGGGCGGATGGTAGATTTGTATATGTGCAGAATAGTTTCAGGTGGGAAAAATTTCCGGGCCCTGCACAGAGAGCCGACTTTCATAGCAGCAGATTTGGCAATGGATTCAATATAGTCATTCCATTTGAGAAGATCGTTTGGGAAAACTGTGTACTGTAAGCGACCACCTACACTCGGAAATAAATTTTGGCTGTAAATAACCTACAAAAAGTTGATAAGCCGTACAAAAACGAATCAATCAATTAAACTTCCTTTGATACAAAATTTGATTCATCCCTAGAACAATTACTTGCAGAGCAGACACCTCAGAGAATTGTCTCTGATCACAATAACCTCAATCATTTAAAGTCTGGATTCTACCTTTATTTTTTTCCGCATAGCTTCATAAACTGTAGTTTTTACATTTTCTCACCTTCAGTCAAGCTCATTCAATATCTACATATATCGCTTTGGAAACTGTGTACTGTAAGCGACTTCCTTTAAATAACACACAAAATGTTAATAACATGTTAACACTTTTCCAATTGGAGTAGATAGACTTCCAATTGGAGTAGATAGACTAAACTATCGCCCGGTTCACACTCCACCCACATTTATTGAACAGGTGAAGAGGCTCATCCCTTTTTCCCTGGTTAGGATGTGGTTTCCGGTTTTCTCTTTTCCAATCTTCTTACTCTTACGTAGCCTCCTGCGCATCAGTGGCGTTAAAAAAAAACAAGGACTCAATAAATCAAAACATCTTCAACTAATAAAAAAAAAAGAAAAAGTAATTCAATATCTACATCGGGTATCGCTTTGGGAAACGGGGTACTGTAAGCGACTTCCTACACCCAGAAGAATGTTTCAGCTTTAAATAACCCACAACATGTTAATAACATGTAAACACCGAATCAATATATCAAAACCTGTTCAACAGATTAAAAAAAAAGAAAATCTTATTAAGTAACACTATACCATGAGTTTCTCCTTGATCTTTCACTGGGGGAATAAAAATAAATAAATTTATTTATTAGTTTAATATCAGTCACTTAAGTGCCATACTTGATACAAGCTTTCAAGTCATTTCTGCGGTAGATTGGTTGCAAACTAAGAATATAGAAGTCTGTCTGCCTTAATCCATAGCTGAATGAAGAAGAGATGGATTTATACCTTTCCTGTGAATATTTAGGCGTAAGTGAATACAACGATGTTTCGTTCTGAGACGATATACACCGCAAAACAACGTATATCCCTGTTAATATATTAGTTTAAGAAAAAAGTTTACAATGAATTTGTTTAAAAGTCCGACATTGCAACGGAATTATTGCATTTTCAATAATCCTGAAGGGTCAGTAAGTGTTTTACCAAATAATTCGTTTGAAAAAAAAATACAATTCCGCTCCAATTAAAATTTGGTTCACGGTTTACATGACGGTTACTATATATATATATATATATATATATATATATATATATATATATATATATATATTTTACTACATCTACAAATATAAAAATATTTTTTGGGAGATCGTGGTCTTGTTTCCTGTGTAGCTTTCCGGTTTGCCTTTTCATTGGTCTGTTACTAGGTGACGGCAATTCCTATTGGTAGAAAACGAGGGCGAGAATTCCCAAGCAAAACCTCACGACAAAACAACGTAATGTAATGATGTGGCGACGAGGAGAATTCCGGAATTCGTCGGCCATTTTACTTCAATATCAGCGACATATGCGCATGCGCCATCGCGCGCACACAGACTCATCTGACCTACATTTTTTCGTTAAAGAGACTTGTTTTTGCAAATTCTTTTATGCTTTTTATTTTAATATCTTCTTTTCGTCTTGATCTTTTTTTTTCCCCTACAATGAGAGGGGCGATTTTTTTTTGTTTTGTTTTTTAACCGGAAAGAATTTGAGAACAATGAATCTTAATCGAGTTCTTCACTTGTTTCATTATTATAATTGTTTTTATTGTCGTTATTATTATTATTATTATTATGTCATTTTTTCATCATATTTCGATTTCTGCTTTGGTCTCACTACCAACCAAGTCTGCGGGGTGACCTAAGGCAGGTCGTGGCGTGTTGTTATGACTCCATTTCATGTTTTTCTATCTTCCCTATCATCCCTAGCATTACATAGATAAAGTTTTCCTTAGTGTGTGGGCTGTACTTAATAAGACAATTTTTTGGTATATCTCTTAAGCTGGGGTTTCCAGGGATTCTTTCAATGTGTTGTTTTGTTCCATTTTTTATCATTCCAAGTGCACCTACTATCACTGGCACAACTCTTGTTTTCAATTTCCACATTTTTTCTATTTCAATTTCCAGGTCTTTATATTTTGACAGTTTTTCAAATTCCTTGATTGCTATGTTACAATCCGCTGGACAAGCCATATCAATTAATAGACAAGTTTTCTCCTTCTGGTTTTTAACAATAATGTCTGGCCTGTTTGCTTCAATTTTTCTGTCTGTGTAGATGGTGTAATCCCATAGAATGGTTACATCTTCTATTTCTGTAAGCGGTGCTGGGTGATGTTCATACCAGTGTTTGCCTACAGCTTTTCCATAATGTTTGCATATTGCCCAATGTAAATATTGACCAACTCTATCGTGGCGATTTTTATATTCATTTGGGGCAAGCACAGAACAGCCTGAGATTAGGTGGTCTATTGTTTCTTGGTGTTTATCACAAAGCCTGCATTTTGGAGCCATATTATTATGCATAATATTTGCCTGACTTTGGTCTTGTGCTGCAAGAATAAAGCCTTCAGTTTCAGACTTTAATCCAGATGCACGTAACCATCGATGAGTATTAACTTTGTCAACATTGGATTTATTGGCACGTACTGGATATTGGCCATGCAGAGGTTTGTCTTGCCAGCGCTGTTTCATCTGTTCAAGTTATTATTATTATTATGTCATTTTTCATCATATTTCGATTTCTGCATTGGTCTCACTACCAACCAAGTCTGCGGGGAGACCTAAGGCAGGTAGTGGCGTGTTGTTATGACTCCATTTCATGTTTTTCTATCCTCCCTATCATCCCCAGCATTACATAGATAACGTTTTCCTTAGTGTGTGGGCTGTACTTAATAATACAATTTTTTGTATATCTCTTAAGCTGGGGTTTCCAGGGATTCTTTCAATGTGTTGTTTTGTTCCATTTTTTATCATTCCAAGTGCACCTACTATCACTGGCACAACTCTTGTTTTCAATTTCCACATTCTTTCTATTTCAATTTCCATGTCTTTATATTTTGACAGTTTTTCGAATTCCTTGGTTGCTATGTTACAATCCGCTGGACAAGCCATATCAATTAATAGGCAAGTTTTTTCTTTTTGGTTTTTAACAATAATTTTCGGCCTATTTGCTTCAATTTTTCTGTCTGTGTAGATGGTGTAATCCCATAGAATGGTTACATCTTCTATTTCTGTAACCGGTGCTGGATGATGTTCATACCAGTGTTTGTTTGCAGATTTCCCATAGTGTTTGCACATTGTCCAATGTAAATATTGCCCAACTCTATCGTGGCGATTTTTATATTCATTTGGGGAAAGTACTGAACATCCTGAGATTAGATGGTCTATTGTTTCTTGGTGTTTATCACAGATCCTGGATTTTGGATCCACATTATTATGCATAATATTTTCCGAGTGAAATGACTTTGGTCTTGCGCTGCAAGAATAAATCCTTCAGTCTCAGACTTTAATCCAGATGCACGTAACCATCGATGAATATTAATTTTATCAACATTGAATTTATTGGCACGTTCTGGATATTGGCCATGCAGAGGTTTGTCTTGCCAGCGTTGTTTCATCTGTTCAAGAGCTTTATCTTTGACTTTCATTTTCATATTTTTTGCCGCAATAGTTGGTTCTTGGTTTCTGTTTTGCTTTTCTACAGAATCTACTAACTGTAAATCTTGTTTGTATTTACTGCCTTCTTTATTATTATTATTATTATTATTATAGGATCTTTCAAGCAAAAACATTTTGATGGAGACATGACTAAAAGTACCAGTGTGAAACTCTGCACGTCGGACGGCTACCCTCAGGCTAGATCCTGGTCGAAACGGCACCAGATGTGACGCCTCAGGCCGGGCTGGCCGTCTGTCTAATGTGACGCTCGTTCTCGCTAACGGTCGTGACGATCCCAGTTGTGACACTGCCACCTGGTCGTGACGATCTCGTCCGATAATGTCGCCACAAAAGCTGGGTTACAGGACGTCTTTTGCAACAACGGGCCACTGTCCCACGTTGTGATTAGATCCCAGAGGTCTCGTCTTGCAATCTTAATAGTCGTCCCTTTTAGCCAGTCCGGACACTGGTGTACACTTGTGGTTTGAAAAAAATAAACACGGCACAAAAAAAAAAATATATTAATAAAATAAATGAACAAGGACGAACACGCCTGGAGAGCTACGAAGAATGTCTTTATATAAAGAAAAAACATTGTCTTTCTTTTCCCAAGAATACAGGTGTCGAAAATGATATTTACAACGGAGAGAGAAAGTTCGCCAAAAGCATCATAGCTTCTAATCCTTAAACGTCTTGTTTAAGTTTCGTTAGCGTTGAGATCTCTTCAAAATTTCACTAAGTGTCGTCAGGTTTTCTATGTAACTTCTAAAACAGTAAAGTTGTTTCGGGTTATTGACGGAATCTGACGGAATGTGCCGAATCGGAGGCGCTGGCGGGGAATGTGGTGTTGACGGCGGTGGCTCTCAAAATCCAACTCAAACTGTCACCCAACTCACACACTGAACTTTTCGTGTCGAGCATCTGTTATTATAACCAATTTCGATCCTCTCTGGGGATCCGGCCGGCTCACAGCATTCGGCCAATGAAATCGGTCTCCGCCCACTCGATTGGCAGAAGTTTTTAGCTCAACGAATGAGATTTTGCCAACTCATATCGGAACTCGATTCTATTCGGGTTCTCACGGACCCTGTGTTCACCAGCGACCTTGGCCTTCGGGTGACCTTATCAAATCACTCTGACACTTGTTTTGTCTACGCGTTTTCAGATTAGCGGAATCGAAATTTCAACTCCAAAAGAAGGGAAATTTATATGAAGATGAAAGGATCGAAATTTATACAAACATGAAAGACAAGAAATGTGTCTTTTTTCCAAAATAACTTTATGCCCCCGGCTTTTAGAAGTACTTGAAAAATAATTAAATTATCTTTTTTTTCTAAGCTCACATCGCGTGACGCAACAGAACTCTAATAACATTGCCAGTATCGATTTCTCTCTCCGTTGTTTTAAACCAACCAAAGGAAAGTATCCCCGCGGGAGAAGAGAAAGTATCACCGCGGGAGATAGTGTCACACCAGTAGACTGAGGTGGTACATTTTCACCGGGATTCGAGAACTCGTTGGAGGATGCGAGCAGTTCCAAGGACCACAGGTTTCTACATCTACCCAAACTTGGCATTGAACACAGTCTTCTACAAACAATTTGAAAGTTCAGTACTTATTCTCTCTAGAATGGCGATGGATTCCAATCATTTCAGTGGCTACAATTTATACACGTCCCATTTTAAACTTCTCTAGTTTACTTGTTTCTCTTTCTCTGTTAGGCCATCTTTCCTAGGGCATATTTTTATTATTATTATTTCATTTTTCATTACAATTCGATTTCTGCAAGAAGACCTAAGGCAGATCATGGTGTTTTGTTATGGCTCCATTTCATGTTTTTTTTTATATCTCCCCTAACATCCCTAACGTTACATAGACAAAGTTCTCCTTAGTGTGTGGGATGTACTTAATAAGACAATTTTTGTATGTCTCTTAAGCTGGGGTTTCCAGGTAATCTCTCAGTGTGTTTTTTGTTACATTTTGTATCATTCCAAGTGCACCTACTATCACTGGCACAACTCTTGTTTTCAATTTCCATTTTTTTCAATTTCAGTTTCCAGGTCTTTATATTTTGACAGTTTTTCGAATTCCTTGATTGCTATGTTACAATCCGCTGGACAAGCCATATCAATTAATAAACAAGTTTTTTTTTCTTTTTGGTTTTTAACAATAATTTTCGACTTATTTGCTTCAATTTTTCTGTCTGTATAGATGGAGTAATCCCATAGAATGGTGACATCTATTTCTGTAACAGCCTCATATCACACACATTTTACTTAGATAATACTCTTCGTAATGTTGAGCTATAATTATGCATACATTTTTGTATATCTTTAAGGGATGGGCAACCACGAATTTTTTCAATGAATCTATCAGAATCTTTTTCAATCGAACCGAGGACTCCAATTCCAACTGGAACTTTTGCCATTGTCATATTTATTATATTTCTACCTCACGATTTTTGTATTTTGATAGATTTTTGAAGATCTTTAAGTATATGTTACAATCTGCAGACACTACCATATTCAATAAGAAAGTGCATTCTGTTCTTGTGGTCTTTGATCCCGATGTCTGGGCGATTAACTTTGTTTGTTCTCTCTGTGTGTATTATAAAATTCCATAAAATTGTTACAGATCCTATCTCCCTAACCAGTTGTGATTGATGTTCCTACCAAGTTTTGCTTCTTGCTTTCCGTAAAATTTGCATATTTTCCAGTACAGATATTAGTCCATTCTATCATGCTATATTATAAGCACTTTACAACAAAATGGTCATGATCCTGGTATGATGATAAACTGCATCTAGCAGCAAGGCCTCTGATTGGGAGGTTATGAGGAGCATGGAACCACATCTTAATTCCTGTTGTTCCCAGGTCCACCCTGACCCGGAGTGGTAGCACTTGTTAGAATCCAAACTATGGGAAAGTAGTTAAACCCCCAAACTGAAATAAAAAAAAGTATAAGAATAGATATTTGTAGAAAAATATACATTTTTAAGGAAAAATATTACCAACAATACATTTTTAATACAAAATTAGATGACATTTTCAGTTTAAAAAAAAAAAATCTTTTTATCAAAATTTGACGAAATCTACCTTCTCACTATAACAGAACATTTAAAAAATACCTTCAAACCCAACCGTTTTTGCATTAAATAACCCACAGAGTTTAATGCCGTTAAATAAAACTCAAAGAAAATGGTCAATTGTTTCTGAAGATTTATCACAGAATCTAGATTTCAAGTCAATGCTACAAAATTCTAAAAATTGATTATTTTTAGAAAAAAATATATTTTTTGAAGTAAAAATATTATCAACCATACATTTCTGAAAGAAAAACATATTACCTGTAATACATTTTTATACAAAACTAGAAGACATCTTCAGTTTTCTAGAATAAAAAAAATTAAACTTTTATTTCATCAAAATCAACGTTCTCACTATAACTGAACATTTAAGAAAATACCTTAAAACACCACCGTTTTTGCATTAAGTAACCCACAGAAGTTGATGCCGTTAAACAAAACTCAAACAAAATACTCAATTGTTTTTGGATATTTATCACAGAATTTAGATTTCAAGTCAACAGAATTTTTCACTGTGTTTGTTTGGTAATTTTTAGTTGGTAAGCATTTGTTCTGTGCAGCGATAATAAAATATTCGGTTTCAGCTTTTAACCCTGCACTACGTAATCATTTTTGGCTACAGGGTTTGTCTACATCAGAACGTTTAGTATATGTAGAATATTGACCATGAAGAGGCTTATCTTACTTTATTTTCTTAGTGTTTTTGTTATTTGTTATTTGTTGCTGTTGTTGTTTCGGTAGACAATGATATATATATACATCCAGAAGCTAGAGATAAACATCACATTTTCGTACATAGGTAGCTTACGGCCAAATCACGTTGAATACACCGGTTCTCGTTCGATCACCGAAGTTAAGCAACGTTGAGCCTGGTCAGTACTTAGATGGTACACGCCATATGAAAAAAAATCATATAATAGTAACCATCTATAGATTGACTGATTTGTTTTTACGGCTTATCGACTCCTTGCAGGTTATTTAAAGCCAGGAACTATTTTCAGGTAGAAAGAAGTTTGAGATGAGATAATAATGATTTAGTGATACATGTCTTACCAATTAACCGATATCTGGGGAGAGAAGAGGTGGGTTCATACCTTTCCCAAGAATATTTGTCCGTAAGTGAATATAACGAACCCAACTGGAATTGGAACTTGGATCTTCGAGTCGTTATCCATTACTCCAATGACAGACCCAAGCTTACAGCACCTGGTATTTCCAAATAGTCCCCCATCTAGGTAGGGGCCAGTATCGACGTTGCTTAACTTTAGTGATTGTAGGAGAACCGATTTTTCAATTTGCTATGGCCGTAATCCATACAACCTGCACATCCAAGCTTACAGCACCTTCCCAAATGCTGCCAAAACTAGGTTGTGACCAGGCTTGAAGCCAAGGGGTGGCATATCTCCGTAGTTACAAGGTTCGGCATTGCTTAAATTTAGGGATCGTACAAGAACAGGAGTTTCAATTTCATATGGCTGTAATCCATACAACCAGCCCATCCAAATTTTAGGCACCTTCTATTCCTAGGTAGTGGCCAAGCTTGACACTAAACATTCCCACACCTAGGTAGTGTCCAAATTTGAAGTTGCTTTACTTCAGTAATCGTACAATATCTGGCGTTTCAATTTGATATGACCTTAATCCATACAACACGCATATCCAATTAAACAGTAACTGATATTCCCAAACAGTCCCTCTACTAGATACTGACCAGTCTCGACAGTGCTTAACTTTAGTGATTGCAAGAGAATCGGTGTTTCAACTGGATATGCCCGTAATCTATACAACCCGCACATATCGAGTTTATATCGATTTTCCCTGGTGCAGGCTTTTGTAACAGAATAATTATAAACTTTCCTGATACAAAATCAATTGATCCAATGTCAGCTATTGTTTCGACGAAGTTTGCTATTTGCCTGTGAAATCTTCATCGGAATTCTTGATGTTTTTCAAAACTCTATTATCTTAAGATTTTTTTTCTGGTAGAAGATCGCGACCGAAAGATTAGGGGATAAAACACAATAGCCTCCATGACTTGCCGAAACCCAGAACCTCTCTTTGTGTTTCCTGAAAGCGATCGTTTAAAATGAAGAGTCGACAAACCATTAGATATATAACAATTTCTGAGACTCGGCGAGAAAAGCAAATTAACTTATCTGTGACACCTCGGCCCGGCTGGCTCGCTGCTCTTGGTCCGGAAACTGCTGCGATGATGATGACCGGAACCTGATCGGGTTGATGCTGTCGAAAGTTTACTTCCGCTTTATATCACAAAATGGCAGACGATATGATGACACCATTTGATCTGTCACCTTAAATCTGCGAAAGTGCTTTAATCAATTCACTTTCCAGCGAGTTTCCAAGGTTTTTTAAAAGAAACCTTTTGCAATATATATTTTTATATATATTTTATATATATAATATATATATATAAAATATATATTTTATATAATATTTTATATATATTTTTTCTCCCAATTTCATATTGTAATCGACAATAAACACTTTTATCATCATTTATCCTTATTTTTCTCTCCACTCATATTCTAATCTAGTAAAAATTTCCCTCACTCCGTTGAATTAAACCAAAAAAAAAACAAAAAAACAAATATATCCACGTGGAAATAGGGTTACATATAGATATAGATTTTGCTTTTAGGAAACATATGAAAGATCACAGGATTTAATTTTTAATCATTTTAATCATGGCAACACAAGCAAAGGAGAAAATGATACGATGACACAAGATGGAGATTGACGCTGAATTTAAAGTTTTGAAGATTTTAGATGACAAGGAAACAAGAAACCGGAAGAGAGTTTCACAGGGGAGATAACTTACAGCCACTTCACGCCGAAACACCAGTTCCCAAACAAACACCGAACTAAAGCAACGTCGAGCCTGGTCAGTACTTAGATGGGTGACTGTTTGGTAATACCACGTACAAACTTGGATATTCGGATGCTGCAATTGATAACGGGATGCTGAGATTCAATTCCATTTGGGTTCGTTATATTCACTTACGCGCAAATATACTTGGGAAAAATATGAATTCACATCTTCTCCCCCATTTATGGGTTAATAAGTAAGAATATTTACTTCGTCTCCCTGCTAAGACGTGGATGTGACACAAAGTCGAGGTTAACAGTGGGGAGCCTGAACGCGTGCGAACAGTCAAGGGCCCAAAATGTACCAGTCCCCTCAACCCTCGGTTGCGCTGGCCTCGATGGTGACCACTGATTCACCCTTTCAGTGCAGTGGTGTGGTACGACCTTGGGACACTGTCCCCGGGACCAACCACCTCTCAGTAGAAATTTTCTCAGATGCATATATGTCCTCGGGCAGAGATACAACGGTCCCGCATTCTGTTAGAGGACAGAGACACAACTGAGATATGATTATCTACACAAGCCCAAAAAGTTAAAACTTCTATCACTAAAACTGTTATTATCTCAGAAACAAAATTCCGTAAAACATAGTAAGATTTTTGCAATTAAATAAATAGAGGTGGATTTGTTGCTAAACAAAAAGAGAATGCTATAAGTATGGAGTACCCAGTCAGGATCTATGTATGTATGTATGTATGTATGTATGTATGTATCTATCTATCTATCTGTTTGTCTGTCTGTCTGTCTGTCTGTCTGTCTGTCTGTTCAGATCTATCTATCTATGTATGTATGTATGTATCTATCTATCTATCTATAGTGATATATCTCTCCATCAAATGACTGGCTCTCCTCGTTTGCAGATCACACTCGTCTGGTAGGGCGTCTAGTCTATTTCAGTGGAAGACATCTGCTCAGGTACATTTCTGTTTTCTAAAAACTCACAGAGATCACCTGTCATTTATACTGCGAAAAGTTTAGCGAACCTCAATTATGGCTTCTCTGTGTGTGTGTGTGTGTGTGTGTGTGTGTGTGTGTGTGTGTGTGGAGAGAGAGAGAGAGAGAGAGAGAGAGAGAGAGAGAGAGAGAGAGAGAGAGAGCAATTCTGCCATGATCAGCAACGACAGTACGCTCAATCTCTCAGTTATGTTGTTATATATTCTTGGAACCAACAGAATATGATATCTTAAATTAATTCGGAATTATAAAACATTGATCAGAGGAATTAATTATATTTTAGTAAGCTGATAAAAATATGTTTTTTGGTGTTAGAAATAATGAAATAATCAGGCGTTGTATCAGTCAAAGTTGGAAAAAATTTGAACAATGTAATAAACAAGAAAGTGATTACGTCAAAATGCAACTGACCAAAGATAAGAATTAGTGATCATGGGATGGCGTAATTGGGTGAAGCTCGACAGGGCGTGGACTTTTATACAAGACCAACTTTTCCTGGGTCGAGACAAAGGAGACAGAGAAGACAAAACCAGGGAATCGAAGAGAACGCAAGGAAGAAAATTCCAGCAGTTATTACCACGTACGTGAGTACTTCCTCTGACTACCCTAATACACACACAGGCGTGATGAAAAAGAAAAAACAGAATAAGATAATATATTTTTATATTCGTGCCTGTCGTTATATGTTATATTTCAATCCGATCGCCAACCTTGGTTTGTAGGTTAGACAGCATACATCGCTATATAACAATACTTGACATGTGAGATTGCGCCTTTTCGAGTATTTCGAGTAGTTCTGTCCATTAAATTTTACTCACAAGCTTTGGGCAAATACGTAATATGATAACTTTTTCGCGCTAACGTGGAGAAAAACGTGAAAATATTTTTCTCTTTAACCGTTTATTTTAAAATCAGTTTTGCTTTTCGTTGAAACGGTTGGTAAAATACAATGGGGCCTCACATCAGTGAGGGGGGCCGGTGTGCAATGAAAACCGTAGAGAGGAAGGCCCCGAAACGGTGCACATTCTCTCCTGATGACCCCAAGAGTAATAGATTATTTGAACTTTTACGAATTGGATTCCCAAAGACCGTCATAGAAGCATTGTGCCGATAGGATAAGTGAAATTTTAAAAGCTACCTTTTTGGTAAGTTTGAATTACTTTTGCAGTAATTTCCTTATATATATATATATATATATATATATACATATATATATATATATATATACCATTGTCTGAAGACGAGATAAAAATCTCGAAACATAGAAATATCCGTGTCGCAATGATAATCTATATATATATATAAAGGAAAACTTATAAATTATAGTTATGGTTATAAATTATAGTTCATTTCAATGAGCTTAATTAGCTCATTTCATCAGACCACACAGTATTCCTTCCATTTGCTAAAAAAAATTTGCCAGAATAAGAATTTTATTTAACTGAAGAGAAAGATAAAAACATAAAAAATAAAAAAAAGAAGAAGAAGAAAAAAAGAGAAAACGGAAAAGTGATCCAGGACAGCTGGGGGTATTCAGACCAGTCATGAAGATGTTGACCGCTAAGTCATTAACCGCTTACTTCTAATTCCATGGATACTGAAGATCAGGTTAGGTGAAACCTAGGTAGGTTTGTTGGCGCTTTTGGTTATCTATTTTGTCTACTATGCTTACGTATTGAGCGCTTTTTTTTGTTATAGATTTACACACACACACACACACACACACACACACACACACACACACACACACACACACACACACATATATATATATAGTGCATTGTGTAAATTGTCATATTATATTTTCAATTTCGTGCATGCAGGTTTTTTAGTTTGTTGACCTCACAGTATAGTAGGGTCAGTTGGGTACCGTCTGTGAGCAAATGAACACCATGATGTAGTTCATGCAGCCATAATCCTTGCTTTCGGTTCATCTGGTGACCACATGTAAAGGATGTTGTGGTCGCATAAATTGTCTGATAGCTATGATTGGGTTCTACTGCTTTTGCAGCATGATGCAAATTTCTGTTGCTTGACATATAGTATTCCAGCAGCCACCCTCTTGACCCAGGGCAGCACTACCTCCATAAAGCACTTGATGTAGGTTTCCCTGTTAATTCTGAGAGCTTGTAAGAATATGTATGGAGACATAACATCGCCATCACTAGCGATCACTCTAAACACTTTCGTAATCACCATCAGAATCATCCAACTCTTTCGAATCCTCTGCATTGACCTCAGCTAAACTTTCTGAAATATTCGTATTAGTGCTTCCAATGCGAATGCTTACCAGAAAAAAATACCATTTCTAAATTTCTGGTAGAAATGTATTGCGTCATGGTACTCTTTTTCTCACAGCAAGTGCCCAACTGAACCAACTATATTGTGCTGTTAAGGAAAAATTAAAAGAAACAACACGCATGCGCGAAATTAAAAATATAAAGTAGCCAAAATTTACCAGTCGCAACCCGTGTATATACTTTAAACAATATTTTTAGTGGTTACCCATATTTGAATAGACGTCATGTTTATTTCACACTGTTATTATTTTAGTCTACCGACCTGAGTATTTGAGAAATCTCTTTAAACAAAAATGTAACTTCCAGCATATTTAATAAGACTTCTGGAATATGCAGGCGGGTAGTAGAAATAAAAATGAGAATTTATGAGGAGATTTCGTAGTTAAGCCTAATCTGAACAAAATTAACTATGAAATTTCCACACACATTCTCAAATGCCTATAATAGATAACAGAATCGATTGGTTATCCCAATGGCTTTCCTCATTCTTGTCTGGTCATGTGAGACACCACAAGCTGTAGTGCGCTTTTCGCTTCCAGCATGCACGCACGTGTTCGCCAATCCTCTACACAAACAAAATAGACGACTACTACTATCTTTCGTCCGCGAGCTGTTTATTTCAACCAACACAATTGTCATCTTTGATAGTGGCTGATGTAAGCGGAAAGCTCAGAAAGGATTACATAAAAACATGTATCAATATTGTGATTTTCTTTCCTCTTTCAACGATAATGCTGTTAAGCTTATCAGACGATATGAAAAACATTTACATAAAATAAATCAACAAAACTTGTCTATACTATTTAATGAAACATGCATCAATATATATATATATATATATATATATATATATATATAACATCAAGACCTATGTTTAAGAGCATTATTCCGTGTTTGTTTGATCGTTTTTATGAATATTTTTCTTATTTTTGTAAAATATCCTTTCTTTAATTATTATTTTTACATTTAAATTTTTTTAAAACTTGAAATTTTAAAAAAAATGTGATACCTAATTTTTTGTGACTGTAGGTATATTATTTACCCACTTTTTTTTTATCTCTCTTTACAATTTGTATTTGTTTTATTCCTTTAGTTTGGTCTTTTTAATTTTTCATATAATGATATAACGCAGATGATACAGTGCTGATAGCAGACACGGAAAGGAAACTAGAAGACCTGTAATATAACAACCTGGCCCCACCCGAGGAAAGGCTGATGCAAGCGGGGGTGTTTTCCGGTCGTTGAAAGGAACGGATGTTTGTTTGACCTTATTTCCGGCAGTAGCGGAAATGGCTACAAGAGGCAAACAGAACAGGTGTCTCTGAGAATTACGTGGGCGTGCGTGGGCGAGGCAAAGCCGGAAGTTCCGGTTTGGAGATTATAAAAAGACCTCGGTGCACGGATTACGGGGCAGAGAGAGAGACAGACGGCAGAGAGACAGAGGCAGACGAGAGAGCCAGACCAGACCAGAGGAGCAACAGATACGACGACACTCCCCCGTCAACCCGTCAACCCTTAGAAGCGCGCTCTCACTCTCTGTTCACTAGGCTACACGGTCCATCGTCATTAATAAAAAATACAACTTATATTTTTATATATATGCGTGTTTGTCTGTTCGTCGATATAACTGGAACCAGCATTCGCAAGGCGTAACACTCCTACAGAAGACAGCTGAAGAGAGTGACAAAAAAGGACTACAAATAAGCTGCAAGAAAACCGAATGCATGGACATCAGCAAAAAGGGCTGCCCTAAATGCCAAATACAGGTGGGGGATACTAAAATAGAGCAGATACAAAAATTTTAATATCTGACAGAAAGTGTCACAGAAATCCGAAGGCAAACTTGCATGGCGGAAGATGCGTTCCAGAATCTGAGTAGAGTATTAACAGACAGGAAGATTATATTATCTTGTGTTTACATAAAACATTGCTGTGCAACGATAACAGTCACCGAATAGTAGACGCAGGTCGTAAATTTGTAATGCGGTTTTATGACGTCACACCGCGTGAGAGACTGAAATGTTAACATAACTATATGTTTAAATGCAATGTAATATGTTGTGACTAGATTAAATGTGATTGTATTAAGTTTGGGTTGTTCGGATTTAATGCAGCTGGTCTCAAATATCTGAAGGTTCTTTTTATAGTGTGTATGAGTGAGTATTATTGTGTTATAGACTAAAATCTGTATAATATTACTTACATGGCTATGTTTTTCTAAGAAATTTTGTTTAATTGAACTATGATCAGAAAGGTGACAGGTAAGACTACGGAACAGCGTGGCTGTAGTAACGCCAATATATATATATATATATATATATATATATATATATATATATATAATTTAATCGTATCACCCCGAACAAGGCGGTAACGCCACTGATGTGCAGGGGGCTACATATAAGTAAAAAGATTAAGTAGAAGAGTGTGAAAAGAAAAACAAACCAGTTAGAAAGGAGCAAGAGAAGGATGAGAGTACAGGTGTGATGACAGTTGCAAAGGTGGAGAGAAAGGAAAGGATATACAGGGTGGTGAAGAAAGAACTAGAGTCAAGTGGTTAAGAGATGAGTATTGACATCACATTTAAATTCCTGGAGGTTGTAGCCATCAAGAAAGCAAGAATATGGAAGCGAGTTCCACAGGCTGGAAGTGTGAGAAAAGAAGCTGAAGGAGTAGAATTGTCGTCTGCATTTGGTTAATCTATCTGTGAATGGGTGGGAACCAGTTGCCAATCTAGTTGCAGGAGTAAAAACCTGTTGCAGAGGCACCAGTGACTTAAGTTCGTTGGAGCAGATGCCATGGAATATTTATAGGACAGACAAAGGGAGACCACATATATTTGGTTTATTATTAGTACCGTACCACAGATACAATCTCTGAACGGCACGTATATTGATACACTATATTTTCTTCTGTAGAGGATTTAGTTGTGTGTTGAAATTAAAGCCAAAATACGATATTTAGAACGGCTCATGGTGAAACATAATAGACATTCATTGTTTGTAATATATATATATATATATATATATATATATATATATATAAGTGCTGAGTTGTGATAATGTTTAGCGCAAAGGCTGTCGATTTTCAGTTGTGGTCTTAAGCGAAAATTGTATTTTGGCAAGCAGGTTTTTTACTTTAAAGTGCTTGACATCGGGGTGGAGAAAGAGCGTTGATAAGCTCAAAGAATCTGTGACAAATTCTCTGTGCTTATCAACTGAGCAGGTTCATGTCGACTTCGATGTTTTGTGAAGGCAGCGTTATGATGTTCTCACTCATCAGGGCTTTCATGTCAACATCAACCTGCTCAGTTTAAGTGACAGACACATTGTGTTTACATATATATATATATATATATATATATATATATATATATATATATATATATATATATATAAAGGACTGGTTTGTATTAAATTGTACATACATACATACATATATATATATATATATATATATATATATATAATCATTCGAATACAACTCATCAGTGAGGCTAGATTAACAGGGATCGAGATCAGGTTGATTTCTCATCAGACGAAGATCTTACCCCTAAGCTATCGGCGCATGATAGAGAAAGGCAGATTTCACAGCGTGTTAATTCACAGGATGTAAACAAACAACCAGTATATATATAATCTTTTTGAGGGAAATATATAAAAAAGTTTGAATCAGATGGAAAACCTAAAACAAAAAAATTACATGCATTTTCGGAATAAGATACTTTTTCTGTGTAAGCGCTGAGAAAAATAATCTGATTGGAACGAACGAAAAGAAAGAAAAAAAGAAAGAAAGAAAGAAAGAAAGAAAGAAAGAACCCGCGGATTCAATGTTACAGGATTTAGCTGTTTTACTCATCACATGACTGATTACGTTTTCTGATTGCTTTCATAAGTCACCGTCCAAATATCCCAAGGGACATTGTCGGTAGAAAAAAAAATTAAGGAACAGTCTTAAAACAAACGTAAAAAAATGAAGTCTTGAGAGAAAAAACAGCAATCGATTCGAAATCCTTAGCTTATTTTTATCTATCTATCTATCTATCTATCTATCTATCTATCTATCTATCTATCTATCTATCTATCTATCTATCTCTGTTTCTTCAATGTATCTATATATCTTTTTCAGCCTTTTCATTCTATCTATCTATCTATCTATCTATCTATCTATCTATCTATCTATCTATCTCAGTCTGTTCATATCTATCTATCTATCTATCTATCTATCTATCTATCTATCTATCTATCTCATTTCAAAGTTTTCATATCTATCTATCTATCTATCTATCTATCTATCTATCTATCTATCTCTTTTCAAAGTTTTCATATCTATCTATCTATCTATCTATCTATCTATCTATCTATCTATCTATCTATCTCTGTTTCTTCAATGTATCTATATATCTTTTTCAGCCTTTTCATTCTATCTATCTATCTATCTATCTATCTATCTATCTATCTATCTATCTATCTCAGTCTGTTCATATCTATCTATCTATCTATCTATCTATCTATCTATCTATCTATCTATCTCATTTCAAAGTTTTCATATCTATCTATCTATCTATCTATCTATCTATCTATCTATCTATCTCTTTTCAAAGTTTTCATTTCTATCTATCTATCTATCTATCTATCTATCTATCTATCTATCTATCTCTTTTCAAAGTTTTCATTTCTATCTATCTATCTATCTATCTATCTATCTATCTATCTATCTATCTATCTATCTATCTCTTTTCAAAGTTTTCATTTCTATCTATCTATCTATCTATCTATCTATCTATCTATCTATCTATCTATCTATCTTCGTATACAGCAATGTAGAATTAATTGCGAGATTCTGGCGTGAAATTGAATTCTTGTGTCTAGCTTAGCAGCCCGGAAGACTTGGCTTGCTTTTATTAGAAGAGATCCAAAATATTTCTCATTTTATTGATAATTACAACATTAACTTTGTCTGACACATGGCCATTAATATGAACCTAACAGCAAGAAACTAACTTACATATCTAGCGATCTCCAACATCTATCGCAGAGGTTGTTGTCTTACATTTTCTTTCATGAACCGTGTCCATTCAAAACCTGAGTGATCATGGCTCATTTCAAGTCCCTATCCTTCGTAGCTTTTATCAATATTTTTAGCTGTCCTTCCTACTTCCGGTTCAGCTATCCGTTCTCCAGCAGCTTAATTTGTTGTATTTTTCAGTAGTGCTTCTCACCTATTATTTCAACTTCCTCCAAAGAGGGAGATGATCTCTTTTTTTTTTTGACCACCGTAGGAATGAATGCAACATGGGAACTAGTAATTCGGATTTCTAAATAAAAACAGTTACAAACATCAAAATTGTAATATGAGCTCTGGTAAGAAAAAAGTAATTACTGAGTCATTAGGTTTATAAACCCAAGACATTCAAACAATGATGTCTTCAAGCCCCGTGAGTAAAGCGTTGGTTAGATCCAGTAACTTTATCTAAAGAGTTGTGACTTCAATACATGGCAACAACAGTGATGTAAATAAAACAAACTTAAAGATTTGAATTAAATGTTCATTATTGATACTGAGACCTGAGAAAGCGACATGATTGATGAAACGACATTACTCTAACCCAGTGGTGGAAATATTCTCTTCTTCTTCTATATGCCATGACATTTCAGGACGTAGGCGATCATGGTCTTCCACGTCTCCATGTCCCTGGTGGCTGTTAGCACGCTTTCTCCTGTTACACCAGGCAACCCCGTTCCCCGTTCTGCCATCCACCCGCTCGGGCCAGTAGCTGTTTTCTTCTGTCTCTCTTTCCCTCTATCTGGCCTGTTAGTATCAAGTTCTTCCAGCCCTCCTTCCTAATTGTATGCCCCAAGAACTTACCTGTCTCATTCTGATGCTCAGTATTAATCTCCTTTTCATTTCCATCCTTTCCAAAACTTCATCAATGCTCGCATGCTCAATCCAGGATATTCAAAGCATCCTTCTGTAGAACCACATTTCAGTTGCTTCAAGTTTTTCCTTCATCTTCAATGATATTGTCCAGCATTCACTGCCATATTGAAGAAATTCTGGAATGCGTCCTTCGCTATGCCAATACACCTTCGGTTCTCTGTGTCGCATTTTCCGTCTTCTGTTAGAACACTTCCCAGGTTAAAGGGTTCAATTCGAAATTCCGAAAAGAAGATCAGAGCGTACAACTGCCGAAACGTCGTGAATATTATGAGCATTTAAACTGTAAATAATTACAATAACTCATCTCAAATATTTTTCAGCGTTGTCTCTTTCCCCCCTCTTGCTTCCCATGACTGCGTATTGATAATACAACTGCAAGAACTACTAGATAAGGATACGGAAGATGGCCGACTCAACACGGCCGACTGAGCGCCGGGTCAACTCATTGTAGAATGTGTACGTCTCACCGCACCTTAAAGTTTCAATCAGTGACCAAGGCTTGTGTGTGCTGAAGTTTTTGTTCAATCATAACATTCTCCAGGTCCGAGAATCAGCATATTTCTCAGATTTCGGCCCTTATCATTATTTCTTCTGTTCAATTATCAAATTCCACTTGAAAAGAACAATGTTTCACGAGTTTGAAGAAATCTAATAGAATGCTACGGAGTATCTGCTCGCTATTCCAGAACAAGACTATCCAGAAATAGTTCCATCATTGGAAACCATGCTGGAAAAAAGTTTGGCTTTAGAAGGGGAATATTTCGAAGGCGATTAAATATTGAATTTATATGCATTGTTGTTTTTTTTATAGAACCAGACCCGATATTTTTTCAGAACTCGTATATATATATTAGGGTAGGTCGATTATGGAACTGTAAAAAATCACACTTGAAGAAAGTTGCAAAATAATGTCAAGAGTTACCACAAGAAATTTTTTTCTTCAAAACTTTGTATTTATTTGAGCATTTAAACTTAAAGATGAAATAAATTGGTATTTTTATCGCGATATAGGTGTTACCGGGAACATGTGTCGCTTAAATAAAACCCGAGTTTTAAAAATAAGAAAAAAATACAATACGCTTAATAATAGATATTTTAAGTTTAGTATTCTTCTTTTCTCAAGAAATTAAATGAAAACATCAAAATTAAAAAGAAATAAAAACACTATGATATTTAGTTTAATATACAAATAACTATTTACGTATGCTGTTTTATTTATTGGAATTTTTATAGTATTCACCTGTTAAAATTACCTCCCCCTAAACGATTGTTTTTACTTTGTTTACTCTTTTACGTTTTTATTATCACGAATATCTCTTGTATTTTTTAATAGTTAAGTCTTATTTTAATGAAAAATTCAACTTTTATAATTATTCTGATTTGTTTATATTTTTAAAGTTAATATTTATTTATTAGAAAGACTGTTTACGAGCTAATCTCGGAAGTAACACTACTTTAAAGTAAGTAAACATTACTTCTAATTTAATGTATTTATTTCAAATTTTATCAAATTTATTTTTAAAATATTTGTGGAATTTCATTTCTGATAGTACATATATTTTTTTTTAGGTATTTAAGGATCGTGAATAACTAAAAGGATCAGAGATGCAAATTAGGGTCTAAGGGCACTTTCCAGCTTTGACCTGTTGATAAAAGTGCTATAAAAAAAAAAGTAAAAGGGAAAGAGAGAGGTTAAGAAAAAATTTAGTTTCATCACCAACAGCTTCAACATCAAATGTTCAGGCTAATGTTTCTTCCCCCTCCTACTCATCCTCCAAGTGAAAAACCAGAAGAAGAATATTTGCAGCCAAGGAAACATCTAAAAGGCCCATATAATTTCCAAGTTAGTTAGGGGGGACATATCTTCTAATCTTAGAGCTAGCTTTGTCAATGCCTTGCTCTTGGATTTGAAGGCTATAGGCCTTCTTATACCAAATATTAATATGAAAGATATTATAGATAAATGCAAAATTGATAGGGCAAAGTCTAAAGTGAAAACAACTGCCCAACAAAAACATGATGAAAGTGTGGAAAACCTTATATGTATTGCAGTTGATGGGAGAATGTATAAGGACACATTGCTGTATAAGGAAATTGTGGAAGAAAATGAACAGAAAACTATGAAAAAACTAAGGAACCAGAACGCCATTTAACTTTTACAAAGGAGGCACCACATGAAAGTCAATATCTGATACATAGAATTCTCCCTAATAGTGGTGCAACAGGTGTTGTTCATGCAGAGCAAGTAGTGGATGTTTTTTATGAATTCAACAGTGAGAACACTATCAAGGTTATCCTTGTTGACAACATTAATGCCAACACAGGCTGTAAAGGTGGAATGGTTGCAATTTTAGAAAAAAAGAATCTTCATGCAATTGTTGCTATTTGCACCATCATGAACTACCTTTCAGAGCTCTTTTCAAAAACATAGACGGTTGCACAAAAGGCCCTCCAGCATTCAGTGTTTCTCTGGGGAAATTATGCTCAAATGATTTACCACAAATATCATTTGCCACTATTAAGAGTCCTCTGCATTCAATCTTGAAAATTGGTGAAATACATGGTCTTAGTTGTGACCAAAGATTCCTGTATGAATACACAATGGATATTTCTAGAGGTAAGGTTGACTCTAGATATGCCTCCTGGAAAATTGGTCCTTTAAACCAGGCAAGGTGGTTAACTTTGGCCATCAGGCTTATGCGTTTACTGAGTTGTGGCACATACCCACAAAAGCTCACAACAAAACTGCACAGTTTAATAAGTTTTATTGTAAATGCGTATGCCACTTGTTGGTTTGAAATTAAAAGAAATAATAAGTTCCAAAATCAGCAAGTGCACATTTTTAATATGATCCAGAAGATCAAGAAGCAGCCTCATGAAATCCAACAGATCGCTTTAAGAAATATACAAGAAAGTACATTTTGTTTACTGTCTTAAAACCTATACTCCATAGTCAAATCTGATGAAGTTGAAGTAAGAGAAGAAGCTTTAAAAAGAGTTTTAGCCATTAGGTAATTAAATATTTTTTATATATCAATGACTCAATTATTTATTGCAATTTATAGAATCATTTTAAATATTTTATCTAATTTCACCATAATTATTATAGTAGAGACTGGAAGTTTTTAAATGAATCAATAAATAAATTTTTATATTCTTTCAGAAAAGGTTAAAAAGAATACTAACCATTAATTTTAATGCCACACCCTGGACACAATTGATAGATTTATCAATGTGGCATTTTTGAACCACCAATGACGGAAGGTTTTTCTGAATCTGAACTTCAGGAATCATTGTTAAATGGAACCAAGCTTGACTTGCCAAATTTGCCCCCACATTCCCAAGGCATGGAATGGGCAGTCAAGTTAACAATAGAACCTTTGCAAACTGTATGTGGTTTTGAAGCAAGGCATCAGCATATTACAGCCAAAGTTTTGAATCAGAAATTGAGAAAAGCATTTTTGTATAAGGGCTCTTATATGGAGCAATTTGACTCTATATATTAAGCACTATTAAAATAGTGTTTGTTTTTCCTTATTTGTTTGTTTGTTATATTTTCACTTATCACAGAAAACATCATTTAAGGTATTCAAATATCACTGCTTAATTCATAATGTTTTTTTAAAGCAGATACTGAAAATTGGGGGGGGCAGATTTTCAATTTGAAGATTAGTCATCATTTCTTTAATTAATATCATTTTTATAAAATAAAATGACATACCTTGATTTAAATACTAAAATTAATTGGTTTTCTCGCTAATATTCAAGTCAAATCTTGCGAAAACGAGGAATTTTCAGTATATTTTTGTCTGCGATCTTTGATGCCAAACGCCCAAAAAACCGTTGAAGTATTTGATCTAATATTTTGTATCAGTACTTAATAGGTCCATACACAACTTTCGGTAAGTGAGATTTTTTAATATTTTAAAAAGTGAAACATCAACCTACCCTAATATATATATATATATATATATATAATGAGAGAGAGAGAGAGAGAGAGAGAGAGAGAGAGAGAGACTATGAATTATAAAATATTCTACTGGAATGAATGCATAGATACAATTAATGCAGTGTAAAATTAATCCAGATGAGTAAAGAAATACGAAGCGACGTGCTGACATGATCTAATGCAAAAGCCACTGGATACCTTGTCTTTTAAGGGCGTAGGTATTCACAGCTCTTGCCAGTTTCCTTTTCTTTACTATCTTTGAACTGCCATGACTTTTAAAATCTGAGTAGTCTTTCTGTCTTCATATAGTAAGTGACTATGGTCCTCCATATCTTCCTTTGCTTTATTTTTTGCAAAATTTCATAACTTTCTGAGGACGAAAGTTAAGTGTTTTACAGTTGCCTTTTTTACAGTTATAAATTAAAACTAGTGGTTCTCCGCTCAAGAAAGAGAACACGACCCTTCACAGCTTCTCTTTCAGTAGTGTCTGTGAAATTCTATTGCTACTTTGGAAAGATAATAGAGTTATTTCCCGATGATTTCTCAAAGGTTTCATTTTGAATACAGAGTTATCCATCTTCTGGACTGGCTGACACCCAAGACAAAGAATTCCAGTATATTTAATTAACCCATAGCTGGAGCAATAACCGAAGAAAAAGATTCATGTCTTTCCCAAAATGCCTTTTTTTTTTTAGCGAAAGTGAACACAAAAGAGAGACTGCAATTTAGACCCGGCCCGCCGATTACACTTTCTGCACTGATAACCGTTACGCTTCAACGGTTAAATTATACAGTTCTCATTAATTCTGTCATGAACTACGTAAAATAACCGCTTTGCTTTGTCAGTCGAAAGAAAAGAAGAACAAATAAACATTAAGAACGTTGATGTCTAATTTCGTCTTCTTTTCTGGAAATGTCATAAAAGAAAGTCATTATTTGTTTTTCTCTACTTTACGTGTTTATTAACCACCGACAGTGTTTATGCGGCCATTTTGGGCAATTCTCATTGCCTTTTAATTAAAGTGTAGCTATACCTGTACAAAATCCCCGAGAAAAATGATTGCCGCACCCGATAGCACTTCAAACACTGTTTTGCGATTTGAAATGCTTCTTTGTTGGTTTTGCGTTGTGTTGCTCTGTTAGCGGGGATCAAAAGTCCGGCCCTTCATTCTGTCGCTGCGAGACGACTGTCACTAATGGCAGACGTTTGAAATTTGTCATTGCGCATGCGTGCACCCATTTCCTAACTACTGAAAGCGTTTTGATCCAACTAGTTCGCCATGACTGAGTTGGTTTTATTTTTCCCGCCAGTCTCGTTTTGTTCTTTCACTTTTTTTTTTTTTTTTTAGTTTTTTCCTCACATTAATGGATATCAGTTCTAGCTCTTTTAAAGGGAGATTCGGATTATAAGGTTGCTTGTTTTTCTTCTGCTACTTTATGCATTTCGTAATTTTTGCATAACTTGATATGATTCAGCTACTGCCTTTGTAAAAAAAAACAAAAAAAAACTATACTATCGTCATCGATATGGCAGATAATTTACATTCCGTAGTTTCAACAGTTCAAACATTCACATCTATAACCCTATCTTTTTTCACGGTGGCTAACAGCACATATTCTAATCGTGTTCCTTTGACAAGCAACATTTTCCATTTTCAACTGTTGTTTTGGTGAACAGACTCCCGAGAGAATGCTTCCCGGACAACTGCAATCTTAGTAGCTTCAATCATTAGCTTCAAAGATTGCAATATAAGCTCTGGTAAAAAATGGTTCCTGAAACATTAGGTGTATAATACCCAAAAATCCATACACTGATGTCTCATACATATGGCCCAGTGGATATAGGAGTTGTTAGTTTTGGTGACTTGATCCAAAAAGTTGTTAGTTCAATACCTGGCTTAGAGATTTGAGTTAAAAATATCCATTCGAAATTCCTAGCACCTGAAGAAGGCCGGAGCGTACAACGGCCGAAACATCGTAAGAATGGCAATAAGGATAAAGACAACACTCCGAACTGTGGTAAATAATGTAAATACTACAAATACTAAATAGTAGGATGCGTGTTGTGGTGCAGTAGATATCGTATTGGAACGAGAAATCGGGGGGCCGAGTTCGAGTCCCAGTTGATTTTCCTGCATTCACTTACGCTCAAATACCCTTGGAAAATGTAATAATCCGTCTATTCCCTTCAGTTATGGATTAAATAACAGGACAGATTGGCTGGCAACCAATCTACCGCGGAAAGTAATGGCTATTTACTGCGGGATAATCTTCTGCCCAGTCAGTCATGTTTCGTTTGAGACATGATCGCCCAAGCATGTATCACGTATGGTACTTAATTGACTAACTGACTAAATACTAGATGTTGGTGTATTGGGCATATTCCATGGGCGATTCCATATCCAGTAGCCTTGTAGTTATCTTCCTTCAACTTTACCCTCTAAGATATTTGTTCTCTAGTGCTCTAGCCAGGTATTGAACACACAACTCTTTGGGTCAAGTCACTGGAACTAAACAACGCCTATGTGTAATGCCTTGCTACACCAACACTTATATCCAAATAAAAAATAAAAAAGAGAAAGAAAAAGTAACTGTCTGTACTTCTGAGATGAGTTAGTATTTACACAGTTTGGACTGTTTCCTCATCTTTATTGCAATGTTTTATGACGTTTCCACCGTTGTAAGCTCGGGCCTTTGTGGATATTTTGTTGAATTAGAAATGGGTTTATTTGGGCTTCAGTGGTAAGTTTTTCTATACGTAAACCAAAATTTTTACTACCACATATCAAAAGTATAGACAAGTACAATCTTAGTTTCTTTATTTACAGGGCCAACAGATATGTTATCCTACACGTCCTCATTATATAATCTTTTTTACTTGCTTTTTCTACCGCCCCATTACAACAATCTGATTCAGTAATCCGCTGTCTTGGGTTGCCCTTGCATTGGGTGAAATAACAGTAAATTTAAAAAAAAAGGATCAGCGAAGACGTAGCAAGAGAGGAAGACCCGATTATGGCTGTCGGATATGAAATTCTTATTTGTCTAGCGTGAAGAACAGTTTGAACTAGTACGAGCCCACAGTCACCTTCCTGATAATTAACATAGCCGAAAAGCAGACTTCTAAAAAACAAAAACAGGGTTAGCAATCTCAAATACACTTACCCACTAAGATAAAACATTTACAGTTATCTAAAGTTATTTATGAATGGAACTTTGTCTCTGTGTGTGTGTCTGTGTGTGTGTGTCCGTTACCTATAGACTCCGAAACGGAAGAACCGATTTTCTTGAAAATTTACAGTTATACTATAAGCGAGTGTTCTTAGCTAGGTTGTG
Source organism: Ascarosepion bandense (assembly GCA_037127315.1). Classification (NCBI taxonomy): domain Eukaryota; kingdom Metazoa; phylum Mollusca; class Cephalopoda; order Sepiida; family Sepiidae; genus Ascarosepion; species Ascarosepion bandense. Next base: position 996,445 of record JBBBDQ010030371.1, read on the forward strand.
TGTTTAGGTACCCCAGATAAATATCGAAAATCGATAATCGAAAATATCGGGTTATAGAAGAAGTGGTCCAATTTTAATCAAATTTGATACACTCATAGACAAAGACATAAGCAACGATATTCAGAAGTTTCAAGGTTGCATTTCTTACAATAGTGCAGAAAAACGATAACATATATATAAAAAAGTCAGGATGTTTGTGTGTGTTTATCTGTCTGTATGTCCTTTATACAAATCCACAATTTTTATCCGATTCTCACCAAACTTCACAGAAATATTCTTTAGGCTGAGTCTGAGATCCTGTACCATGGATTAGTTTTAAAGCTTTCAATACACCTGAGCAACGCTGGGATATACTGCTAGTAAGAAACAAGGTCGAAAAAAAAAGAATAATTTAAAAATTACTGTTGCTTTAGTACAAAACTAGTAGACATTGATTCGTAGAAGTCCCAAAGAGAAAAAGACATTCCTTAAATAGGTAATTGAAGCCTTGTTCTGTCAACTCAGCCTCTGTTGCAAAATTAGTAATGGTACGTATCAACAAAAGAAACGATTTCTCTGTTAGAAGTTCGATTTTTGTCCGAGGAAAACTCTTTCTTTAGTAGGACTTCTCAGTCTAGATGAGCGATATTATTGGTAGTGACTTTGGCTTCAGCCACTTACACACAGACGTAAAGTAGGTTTCCTGTGCCTTTTCCATAAATACATTTATGGTAATTGTTCGGATGAACTCTTCGCTATGGTCCCAGAACTTTATGAATTTAAGCGCAGGGCTAGATTACCGGTAACGTTTTATCAATGAACATTCGAGTTGGCTAGATGTAACAGCAATTTCTATGCTAAGAGTTTCTTCTCTCAAATTTCTCGCTTATGGAATTGTCTTCGGGCTCCAAGGTTTCAAGTAAAAATTAATTTTAAGAAATTTAAATGCGTTATCTACTGTCCTATTGTGCACATGTGCGTTGTCCGCACTGTCTGGATGTGCGTTGTGGTGCAGTCGATATCCGCTCGAAACGGCAACTCGAGGGGCCGAGTTCGAATTCCAGTTGAATTCGTTGCATTCACTTACGTGCAAATACCCTTGTGAAAAGTATTAATCTGTCTATTCCTTCCAGTTATGGGTTAAATAACAGGACAGATTGGGTTCTATAGCCTTGGCTGGTAACCAGTCTACGGCAGAAAGCAATGGCAACCTACTTCGGGATAATCTTCTACCCAGTCAAGCGTGTATCACGTACGGCATTTTACTGACTAACTGTCCTATTGATGCTTCTTCTTTTGTTCTCGTGCCTACAAAATAATTTTCACTTTTTTATTCTTTCAAACCTCCACGTTCACCAGATTTGAATCTATCAGATTTTCTTTCATGTGAAAACAATTGTGCCTGCAACCAAACCTCGTTCATTAGAAGATTTGAAAGCTAAAATAACTAATGTGATTTCAGGCATTAATGTAAATCAATTCGCAAATATTTTCCGTCAACTGCAAAATCGTATTACCCTTTGTATTGCTAATGGTGGAGGACATGTAGAAACTTAAATAAAATTTCAATAAAAACTTAAAAAATATAGATTTACTTCATTCTAATCCTTTTTAAAAAATATTTCTTTCGCAAATACAAATAAAGTTATAATTTTTTTAAAGTACACAGGAGCTTTATGGAGACCCTATATTCAATTATTTTTTTTTACAGATAAAGCCTCCATAGAACAACATTAAATAAACATTAATCTGTCAAACGTATCAACAGCTTAAATGAATAGCTACTTCCATGTAAAAAAATTCATTTTTGCGATATTTTAAAATTAGAGTAAATAATACTTGTTTCAAACCAAATTAATTATATGTTGATACAATATTTTTCAACTAAAGTTTCAGATAAGTATATTTTATTTTTGGAAGATTTATAAGTATAGATAATTACATTGCGATGAATGACGAGTCAAAATAGGCACTAATCGATTATTTTAGAAGAAAGAAAAGATTTCAGTCAATTTAAAATAGTTAGAAATTAGTTTTTGAAATGCAGAACAGTATTTTGCCTATTGCGAATATTAAATTTACTCTGTTAGGTTTAAATTAAAACTAAAATAAAATCTTTTGAGATAGAATTAAAAAAATTTTTTTTAAACGCTAGCTATATTGATTTTTAGTTTAGGTCTCTAATTAAGAAATATGTTTGAAAAATGGCTGTGATATTTATTGAAATACAACTGATTGAATGATGAATGCCTTCATATGCATGACCCGCTGAAGATATACTGATTGTTTTTTTTTTTCTGTTGTATCGCCAAGGTAGATACGATGTACAGTGAGCTGCGGAACAATTCAACACAATATTCAGTGCTAAACGGATATACACAGAATAGTAGAATAGTTACAATAAAAGACAAGTCAGAATTTTAACACAGGGAGCGAGGGGTTTAGATCGCAATCGTCACCGAAGTAATCAGTCCAAATATTACTCGAATGACACTCGAATGCTAGTATTTTTTTAATTTAAATCAACTATTTTAGGCTATGTCCCATTCCATCATTGATAGTGCTGCAGGAGTGTCAGCCACTCTACATTTTCGAAATAAGTTAATAATCAATATTGGGAAACTAAACTGACTTTTGCAGGGTTTCATACCAAAACTCTCTTGACCCTGTACAAGGCCCGGGAGCCATTGTTTACGCGTATATATGGGGAAGATAACTGTTGAACCAAGAATTGGACAGTTTAAGATAATAGCGATCGGGATAGCATCCACTTAGGAGTTGGTTTCACAGAGCAGCTTGTTCATGGAAAGAAGCCGTTATAGTGGAACTCACATTTCCCTAAAGGAATACGAAGGGGACGAGAATGTTCCGCTAAAATGTTTGTGGAATGGTGAGTCTTAGCCGTAGAGGAAAGAACTTGTGGAAAAAGTAATCTTCGAAATTTTGACACATATATATATAATTCTCTTCATATAGATTTGCTTCATTAGTTCATATTGATTTGTTTCAGTTTATTCATAACTATGCTATTTCATTCATCTCTCTCTCTATATATATATATATTTATATATTTACATATATACGTGTCTATCTCTCTCTTTCTATAGACTACATCTCTCTCTATATTGTGTGTGTAATGATCCCTCTCGCTCATACTTCCTTTTTTTCTGTATATATATATATATATATACTATAGTCATTCGCACACAGATCTGTTTCGCTGTATCACAGCTCCGTTCGCTTCCTAACCCAGGATTGAAACCCGACCGAATCGGCGTCAGTCGGCGATTCTACCCCTAGGCCACGAGCGTCCGGTAGAAGAAGGCAGGTTTTTTAGCGCTTATAAACACGCCCAATAGCTAGAGTGCTCCAGTTCATTCTTGAATGAGCGATGCGTATATACCGGAGTAGCTACTCTTTACAAAGACTACCACTCTTCCAGAGTGCTCAATCAGGGTGTGAGAGCGTAAATACGATAGATAGATAGATAGATAGATAGATAGATAGATACTAATATATTGAAATGAATACAAAGCAGATATAAACACACGTACAGGCATAGCTTTTTATCTATGGA
>JBBBDQ010030371.1:1005000-1062500 GCA_037127315.1 Ascarosepion bandense
TCGGAATGATAGACTGGACCAATAACTACACTAGAAAATATGCCACTTTTTCGAGAAGGAAATTTCGAGAAATAGGTATGAACATCACCCAAACTCAGCTACAGAGATAAGACCTGTAGCAATTATATGAGACATTACAATACAGACAGACAGAATGGGATAATACCGGCACCGGAAAATAGGCCACTTTTACGGGAAGGAAACAGTGAAATACTGGTATTACGCGCAGACTCGGTAAAAGAAATAGGACCTGCAATAATTTTATGGGATTTTAGAATGCACACAGACAGAACAATCAATGCTAATCGCCCAGGCATCGTAATCAAAGACCACAACAACAAAATGTGCTTTCTTATTGACACGGCACTTTATGAAGATTGTAATGAATCTTTGAAAATCTTTCAAGACAGGACCTGTAACAATTTTATGGAATTTTACAATATATAGAGACAGAACAATCAATGCTAATCGCCCAGGTATTGTGATCAAAAACCACATCAATTGTGCTTTCTTATTTATATGGCAGTTCCTGCAGATTGTTTTTGAAGATTTAAAAAAAACTATCAAAATACAAGGATTTTATAAAAGAAATCTAAAAAACAAAATGTAACATGTAAGGGCATCATTAAGTTCAGTTGTAGTTGGAGCCCTCGAATTGATCGAGAAAGTTTCCGATAAACCCATTGTAGGGATTCCTGGTAACCCATATCTTAAAATTTAAATAATATATATTTATAGGTATAGTTCGCACATTATGAAGAGCTTTTTTGAGATCAGTGGAAACAGTTATGGAGCCATATCTGACCTTAAGTTTCTGGTTGGGACCCGGAAGAAAATGAGGATGCCACAGAAATCAAAGAAGAAATAATAATAATAATAATAATAATAATGGATCCAAAATGCAGGTTCTGTGACAAATACCAGGAAGCAATAGACCATCTAATCTCAGGATGTTCTGTTATTGCCTTAAATAATAACCGTTACGATAGACTGGGGCAACATTTACACTAGACAATGGACAAACACTTTGAAAAATATGTAAACAAATACTGGTATGAGCCTCACCCAGCACCGGTTATAGAAGTAGAAGATTTTTTTTTTTAATCATATCACCCCGAGCAAGGCGGTAACGCCACTGAAGTGCCGGGGGCTACGTAAGAGTGAAAATATTAGAAGAGAGAAAGCCGGAAACCACATCCTAAACAGGGAACAAGGGATGAGCCTCTACACCTGTTCAATAGACGTGGGTGGAGTGTGAACCGGGCGATAGTTTAGTCTATCTACTCCAATTAAATGTCACCATTCTATGGGATTACACCATCTACACAGACAGAAAATTGATGCAAATAGGCTGTACATTATTGTCAAAAACAAAAAAAAACAAAAAAACAACAAGAATTGCCGAGTAATCCCTATGGCTTGTCCAGCGGATTTTAACATAGCAACCAAGGAATCAAAATATAAAGACCTGGAAATTAAAATAGAAAAAATGTGTAAACTGAAAACAAGAATAGTACCAGTTATAGTAGGTTCGCTTAGAATAATAAAAAATAAACAAGAACAAAACAATAGATTGAAAGAATCCCAGGAAAACCCAGCTTAAGAGATGTACAAAATATTTTCTTGATAAGTACAGCCCACACACTAAGGCGACCTTTGTCCATGTAAGGCTAGGGATGTTATGGAGGATAGAAAAAAATGTAGCCATAACAACATACGGCGACCTGCCTTAGGTCTTTCTGTAGACTTGCTAGTTAGTGTGACCTTAGTAGAAATCGAATTATGATGAAAATGAAGTAATGATTATAATAATAGTAATAATAATATGAAGAAATATCGACTACAAATAAATAAACTGATTCTGGAAAATTGCAGGAGAAAAGGTAGAAATCAATGGATCTAGATTTTGTCACAAAAGATTAGGGATAATTTTTTTTTTTTTAATCGTATCACCCCGAGCAAGGCGGTAACGCCACTGATGTGCAGGGGGTTACATAATAGTGAAAAGGTTGGAAAAGAGAAAGCCGGAAACCACATCCTAAACAGGAAACAAGGGATGAACCTCTTAACCTGTTCAATAGACGTGGGTGGAGTGTAAACCGGGCGATAGATAGATCTATCTACTCCAATTGAAAAAGTGAGAAGATTGGAAAAGAGAAAGCCGGAAACCAAATCCTAAACAGGGAACAAGGGATGAGCCTCTTAACCTCTTCAATAGACGTGGGTGGAGTGTGAACCGGACGATAGATAGATCTATCTACTCCAATTGAAAAAGTGGGAAGATTGGAAAGAGAAAGCCGGAAACCACATCCTAAACAGGGAACAAGGGATGTTAATCGGTAATACCATAGAGTTTCTCTTCCTACTCTCTCACTCTTTACTACCCTTGCGTTTGGCAAAGGTGAGAGAAAGGCTGAGGAGAGTAGCGTTTAAAAAGATAGAGGGGAAGGAAAAACTCGTATAGAGAGTAAGTGTCATAACGGACGGACGAACTAAGTAGCTAAGGAAGGAACAAGCAGAATTATTATATGATACAAAAAATTGTCTTGATAAGTACTGCCCACACACTAAGGTGACCTTTGTCCATGTAACGCTAGTGATGTTAAGGGAGATAGAAAAACAAATGAAACGTACCCATAACAACATACAGCGACCTGCCTTAGGTCTTTCCGCAGACTTGGTAGATAGTGTGACCATAGCAGAAATCGAATTATGATGAAAATGATATAATGATAACAGATGTTGCTAACTGTACTCTATCTTTGAATATTTTAACAATTATCCAAATACGAGGATCTTGAAATGGAAATCTAAAAAAGGTGAAGATTACGAATTCTAGCTGTTGTTGGAGTCGAAAGCTTGATTAGGAAAGGGTTTGATAGGCTCACTGAAGAGATCACTGGTAGACCGGACCCTAAAGATCTACATAATATTGTTCTTGCAAATACAGCTCACACCCAACAAAAGGGCTTTATCTATGCAAAAATATTTAGAGGTTTATTCAGCACACACATGAGAAGTGGGAGAAAGTGATACCATTTCTGACCTTACACTAACAGCCATAATTATTAGGCCACCCCAGTGTTTTAAAAAAATATTATGTTTCATACTATTTTTTAGTATTTATTGCCAAGTGAATAATTGTAAATGAAAATAGAATGGTTCTTTTGTTAATATTGCACAATAACATGTGCATCAAACGAATTTATAAATATTTAATAATTACCTATATTGCAGTTTCATCAATAAAAAAATCAAAAAGATTTAGGGTGATTCAGACGAGTTCATCTTTGCTTTCTTGCCTTCTAAAATTTTTCTAAGTAATAATAACAAAAGAACCATTCTATTTTCATTTAAAATTATCCACTTGGCAATAAACACTAAAAATAGTACGAAATATATCATTTCTTTAATAAAACTGGGGTAACATAATAACTACGGCCGGTAGTGTTAAGTTTTTGGTTGGGACCCAGAATGAAATTAATATGCAATAGAAATCAAAGGAATTACTACTACTATTAATATTAATAAAAAGAAGAAAAAGAAGAAGAAATACGAAATTTTATTCAGCAATAAATCTGTCAACAAATTGAAAAGAGAATTTCATGTGTGTAAAAAAGTGCAAATAAACCATAATACACCTACGGTAGCGTTAAAAACCTGCAAGAGCAGTGTTTCAAATGCAAAAACAATGGCAAGATAATCCCCTTCATGTTCCTGGGCATGAATGTAAACTGTATCCGGCAGCAAGGCCTTTGACTTCGAGGTTATGAGGAGCATGGAACCACCTCCTAATTGTTGTTGTTCCTAGGTCCACTCTGACCTAGGGTGGTAGCACCTTTTAAGGCTCCAGCTATGGGAAAAATTGATAACCTTCCAAAACGGAGTCAAAACACTATGAAAGTATAAAAACATACTTTTATGAAATATATACATAAAATTTTTGAAGGAAAAATATAATCAACAAAACGTTTTTGAAAGAAAAATATTAGCAACAAAAATACGTTTTTGAAGGAAAAATGTTACCAACAAAAATATGTTTTTGAAGGAAAATGTTACCAACAAGAAAATATTTTTGAAGGAAAAATGATGTTACTAACAAGATCACATTTTTTAAAGAAAAATGTTACCAACAAAAATACGTTTTTGAAAGAAAAATTTTACCAACAAAAATATGTTTTTGAAAGAAAAATGTTACCAACAAAAATACGTTTTGAAGGAAAAATGTTACTAACAAGAATACGTTTTTGAAGGAAAAAATGCTACAACAAAAATACGTTTTAGAAGGAAAAATGTTACCAACAAAAACACGTTTTAAAAGAAAAATGTGACTAACAAAATCACGTTTTTAAAGGAAAAATGTTACCAACAAAAATACATTTTTGAAGGAAAAATATTACCAAGAGAAATATGTTTTTAAAAGAAAAATGTTACCAAGAAAAATGGATTTTCGAAGGAATAAAATTATTGCTATAATACGTTTTATGAAGGAAAAAATTATTGTTATAATACGTTTTTTCTACACTAACACAACTAATGCTTCGGCATTAATTGACCCCCAAGGGGTTGATATGCTATAAAACAAACCAAACCCTTTCATGGTCAATACTCAGCCCATAACAAATCAGCTGATCTAGAGGAACACCGTACTCATCAGTGATTAGGAAGTGAAAAGGTAAAAACTGAAATTGAATGCTTTTCTTCTTGCTATACAAGGTCAATCCCTACTATCGAGAAACTAGCAGCACACATACTTTAAAACTGTTTTGACCCCAAATGCAGAATCTGTGATAAATATCCAGAAACAACTGACCAACTTGTATCTGGTTGCACAATCGCAATGTTAGCAACCACTGAATTTAAAACTCGGCATGATAGAATGGGAAAATACTTGCACCGAAAAATATGCCACTTTTATGGGAAGGAAACAGCAAAATACTGGTATAAACATCACGCAAACCGGTACAGCTACAATCTCCAATAATTTAAATGTAAGGTCAATAGTTATTTCATATTTCACTCACTTGCATCCTTTCTCTCAAGCTCTCTTGTCCATCCACTCCACCCCCATCTCACCAGTATTCTCATCCTTCTATTACCCTCTTCCTGACACTCCTTATAACCTGCCCCTCTTTCTCATCACTTTCCCCCTATGTAACCCCTGCGCACCAGTGACATTAAAACTTGCCTGGAGTGAAATGATAAAAAAAAAGAAATACAACCTGTAACAATGTCATTGGACTTTACAATATACACAGACAGAACACTCAAAGCTAATCGTCCAGACATTGTGATCAAAGGCCACAAAAACAGAATGTGCTTTCTTATTGACATGGCAGTTTATGCAGACAGTAATGAATCTTTGAAGATCTTCCAAGATAGAACCTGTAACAATTTCATTGGACTTTACAATACACACAGGCAGAACAATCAAAGCTAATAGTCTAGACATTGTGACGAAAGACAACAACAACAGAATGTGTTTTCTTATTGACATGACAGTTCATGCAGATTGTAATGCATCTTTGAAAATTAAAAAAAATAACTATCAAAATACAAGGCTCTTGAAATGTAAATGTAAAAATGAGCACATGAAAACATCAGTAAATCCTGTTGTAGCTGGAGCACTCGGATTGATTGGAAAAGGTTCCGATGTACTCATTGAAAGGTATTCCTGGTAGCCCATGCCTTTAAGAAATACTACAAATTGTACTCACCAGTACAGCTCACACCTTACAATGGACTTTTTCTATGTAAAATGTGAGTGAGTTTAGGATTTTAAAAAAATGGTCAGTAGGGAAATGTCATGGAACCATTCCTGACCTTAGATCTCTGGTTGGGACTCAAAACAAAATGTGTATAGAACAGAAATAAAAAAGAAATAATAATAATACAGGCTTCAGAATCTTGTTTGTAAAAGATCGTTAACCAGTGTGTTGGGTAATTTTGGGTGGACTTTTGGCAAAGTGAGTCACTCGTTGTATCAATATTAGAACAAAAATTTCAACCAAGAAGTCCAGTATTGCTCTTCCAATGGATAAATAGGAAGCCCGTTTCTCATGAAGAAAACTACCTGAGGTCGAAAATCTGTCATAGAAATAAACTCTTACATAAATAATGAATCTTCAGGTCTCTACAAACGGAATAATTACAATGATAGCTCTTGCGAAGGCTCCAACTAGTAAGATAAAGTTAAATGGTCTCATAAGAAGTACAAACTCGTTATGACTGCATTCTATAAAGAGTTGCACGAACCTCAGAAAAACATCACTCACCAAACATATGACATTTGACTTGAAAAAGCCTGGCAAGCAATTAGAAATTACACTGACAAAAATAAAGGAGCCAATGCAAGAAGTTACATTACGAGAAATAAGGGACAGATACTGAAATTACAGAAATAAAAAAATGCAATCAGAATAGGGGAATCAGCAAAACATGAAAGGGTACCAGAAATAGACATAAAAAGTACCAACATCAATTAAAATGCCGATTATCATAAAGAAACTGAGATACTCACCAATCAATGTGAAAATAATTCTGAAAGTTTAAAAGAGTTGGAAAAGCGTAAACTTTGTCGCTCACAAACATGTAATAAAACGAGTCCTAATCACAGTCCTAAGGAAAAGGAAAATGAGAATAGTATACAGGAATCCAAGGAAGGAATCGTGAGACAAAATATTCAGATGGAAGAACGAGAACAACTCCCAATATTACACCTAACAAGGCATAACTTCAAAACTATTAAACTCCACAATTCAACCCTCAAATTAATTCTGGATAAAGTAGACCCATGTATAAGTTTCAACGAAGCATAAATGCATCAGCAATCGCAGCAACTAAAAATCAAACTTCAAGGTAAACAAAAGGCAATCTCGTGAAATTGAAAAGAAAAATAGAGAAAGAAATTAAACAACTTAGAAGTCAGTTATCAGTATTCGATGAACTGTCAAGAGGAACAAGTGTAATGATCAGAAAAAAAAACAGGCGTGTTAAAGGAAAATACAAAATTAGAAAAGAAGTTCCATCAACTAAACAAAAATAATGCAAACAATACAACTGAGGGTTCAAAGAATCAGACGCTATGAAAAAAAGATCAAGATTCTACAAGCGGAACAAGATCTTTCAAAGGGATAAGGTAATTTTACTGAGAAATAGATGAACGAAAATTGAAGTGACAATCCTTACCCAACAATGGAACAGGGGAAAATATGGCTTACATAGAAAACAACAAACAAACAGATTGGATTACGCAAGATATAGAACGGATAAAAAATAAACCAGAACAAACATAGACAAAAATCACAGAAGAAGATGTTGAATGAGGGCCGAAAAACTGTTGACCATGTCCACCATAGTTTACGAATATAGAATACAGCGCAGTACGTAATCTGTTCAATAAAACAACGTCAAAGATTAACACTCACGAGTCAGATACTCTGCTGAATCGGACTATATCGTCAATACTCGGTAAAATATGGTCGCCTTTATACACGTCGCATTGAATATTTTGAGCTTTCTGATTAGTTAGCCCTTCCATTGGTGAACTATTAAATGAGTCAGCTCATGGCTGGCTCACTAGTATACAACGGTACCCCAAAACTCCAACAAAAATACACAACACTGTAGATCTGCAGGAATAGTTAAAATTCCTAACTTTTGGATCTCTTATCTAAAACACAGCACATGAAAATCTAAACAAAAATCTTCAAAAAATGGCCAATGATTCTACTAAAATTCCGGCATCGGTGATCAAAAGAATTGTCTTCTTATACACAAGAATGGTGAAACAAATGTACAAAAACAGACCAATTACATGTCTTCCCACTACTTACAAACTGTTGACATCTATTCTGATAAAACAAATATATTCCTTCTTAGAAAAAATGACATACTACCTTTTGAACAAAAATTGTGAAAACGTGGCTCTTACAGATGTAAAAACTAATTACTTATTAATAGGAAGATCTTAGAAAACTTTAATGCCTGGATAGATTACCGGAAGACATTCGATAGTCTATTCCATTGCCGGATTTTAAAGTCTTTAAATATATACAAGGTATAATTCTGTTGATATAACCAGATAAATGGAATCTATAAATCTGTTAAAATAAACAGAAACAGAGGAATATTTCAAGTTTAATTTTTGTCTCGGCTTACGGTCATATCACGTTGAATACAACGGTTCTCGCTCGATCACCGAAGTTAAGCAAGGTTGAGCTTGGTCAGTACTTCGATGGGTGACCGCTTGGGAATACCAGGTGCTGTAAGCGTTTAGTGATGGATGTGCGTTGTGGTGCAGTGGATATCGCCTCGGAAAGAGAAATCGGTGAGCAGAGTTCGAATTCCAGTTGAATACCCTACATTCACTTAAGCACTGGTACCCTTGGGAAAGGTATTAATCCGCCCCTTCCATCCAGTTATGTGTTAAATAACAAGGGTAGGACTTTGGGGCCCTGCCCTTAAAAACAAATCCCAATGAATCTTGATACTCGAAAAGAAAAAATATTACCAGACACAAAATTTATATAAAAACAACAATAATAAATTGTTGAAAGGAAAAGGTATTAACAGCAATAAATAAATAAAATTTAGTTGGCAATAAATGACCCGCCGAGGTTGATATGCCATAAAAACAAAACAACCAACCAAACTTTTTTGTCTCCTTTACTATATTGTATCCTCCTAATAGCATTAACCAGACAGGTTATGGCTCCAGATACCTCAAAAGAAAATAAACCATTTATTTTTCCTGGATTTCTTAAAGCTGTATGCTAAGAATGATGGTGAGCTGGAAGGTGTTCTGAAAACAGTAAAGCATTTCAGTGGTGGAATTGGAATAAACTTCCAAAAACACTCCTCTATTAAATTAGACCCTGCAGTTAATAATCAAAGAAGTAGCTTATAAATACTTCGTTGTAAACGATGGTAAAAGAATTCACCATGAAAATAAAAGAATTTATGCGAAAGTGTACAATAAAATAGTGCGACTGATATTAAGAACTGAACTGAATTCTCAGAACAAAATTATTGGCATTAATAGCCTTGTCATCCCAGAGTTTCAACATCTTGAACTGGACTCTAAATGACATCAGACGATTAGATTCTAAAACAAGAGAAATTTTTTTCTCAGCATGATATCCATCATCCAAAGGTTGATACAGACCGTCTATAAACATTGCGTACAGAAGGTGCAAGAAGTTTTATTCAGTTAGAATTTTCACACAAAACAATTTTTCACACAATAACTATTGGCTTATTAACAACACGAAAACAGAAAAAAATATTCATTAATGAAAGAAGGTAGTGCATATAAACAACATTTACATTTAGTAGATTACTTAAAAACCAAAACAGAACCCAAGAACCAAATGTTGCAACAAATTACACCCTTTTACAGTGAAACCGATAAAATGCAACCGCAACTTCTACTCCAACAGTTTCTTTCCTCGCACTTCCCGACTGTGGAATTCCCTTCCACACAATTGCTTCCCCGACAGCTACAATCTCCAGGAGTTTAAATGTAAGGTCAATAGACACCTCCTAACACACTAACCTGCTCCCATTCTATCAAACACTCTTCCCATCTGCCCAACCCTCATCCTCGGTATCCTTACTCATCTGTCACCTTCCTCCTGACATTCCCTATGTCTAACCACTCCTTCTCTTTACCTTCCCCTATGTAGCCCCATGCGCAATAGTGGCAGTGGAATGCCTTGCTTGGGGTGAAATGATTAAAAAAAAATAATAATATGAAAAAGGAAGCCAAGAATTAGGCTTTTGAACAGATGAATCAACGCTAGCAAGACAAACATCTATATCACCAATATACAGAAGATGCCAATAAAACTAATGTTGGTAAAGTTAACACTCATTGATGGTTACGAGTTAAAGGCTGAAAGTTAAAGGCTGAAAAAATTACGAGTTAAAGGCTGAAAAAAGTTTTTTTTCTTGCAGCGCAAAACCAGAGTCTTTTCACTAAGAATTTTCAGGCAAATATATATAACTAGCATCATAGCCCGGCGTTGCCCGTGAAACTCAGAACATTTTAGTAGTCGGAGAAAAAAATCTATTTTCTTTTGTTTTGCATAAACATGATTTGATGTTTTGTGTGACATTGTAAACAACATTGCGTGACATTGTAAACAACATTGCGTTTGTTTTTTGTTCAAAATTATGGGGGGAAATATTTACATTTTTTGTTGACTAAATGATTTTAACATAAAAATAAAAATTATTTATTTTGTTTTTCTGAAATTAGAACTATAAAAACTATGACGCTCTCAGTTCAGAAATTTTCAAAGAAAATTAAAAAAATGTAGACATTTAATTTTAGAGGAAAAAGTTACATTAATGCCACATGAATTACAGATAGTTGATTTCATGCATGAAATATTTAACGAAAAAAACTTTATTTTTTTTTAAATTCTATTTTCTGAAGTATGAAATATTAAAACTGAAAAAAAAAAGACTGAAATAATTAAATTAACCACTGGCACCTGTTTTTTTTTTTTAGATATTTTGTTTTTGTTTTTGTTTTAAAAACCCTTTTTTTAAAAGAATATTTCTTTTATTTCAAAATTACGGGAAAAAATATTCACATTTTTTGTTGACCAAATGAATTTTTAAAACGTCGGAATAAAAATTAAATATAAAGGCTCATTTTTCTTTAATAAAAATATTTTAGTCGTGTTTGACACGTGAGATTTGAGTTCTGTGACATAATCTAGCAACCATTGATCTTTTACGGAATAAATGTAAACACTCGGCTCCATTGGGCAAAAAGTGCGGAAGGGAAAATTGCTGTATGTGTCGACCTGGCTTCCCTGTAGATATGTTTCGCTAGAAAGTTTTGAATGGCGTAGCTTAAAAAATGTAGGTGTCCATAGGGAACAGTCACACACAGACTCACAGATTGTCTTTTATGTATATAGACAATGTAGATCCAAAATGCAGGATCACATAATCTCAGGATGTTAGGTATTTCTGCCAAATAAATATAAAACTCGTCTCAATAGAGTGGGGCAATATTTACACTAGACACTGCGCAAGCACTTTGGAAATGATGTTAACAAACACAGATAAGTTACAGAGCCCAAGAACCAACTGACTTGCACATAATAACAAATTTGTAAGAAGAAGTATTTAGGAGTCAGTTGAAGTATCTTGTTGTTGTTGCTATCGTCGTCTTCTTCTTTGTTGATTGCGAACACATTGAGAATGGAGAAGAGGTAAAAGAAATTAGCATGAATGAAAAAGGAGAAATATTCTTTTCCTCATTCGTCAGATAACTATTAGAATTCGTGCTTAGTATACACTAACAAAATCAAGGCCAACTAACTCATTTGTAATAGTTATATGCTTGTATATCAGATATGTCATCAGATACACATTAAAAATGTGTATTCATTTTGCGTTAACAAAACAAGAGACAGTTATCAGTTCTATTCTAGAACTGATAACTTCTTGGTCGTCAGGTACATATTAGAATGTGTATTTATCTTTCATCAACAAAACCAGGGGCAAATAACTCTTTTGTAATAGTGATTACTGCCGGATCGTCAAATATATATAAAAATGTGCGTTCATTTTGCGTTAACAAAAGCAGGGGCAGGTAACTCCATTCTAGAAGTGATAACTTCTTGGTCGTCAGATACATATTAGAATGTGTGTCTATTTTTGATTAACAAAACCAGGGGCAAATAACTCTTTTGTAATAAATTTAACCGTTTGGAAGCTAGATACATATTTCAGTATCTATTTCTTTATCACCCAGCACCGGTTACAGAAATAGAAGACATCGTAATTCTATGGGATTAGACGAATATTCTTTTCCTTATTCGTCAGATAACTATCAGAATACGAGCTGAGTATATATTAACAAAATCGAAGTCAAGTAACTCTTTTTTAATAGTCCTATTCTTGTACATCAGATATCGATCAGAGTACTTATTTAGTGTTCGGGAGCAGAAATCAATGGGATGTAATTATTATGTAATTGTTACATCTTTAATTGCAACTCTTTTGTAACAGTGATCACTGCTTAGTCGCCAAGAGCATATAATAATATATCTTTATTTTTCAATAACAACAGCTGGAACAAGTAACTCCATTCTAGAAGTGATAACTTCTTGGTCGTCAGATACATATTAGAATGTGTATTTATCTTTCATCAACAAAACCAGGGGCAAAATAACTCTTTTGTAATAGTGATTACTGCCGGATCGTCAAATATATATAAAAATGTGCGTTCATTTTGCGTTAACAAAACCAGGGGCAGGTAACTCCATTCTAGAAGTGATAACTTCTTGGTCGTCAGATACATATTAGAATGTGTATTTATTTTTCATCAACAAAACCAGGGGCAAAATAACTCTTTTGTAATAGTGATTACTGCCGGATCGTCAAATATATATAAAAATGTGCGTTCATTTTGCGTTAACAAAACCAGGGGCAGGTAACTCCATTCTAGAAGTGATAACTTCTTGGTCGTCAGATACATATTAGAATGTGTATTTATCTTTCATCAACAAAACCAGGGGCAAAATAACTCTTTTGTAATAGTGATTACTGCCGGATCGTCAAATATATATAAAAATGTGCGTTCATTTTGCGTTAACAAAACCAGGGACAGGTAACTCCATTCTAGAAGTGATAACTTCTTGGTCGTCAGATACATATTAGAATGTGTATTTATTTTTCATCAACAAAACCAGGGGCAAAATAACTCTTTTGTAATAGTGATTACTGCCGGATCGTCAAATATATATAAAAATGTGCGTTCATTTTGCGTTAACAAAACCAGGGGCAGGTAACTCCATTCTAGAAGTGATAACTTCTTGGTCGTCAGATACATATTAGAATGTGTATTTATTTTTCATCAACAAAACCAGGGGCAAATAACTCTTGTTTACAGTGAAACCGATAAAATGCAGCCGTAACTTCTACTCCAACAGTTTCTTTCCTCGCACTTCCCGACTGGAATTCTCTTCCAAACGATTGCTTCCCCGACGGCTACAATCTCCAAAAGTTTAAATGTAAGGTCAATAGACACCTCCGAACACACTAACCTGCTCCCATTCTATCAAGCACTCTTCCCATCTGCCTAACCCTCATCCTCGCTATCCTTACTCATCTGTCACCTTCATCCTGACATTCCCTATGTCTAACCACTCCTTCTCTCTACCTTCCCCTATGTAGCCCCATGCGCAATAGTGGCAGTGGCATGCCTTGCTTGGGGTGAGATGATTAAAAAAAAAGTGATTACTGCCGGGTCATCAAATATATATAAAAATCTGCATTCATTTTACGTTAACAAAACCAGGGGTAGATACCTCTATTCTAGTACTGATAACTTCTTGGTCGTCAGATCCACATTAGAATGTGTGTCTATTTTTCATTGACAAAACCAGAGGCAAATAACTCTTTTGTAATACTAATGACGGCGTGGTCGTCAGATACATATTTTAATATCTACTTGTTTACCATTAACAAAACCAGGGGCAAGTAACTCTTTTGTAATAGTGATAACGGCTTAGTCATCATATACGTGTTAGAATATGTATTTTTTTTTATTTAGAGACCAAGGTCAGGTAAATCTTTTGTAATAATGATAACTGCTTGGTCTTCCGGTACATAATAGAATGTACACTATTTACATTATTCGGATTATTGCCTCATCTTTGTTGCCATTTGAACGACGTTTTGGCCATTGTACGCCCCGGCCTACGAATTTCTAGCCGTACCCTTTATTATGATCACTGGGGTATATCCTCTTTTGGTAGTCACGAGCTATCTCCCTCTTACCGGGCTCTCAAAGTTACTTGTTCACTTCTGTTCTACCCTGCTCTTGAATTCACAACTCTTTGGGTCAAGTCCCTAACCAACGTCTATATCCACTGGACCATGTGTCCTTAACCAACGTATATATCTACTGCTTATATTCTAATATTAATCTAACGATTGACTGAAGTTGATTTTCATTAACAAAATCAAGGTTATGCAAATTTTTCTACTAGTTATAACTCCTTAGTAGTCATATTAGAAGGTGTAAATATTTTTTATTGATAAAATTATGAGCAAGTAAATCATTTTTTAGTAATGATACTTCCTTTATCGTCAGATTCTTATTACCAGTAATATTATTCTGTAGTGAACAAAACAACATCTGGATTAAAAATTCAAATGCTAAGCACTGACTCATTGATTTTATTAGAAATGAACGAATTTACACAAATTTACAAAACCTTGCTTAGCACGCACGCAAAAGCAAATCCAAAAATAAAACGCCTGAAATGTCACACCTTCATGCGAAATGTTTTTCGACCAATAGAAAATTAGAAAACATGTAAGCACAAAATTCAAATAACCTTCAGTTTTCAGACACTGATTCTTTTTACGGTTCCTTTTCGTGATCCGACGCAAAGTTTGTTCGTCATCCAAAAGCTAGAAACACACGCGGAAGTAAATTCCCAAATGGCCTTTTCGAGAATCTACAAACGAAATAAAAGACGGGCCGAATTCTACTGTCTCCAGAGAGAAGAAGACGAGCATAATTAACACGTACCCTTGACAAACGTCAAGCGATTGTTGTTATTATTACGTCTTTCTTTCTCTCTCACCCCCTTTCTCTTCATCGTTCACCCGTCTAATTTTTTTATACTTGATAACCGAACAGAACCCTTGAAGATTAAGCGATTACTTCAAAGACATTCTTACTCTACTACAGCACACATACATACATACATACATACATACATACAGCATACGTACGTTCCTGCCTCCATCCACATAAGTTACTACTACGAACTCCTGATACTCTTAACTTCTTAATACTGTTTTCCCATTGAACATTATCCGGCAAAAAGGCCTGTGATTATGAGGTTGTGAGGAGCATGGAACCACTTCTTAATTGCTGTTGTTCCCAGGTCCACCCTGAGTGGTAGCACCTGACTTGTTAAGATCCCAGGTATGGGTAAATAATTAACCCTCAAACCGACGTCAAAATTCCATGAAAGTATTTACCAACAAAATTTTTTTCAATGAAATATATTACCAACAAAACATTTTTGAATGAAAAATATTACGAACAAAACATTTTTTAGGAAAAAATATTCCCAACAAAACGTTTTTGAAGGAAAAATGTTACCAACAAAAATACGCGAAGAAAAAAAAATACCAGCAATACATCTGACTCTCAACGAAACACACTTTACAAAGAAAGTATATTCTATTCATACAAATCTATTACAAAAGTCTCGTCGGCATTAATTGACCCATATCAATGCCGTAAAACAAACCAGACCAAACAAAATCGTTGAATATTAACTTCTACCAATTCATGTAATTCTTTTCTCTTAATAAATTTCAATTTAAACAAAGGTAATTTTTTATTCTTCCACAAATCCACCTACTGGTAACCTTCGGATGATTCTGATAAAACCTGTAAGTTGTCGGAAGATTGGTTCTGTTTCACACAAGGCCAATTAAAAAATATTAACCCTCTAGGGCCATTCGTATCATATTTGATACAGTATGAAAACAAGCTTTGAAAGAAATATTTTCCTGAAAAATTTTTTAAGAGAAATATTTTATAAATTTCAAATGAAAGCAGTACTGACTGCTCAGTCAATGAATACCAAATGTTTCCCTATAGGGAAATACCAAATGTTTCCTTATAGGGAAATACTGTATCAAATATGATACGAATGGCCCTAGAGGGTTAAGCACCTCCCTACTTCTATAAATCTTACGCAAAATGAATAATTGCATTTGTAATTACTTATGTTGGCCTGAGCTGCTGCACCTCTTTAAGGCCAGTGCAGGAGAATTATGTAAGAGATAGTTAAGCTGATGCGAAAGTCCATCCTAATCAGAAAACAATGGTTTCTCGAAGATAATAATTTTTAAACAAATCTAGATTCAAGCCAACTGACTAAACCGACTAGGTTATTCTTTGCGACGCGTCCATGTGTAATCCTAGGAATTACGCTCCCGTATGAAAGAAAACTACAAGACCTCCTACAGAAGGTAGCTGAAGAGAGTGACAAGAAAGGACTACAAATAAACTGCAAGAAAACCGAATGCATGGTCATCAGCAAAAAGGCAGTCCAAAATGTCAATTGCAGGTGAGGGACTCTAAAATCAAGCAGGTACAGAAATTTAAATACCTAGGAAGTGTCATAACAGAAGACGGAAAGTGCGACACTGAGATCCGAAGGGGAATTAGCATGGCGAAAGAAGCATTCCAGAAGTTGAGTAAAGTATTAAGAAACAGGACAATTTCACTAAAAACAAAGAGGAGAGTACTGAATTGCTATGTGATGTCTCTTCTTCAATATGGCAGTGAATATTGGACAATATCTTTGCAGATGAAGGAAAAACTTGAAGCAGCTGAAATGTGGTTCTACAGAAGGATGCTGCAGATATCAAAGACCGAGCATGTGAGCAATGGCGAGGTTTTGGAAAGGATGAAGACGAAAAGGAAAATAATACTGAGCATCAGGAAGAGACAGCTAAAGTTCCTTGGACATGCAATGAGGAAGGAGGGTTTAGAGAACCTGTTACTAACAGGCCAAATAGAGGGAAAAAGAGACAGGGGAAAGCAGTGGATAACATATTTGAAGGACCTGATCAGGTGAATGGCGGAACGAGGGTTGCATGGTGAAAAAGGAGAATGCCTGCTAAGAGCCACCAGGAACAGGAAGATGTGGAAAGCCATGATCGCCTACTTCCTGAAAGGACAAGGCACATAGAATAGAAGAAGAAGAAATTAGAAGATTTCAGTCATTTATTCACTGCCGATATGTAGCTTCCCTCTGGCTTTTCTACAAATATTTTCATGGCATCCGAATGAAGCTTTTTCCTGGTGTTCCGACCACATAAATTTAAGCGTGCACTTAGGTTGGCATCTAAGTTCCCTCTTTTACCGTTGAAATATTTAAATGCAATCGTCACTTCTACACGAACAGTTTATTTTCTCGCACTTCCAGCCTGTGAAACTACCTTCCGTTTACAAACTCCAAAAATGTAAACGTAACGTCGATTTGCCATCTTCTATCTTATTGAATCTCATTAATTTTTTATCCTTTTTTCTGGATCTAGTATTTTTTTTCTGGATCTAGTATTTTTCTCACTGTAACCTTTTGTACGTTAGGGCCGATCCCACCTTGTTTCAGGTGAAATGATTAATAAAAATAATAACATAGCATTCATCTGTGTTTCCGCACATTTTTTCATCTGGCCTGAAATAAATAAAGTCCCATCCATTGTCCAGTCTAAAGGATTTTTGGTATGATATCAATTCCTTTTGCTTGGTTGTGTTTTTTTAACCATTTCAGCTCAAGCAAGGCGGTACCACCACTGTTGTGCAGGGGTTACATAAAACAGTTTTAGGCAGGAGGTGACTGAAGAGAAAGACTTACCAGTTACAGGGGTGAAAGAGAAAGGGCAAGAGAAGGATCTGAACACAGGAGTGAAGACATTTGCTAAGGTAGAGAGAAAGGAAAATAATAAGGTACACGGGCTGGAGTAAATAGGATAAGAGATGGGAACTGTCAGGTCTGGACCAATCACATTACAGATTCTCCTCTAAAGCCTGTCGAGAACACTGGGACGAACAGCAGGGGCGCCTGATTAGATATGACAACAGTGTTCCATGCACAGTCGGATGGTTGATTTGTACATGTGCAAAATGGATTCAGGCGGAAAAAACTTCCTGGCCCGACACAGTGAGCCAACTTTCCAAGCAGTGGATTTAGCTATTGCCTCAATGGAATGAATCCACTTGAGGTCGGAAAATAATAAGGTACACGGGCTGGAGTAAATTAAAAGGCCGAGGAGGCGCGGTGTATCGCTTTCAGGGAGACTTGCTTGGTTCATGATTATGGGGGACAGGAGAGATTGCCTGTGATGGTTGACAGAAGTTTCCTTCAATTACAAAAATCTGGTTTGATACATTCAGCCATTGACCACATCCAACATTCTAATGCCGATGGCTTTAATGAAACTCTGACATGAGTGAGTTCCGGTTGCACTATTTTTCCAGAAAAAAAAAACCTGGTTTAGTCCCAGGGTCACATACAATTTTGAAGTCAGGGTTGTCCTTTTACTCACTTCCCTTTCTTCTACTCCTGACAAATTATTTTTTTAATCATTTCACTCTAAGCAAGGCAATAAAGTCATTAAGACGGAAGAGGTTAATGAGTGTTCGTCAATCGGGTTTTTGTTTTCTAATTAACTTTTTGGAGATATCCGTCTGTGAGATTGAAGAGTTTTCTAAGGGTCTTTTAGTAGGTTACTTGCCTAAAGTAAACAGTGATTCCGAATACGTAAATGTCTTTGTGTTCACAGTTCCAAATCAAGGTGATTTCTGTAGATAATAACAATTATAATAATAAAACGTAAAAATTACGATATTTTAACGTGATTTTTTTTTAAAGGTTAGCAGTGCTTCTGCCAAAAAGATAACTAGAACATGAATTATTAACGCTATTTATATTGATCGGACTGTTGTACTCATTTTTATTTTTATTTTTATTTTTTATTTTTTTTAATCATTTCACTCCAAGCAAGGCATTTCACTGCCACTATTGCGCATGGGGCTACATAGGGGAAGGTAAAGAGAAAAAGTGGTTAGACATAGGGAATGTCAGGAGGAAGGTGATAGATGGGTAAGGATACTGAGGATGAGGGTTGGGCAGAAGGGAAGAGTGTTTGATAGAATGGGAGCAGGTTAGTGTGTTCGGAGGTGTCTATTGACCTTACATTTAAACTCCTGGAGATTGTAGCCGTCGGGGAAGCAATCGTTTGGAAGATAATTCCACAGTCGGGAAGTGCGAGGAAAGAAACTGTTGGAGTAGAAGTTACGGCTGCATTTTATCGGTTTCACTGTAAAAGGGTGGGATCTAGTTGCTAATCTAGTATCTCGTGCAAATTCGTATTTAGGGGGCACTAGTGATCTAAGTTTATCGGAGCAGAAGCCGTGAAAGTATTTATAGAAGAGACACAGGGAAGCCACGTCACGCCGGTGGGAGAGAGACTGCAGGCGATCTGCCAAGTCGGTATCTATCACATTACAGACCCTCCTCTGAACCTTATCGAGAAGCCCGAGGAGAACGGCAGGGGCACCCGACCAGATATGGCAGCAGTATTCAATGCACGTTTATAAGGTTAAACGACATGAAAGAACAACTAATATTTTAAAGTATTTACTTCTTTACTCTGTTCCCTTATTTTTTTCACATCGACGCCAATACTCTCATCAAAATTCGACGTTTATACTTTCATTAAAATTATGAAAACTTTCAAATAACCGCCAAAAATAAAAGAAAAAAATGAAAAAAAAAATGAAAAGAAAAGAAAAGGCAAAAAAAAATAGTTCTTCAATATGGCAGTGAATGCTAGACAATCTCCTCAAAGATGAAGGAGAGACTTGAAGCAACCGATATGTGGTTCTACAGGAGGATGCTGAGGATACCGTAGACCGAACATGAGAGCAACGCCGAGGTTCTGGAGAGGATGGAAACGAAAAGGAAACTAATAATTAACATCAGGAAAAGACAGCTGAAGTTCCTGGGACAGGTAATGAGGAAAGAGGGCTTGGAGAATCTGATACTAACAGGTCAGAAAGAGGGGAAGAGAGATAGGTTAAAGCAACGCGCAACATACTTGATAAGCCTGAGCAAATAGTTTGCAGATCGGTGTTTGGGAAGGGTAACAGGAGAAAAGGTGTTAAAAGCTACAAGAGATAGGGAGATGTTGAAGGCACATAGAAGAAGAAGGAGTGAGTTTGGTCCTCACTGAGTGTTGCATTATTTCGGTTTTGTCTCATATATATGCTATGCTTAGTAAATCGCGAGTGGGTTCTTTGAGGTGGCGAAATGGCTAGCAATATTGTCTCGCTACCTCAATTATGAGTGTGTTAGATTCTAACAGGGTGCTTCATAAATTCGGCTTTGTGTCACATCTAAGTAACGTCATATATGTTTCTTGTTTGAAAAATGTTTCAGATTGCAAGAGAATTAAACTTGATATGGTTTATTAAAATCACTCTGAAATGTTTGTTTGATCTTTGCCGCCTCCCCACAAATGAAAGAAATATGCCATTTTTTAATTTTTCATTCGTTGTTTGTATGTTTTTTTCTATCCTTTTTTTTTCTCTTGTTTCTACCGTTTCTTTCGTTTTTTATTGCTTTCTTTTTTTTCTGTCTTTCTGTCTTTCTTTCCATCTTTATTTATTTGTTTGTGAATTTGTTCCTTTCTTTCTTTTTTATGTCCGTTGCGCACATACTCCTGAACAATGCTCATAAGGCG
The DNA here is from genome assembly GCA_037127315.1 of Ascarosepion bandense. NCBI lineage: Eukaryota > Metazoa > Mollusca > Cephalopoda > Sepiida > Sepiidae > Ascarosepion > Ascarosepion bandense. The sequence goes on from JBBBDQ010030371.1 coordinate 1,025,314, forward strand.
ACTAACTAAGGCTTCTTTTAAGAGTCTGTTTCCGTCTTTTTTAGAAACCAAGCTTAAAATCATTTCAGTCAGAGATCAACAATTTTCTCCTTGGCATATTAATCGTCACTTCGCCATCAAAATATTTTAATACTTCTAATATCGCCTTATACATTTAGATATTCTATTTCTAGTGTCTGAATTTTGTTAGATGGGGTACATTTTTATTGTACACTATATCTAAACTTATATAATAAATGGAACTTTGTGTGTATGTGTGTGTGTCCGTTACCTATAGAGCCGGAAACGGCTGAACCGATTTTCTTGAAAATTTACACAGTTGTTCTATAAGCGTCTGTGAGTGTTATTAGCTAGGTTTAGTGTCGAGGTACCCCCGATAAATATCGAAAATCGATAATCGAAAAAATCAAGTTATAGAAGGAGTGGTCCGATTTTAATCAAATTTAATACCCTCATAGACAAAGACATAAGAAACGATATTCAGAAGTTTCAAGGTTGTAGTTCTTACAATAGTGCAGAAAATCGATAATATATATATATATAAAAGGCAAGATGTTTGTGTGTGCGTGTCTGTTTATCTGCCTGTATGTCTCTATTTTTTCAGCCTTTTTATTTTAGTTTTTGCTTCAGGTTTGGCTCTAAGTAGGTATAATTGTAGTTCTTAGTCTCAGCCATGATACCATTTACTCAGAGGACTTATTTAGCCTTCAAAATTCAGTTTACGACAAAAAAAAACTTATTTGATATTGATACCAGGAAATCAAAATTTGACTTACATCCATTCATTTTTCTTTCAGTCTATGGTTTTGCTTTAACTGGAAACAACTATTGCTTTTTAGTCTTTCGTGCCAACGTCCAAAGAGTCGGAGCTCCAGGACCATGGATTAGTTTTAAAGCTTTCATTACACCAGAGCAACGCCGGGCTATACTGCTAGTACTATATATATATATATATATATATATATATATATATATATATATATGTACTAGGTGCGATTGGTAAATTGTCGCAATTATTTTATTATTTCAAATATTCTTTAGGCTGAGTCTGAGCTCCAGGACCATGGATTAGTTTTAAAGCTTTCATTACACCCGAGCATAGCCTGGCTATACTGCTAGTATTGTATATTTAAACGTACTACAAGATTGACAAGTATGTCCCACCGTTTTAATGTAGAAATAGTTAAATGCAACCGTTACTTCAACTCGAAGAATTTCATATCTCACACTTTCCTTCTGTGGAAATCCCTTCCTTTTTCCTGCTTAGAAGATAACGACAATATTAAAAAAAAATAAATACAACGTCAATCCGCATCTTTTTTTCTTGAATATTGTTGCTTTTTGGTTTTGTTTTTTTTTAATCCCTCCTATTCTCAGTCTTTTCGTACACTTTCTCTCGCTGTAAGATCCTATGTCTTAGTTGCATTTCTGCCTTATTTGGTGTGAAATGATTAAAAGAAAATGTTGCGTGGATGAATTTGTTCATATTTCTTGTTTCATCTTGTTACATTTCTATCTACTCCAGTTGTCTGCGGTGGTTTTAAACGTTGTCAAATTTTGGCCGTAACGAGCATTCGCGTCCCTCTCTTACATGCCACAGGTGTTTCTTGTGTTTCTTTTCTTGAGATATTTTCCCGTTCGGACATATGTGTTGAACTTTGCAAGACTCCATAGGAGAGCAAAAGTTGAGTAAAGCATTTTCCAATTAAAAATAAATTATAATAAAAGTCTTGACATGGCCCTATTTAAAAAAAAAAAAAAGGCCTGATTTGGCTCTATTTCGGAAAAAGGGTTGATTTGGCCCTATTTTTTTTTTAAAAGGCTCTATTTTGGAGTAAAAAGGCTAAATTTAGCCCTATTTTGAAACAAAAAGTTCTGACTTGGCCCTATTTTGAAAAGAAAATTGACTTGACCCTATTTTGTAAAAGAAAGGTTTGACGTGGCTCTATTTTGGAATAAAAAAAAGGCTTGAATTGGCCCCATTGTGGGAAATATGGCTTGACATGGCTCTATTTTAGGAAAAAATATGATTTAACTTGGCCCTATTTTGGGGAAAAAGGCTTGGATTGACCCTATTTTGAGAAAAATAACTTGATTTAGCCATATTTTTGGAAAAAATAAGACTTGATCCTATTTTGGAGGAAATAAGTTCTTCTTTTGGCTTGATATAGAAACCCTGCTCGTTGTTTTTCTCTGCCGAACTCATTTTCATTTAAGTTTTGAACCGAGATAGATAGATAGATAGATAGATAGATAGATAGATAGATAGATAGATAGATAGATAGATTTCGACTGATGGGTCTAATTTGTTTCTTCGCCTTGATGAAACGCCTGACAGTTGAAAGGCTGATACCAGCAATATACGAGATCTCTCTGTAAGGCCTGCCAGTGTGTTTTTGCAGCGTTACAGTTTTCGCAATCTTCCTTAGATTAAGGTTCATTAAAGACATTGTTCGTAGGACAGCTAATCGACAGCCGAGACAATAGCGTGATAAAAATCTGATGCAATTGCAGATAACGCATTATTTTTTAAGCCAAACATATTTCATCATACACCCCTAAAATAGACTCATATTACATCACACCACTGCAAATGACATAATCTGAAGTAAAAATAGAGGTCGATTAAACACTGTCACTCCAGTGAGTCCAAAACTGACCGTATATTGAGAAAAAAAAAGAGGAAACAGAAGCAGTTGCTTCAGTTAATTTGCGCAAGGGTGTATATCCTTAAACAAATTTTTAAGAGGAAGATTTTATAAATTTTAACCGAAAGCAGAACTGGGAAATCAGTCAATGAATGCTAAATATTGCCTTATAGAGGTGACGTAATGAATATGCATACACCTTGGTTCCCAACCACAGTAATATGATTGGTTGGTGTCATCAATAAATATAGACTAAGGCGGGGACGCCTAGAACTACGCATATCGGAATGTCTTTTACATAAGCCTACGCCTATGTATACTGCATACCAGTCCATTACGGCTACTTGCTAGATTGTCATACCCGGTTACATTTGCCAAAATCACTTCACTTCTTTCAATGATATATATATATATATATATATATATATATATATATATATCTTTCAGGAACATATCAAGAGGTAAGTCTTGTATTATAATTACCATTATTGTTGAGAATTGTCTTGTGAACCTGGTTAGTTAGATTTACTAGCGAGAAATATTAGGCCTAAAATAATCGAAATAAACAATGAAATTTGAAAGATATAAATTTTGGCATTGCTTGTTTAGGAAATGCAATTTTATTGGTCCTAACCTGGCATCTTGGTTTCATTCCCTTTTAAAACGTCGTAATATATTTTCTTTCTTTTTTTTATAAATATGGTAACTGTTCGGATGTGCGTTGTGGTGCAGTGGATATCGACTCGGAATGAGAAATCGGGGTGCCGAGTTCGAATTGCAGTTGAATTCTTTGCATTCACTTACACGCAAATACCCTTGGGAAAGGTATTAATCCGTCTTTTTCCTCCAGTTATGGGTCAAATAATTAAACAGATTGAGTTCTATAGCCTTGGCTGGCAACTAGTCTAATGCAGAAAGCAATGGTAACCTACTGAGGGATAATCTTTTGCTCAGTCAGTCATGTCTGGTAAAAGACAATGGTCACCCAAAACGTGTATCACGTATGGCACTTAACTGACTGAATTGTTCTCATTAAATTTTTTTGTATAGTACCTCGAATTCAAACGAAGTGCTAGATTAGCGGCAAGAAGTCCTCCGTTGTGATTCATATATTTAAGATCTCTGGTAAATCCTCAGACATCTCTATTTCATTTTTTTATAATTGTGTCGCCCTAAACAAGACAGTTTACTACCACTGGTGTGCAGGGGGCTACATAAGAGGAAAATTATGGAAAAGAGTGAGAGTTTATAGGGGTTGTCAGAAAGTGGATAAGAGAAGGATGAGAATACTAATGAGAGTGGAGTTGGTGGAGAAGGGAGCATGAGAGAGGATGCATGTTAGTGAGATAGGAGATGACTATTGACTTTACATTTAAATTCTTGGAGATTGTAGCTGTCGGGGAAGCAAGTAAATAGAAGGGAATTCCACAGGCGGGAAGTGCGAGAAAAGAAGCTGTTGAAGTAGAATTTGCGTTTACAGTTTATTGGTTTCACAGTAAAATGGTGGGACCTAGTTACTAATATTAAGGCTAGAGTAATTTCATATATAGGGGGCACTAGTGAGCTAAGTTCATCGGATCAAAAGCCGTCAAAGTTTTTGTAGAAGAGACACAGGGAAGCCACATTGCATCGGTGAGCAAGTGACTACATCTGAGCTGCCAAACCGTTTGCAGAAAGTTCTTCCATATTCTTGAATTTCTGTCAACTTTGATGTTCAAAAATTTAATTGTAATTTCAGTCTTTTACATTATTCGGACTATTGTCCTCATCTTTGTTGCTATTTGTACAACTTTTCATGTGCTAAGAATTTGTAATAAAAGGTTCGGTTTGAAATTCCAAGCACCTGAAGAAAGCCGGAGCGTACAACCGCCGAAACGTCGTACAAATGACAACAAAGATGAGGAAAATAGTCCGAATAATGTAAATATTGTATATTAGAAATATAGACAAGTAATTTCAGGCGTTTTGTCTTGTTTATTTATGCACTTCTATCGTTTTTCTCTCCTTAATAATTTAATTCTCTCACACTCAGTAAACCTCTGCATCTTAGTAGCTTTATTGCCTTACATATATGAATATCGTTTGTGGAATTCTCTTGAATTTTCCTGCAGTCATCTTTGATCTTCGAAAATTTAAATGCAATATCAATCATCATTTTCAATGTTAACCAATCATCTTCATTCCTTAATATTTTTTGTATTTTTCTTATATTCTTTCACATTCAGTAACACACTGCGTCTTAGTGGCTTTGTAACCTACCGAGGTGAAATAAATAAAACAAAAAATTGTTATTTGGCAACAGGTTGAAAAATCGCGACTGCTTTTTCTGAACAGGCTCGGTAAAAAATAGTCAATCCACGCACACACCAAAATAAATTATAAACGCAAACAGCGGACGTGACGTGACGTGACGTAAAGTGACGACAGGAGACGCCGTTGCTCTCTCAGAACAATTTACAAAGCTATTCAAGAACTGAACAGAAAACTGATGATGACCAGAGGGTACACAACTGAAACAATGTAAAAAGAGATTCATCATCCTTTGTTTATCGTGTTTTAATAGTGCAGGTGGCTGTGTCATCACGGCACCCAACACACCTACGACCCGCTGATGATGTCGCGATTAGGGCTCCTTACCCTTTTGAACGCTTTACTGCATTCTCATGAATAAAGTGTGTGGCAAGTGGGTATGGATGGGTGTGTAGGCACGCGTGCGTGCTTGTGTGTGAGAATTCCGCAAAATTTGAAAAGGACTGGTGGAAAACATGCTTACGTCATATATTTTTCAGCCAATCAGAAAGTCGAATCAGAAAAGAATATTCTTTTTTGAAGTTGTCAATATGTTTAGAATATCTTTGCTTCTTCTCATGAAAACTGCGTTTAATATATATATATATATATATATATATAAAGATAGATAGATAATAACGCCAAAAGGAATATATATATATATAGTCATCCGCAGACAGATCTGTTTCGCTGTATCACAGCTCATCAGTATCGATTGCTCTTTACCCAGGATTGAAACCTGACCGAATTGGCGTCAGTCGGCGATTCTAACACTGAGCTATGGGCGCTGAGTATATATATATATATATATATATATATATATATATATATATATATATATATATATATATATATATATATATATATATATATATATATATATATATATATATTCTCTGTTTCCTTTTAAGAAAAACTTTAAACACCGGTCATATTTCCGTAATAAATTTATTTCAGTCAATAATTGTTGTTGCCAACAATCACCGACTTCATCAGACGGAAGGCCCTATTCGACTTGTTTCATGTCGTATTACTACGGAATGAAAGTTCAGTCAAGGCCAGGCGGAGGGGGAGGCAACATAGGATAGCCCACTATAATAAGTATTTCCGTTTTCGTTTGCCGGGATATAGTGGGAGGAGAAGTTTAATACAAACAAAATTAACACGTGACTAATGTCACCAGCAATATATATATATATATATATATATATATATATATGTTTTAGAACATGTACATAATTTCCTTTATATATGTCCTCTTCCCTACAATCATATGTTTGTTTCAGTGTTTGGATTTAAACACTTCCTCAGGGGAAATATACTCACTATACTCACTCGGATATATATATATATATATATATATATATATATATATATATATAGATAGATAGATAGATAGATAGATAGATTTAGATGTATATATATATTTATAGTGTATCGAGGCAGCAGATAATTTTCTAAACATTTACAGTTAAAAAAAAAATTGAATGTCTATTATGTTTAAACATGATATAGAACTGCTCATGATTAAACATAATTGAAATTTATTTTCTGTTATATTTAACAATATATATATATATATATATATATATATATATATATATATATATATACATGTGTGTGTGTGTGTGTGTGTGTGTGTGTGTAATATAACGGCATATAATCATATAATGAAACATAATGGACATTCATTGTCTGTTATTTTTAACAGTATATGATTATTTATATTTATTATTTTATTTAGTATTATATGTATTATTAATTATAACGTTAGAATTTGTGAAAACTAAAAACTACTACAAAATCGATCATTTTGTTTCTAGATTGAAACTACACCTCCATTTATTTTTGGAAATTATTGTTTTTAAAGAATATTTTTTAAAATAAAAACTTTTATTACCATCATTGTTAACTACCTGATGAGACATTGTTCTTTAAATGTCGAAACAAAACGTATAATTTTGTGGCAGTTTGTTGTTTGCACGTGTTCTAACGTAATAATTAATAATAAATATTCATTGCTCTACTTTTATATTGAGCACTGTTCTAAATTAATATCTTGAATGTTGCAAGTATTTTCGTCGTTCTTATTCATTTGTACATATATATATACATTACCTGCTACAATTATTAGGCCACCCCAATTTTTAAAAAAATGATGTATTTTTTAATATTTTTAGTATTTATTGCCAAGTGGGTAATCCTAAATAGAATGGTTCGTTTGTTTTTATTACTTTGCAAAATTTTATAAAGTAAGGAAGCAAAGAGGAACTCGTCCGAATCACCCTCAATTTCCTTCATTCTTTCATTGATGAAACTGCAATATAGGTAATTATTAAATATTTACAAATTCGTTTGATGCACATGATATTGTGCAGTATTAACGAAAAAACTATTCTATTTTCACTTACAATTATTCACTAGGCATAAAATACTAAAGAATGGTATGAAATACATCATTTTTTTTTAAACAGTGGGGTGACCTGAAAATTATGGTCGGTAGTATATATATATATATATATATATATATATATATATATATATACAGTAACGCTAAACAATCCGTGATGAGAAAATTTCCCTTGGTGAATAATACAAGTGAATCCTAGTAATATAATATAAATGACAGATTTTATTTGTATTATTTTTATTAAGAAAAATACGAAAAGAGCAAATGACGATGAAACACTCCACGTAAGCACAGGCGGGCAGACGGAATCACGCCCACGAATGCGCATCCGCCCAGACTGGCGCATGACTGCACGTGCACAAATGCACACAAACAAAACGGAAAAAACCTGACACCAACAATAATTACATAAAAACGAAAAAAGTCATTAGTTAAATTGCTGAAAACCTGTGAAAAGCGGCCAGAGAAGTCCGCTTACGAAAGACCGGAGTCGAGATGCTTCTATGACGTCAATCAACTAAGTGACAAATTTTACTTAGATTAACACGACATATATATACATTAATATATATATATATATATATATATATATATATATATATATATATATTATGGACTCTCCCGTCGATTTCGACGTATGACCATCCCCCTCACCTCGAACTTTGTTTTTTCGGCCAAGGTCATCTTATCGCTTGGGATAAAAAGACAAATTCCAATAATAACTATCACTGTAAATCTAACCTCCTCACTACGATTTTTTTCCTCCCATGATTGTTTTTGTCTGAACAAATCTAACGCATTTATTGTTGCAGGAATTTGGTCTGATGAGAGGTCTGTAAAAGCTCCGTGAAATAAGCTATTACTAATGGATTTATAAAAACCTCTAATTTATTTTCATTATATATATATATATATATATATATATATATATATATATATATATATATAATTCTAAACATATATTGTTAATTATAACAGACATGTCTATTATGTTTAATCGTGAGCCGTTCTAAACATCGTATTTTGGCTTTAATTTCAAGTGAAAATAAAAACAAATGTATCTAATATTTGGATATTTTAATATACTTATTCTACGCTTTCGACTCACATGAGCCATCTTCAGAGAGTTTGCAAGGACGTTAACATAAAGAACTCCACAGTCGGCGATTCTACCTCTGAGCTATGGGCGCTCGGTAGAAGGAGGCAGACTTTTTAGCGTATATATTATCATTATATACGCCCCTTGCTGAGAGTGTTCTAATTCATTGCTGAATGAACGATGCGTAGATGCTAGAGTAGCTACTGTTTTTCAAAGTCTACCATTCTTCCAGAGTGCTCAATCAGGGTGCGAGAGCGTAAATAGTCATCCGCAGACAGATCTGTTTCGCTGTATCACAGATCATCAGAACGGTTAGACGTCCGATTGCTTTTTACCCAGGATTGAAACCCGACCGAATTGGCGTCAGTCGGCGATTCTACCTCTGAGCTATGGGCTGGGCGCTCGGTAGAAGGAGGCAGACACTTTCGCGTGTATATTATCATTATACACGTCCAATAGCTGAGAGTATATATATATATATATATATATATATATATATATGCGCACACACACACACATTCGTACACACACACAACGGTACTTATTATAATAGAGATGAGTCCTCTCACAATCTTATATTAGCACCTCTGTAACGGTGCGAAAAAAAAAGTTTTTGTACCCTCTTTTCTGTTACCAGGAAAGGATTTATGTATTATGGAAATATTTTTTATTAAGTTTTAACTTAGTGTAAGTCCGAATACAAAGTCTATGTTACTGCATTTAGTCAGTCTCAACCAAAAAAATATGATTAAATACTGCAACCACAATTAACATTAGGTTGCTAAACTTATTATCAGGATGGATATAAATATCTAAGTACATTCACTACCGGCCATAATTATTAGGTCACCGTAGTTTTATTTTTGTTTTTGTTTTTTTTAAGAAATGATATATTTCATTCTATTTTTAGTGGATAATTCTAAATAAATATAAAATGGTTATTTTGTTATTACTTTGTAAAATTTTACAAGGCAAGGAAGCAATGATGAACTCATCCGAATCATCCTAAATTTTCTTCATTCTTTCATTGATGACACTGCAATATAGGTTATTATTAAATATTTATAAATTCATTTGATGCACATGTTATTGTGCAGAGTTAACAAAAGGACCATTCTATTTTCATTTACAATTATTTATTCACTTAGCAATATTACTGAAAAATAGTATGAAATACATCATTTTTAAAAAAAAAACACTGGGGTGGCCTAATAATTATGGCCGGTAGAGCACATATACGTTCAAGTAAATGCATACAGCCATTGGAAAATCAAAGTATTAAATATTCTTTAAAATATACATAGATTGATGTAATACATTTAAGAGTAAATAGATTCGCGTATTTGAAGACTGTCATGTCTGTATTTTACGAGCTTGGTTGAAAGTCTGGACGATAGAGAGATAAACGCTGTTCAGAAGGAATTAATAAGAAAAAAAAAGACGTTTTCTCTCCTGGTCTCCTACTTACTTCTCTTTACCTAGTTGAGTTGGGTGGGGTTTGGGTTAAGATGGCCTAACCGCAGTTTCTTAAAATTTTTCTTTCTTTTCCTCTTTCAGCTGAATCCATTGTATTCACTTACGCGCAAATGCCCTTGGGAAAGGTATTAATCCGTCTCTTCCTTCCAGTTATGGGTTAAATAACAGGACAGATTGGGTTCTTTAGCCTTGGTCGGCAACCAGTCTACCGCAGAAAGCAATGGCAGCCTACTGCGGGATAATCTTCTGCCCAGTCAATCATGTCTCTTTTGAGACATGATCGCCCAATCGTGTATCACGTATGGCACTTGACTGACTGACATATATTTTTTATACGGTGCAAAGGGAAAAAATTCCTCGGAACTGATCCCTGCCCGGAATAGAGCGAGATGAGCGACAGGTGCCACCAGACAGTTATCCAGCGACTGTTGTCTTCTATTCTATGTGCCTTGTCCTTTCAGGACGTAGGCGATCATGGCCTTCCTATCCTGGTGGCTTTTAGCACTTTTATCCTGCAACGTTTCGAGACATTTTTTTATTGCTGGTAATACCCTTTTCTTTCAACAATTTATTGTTGCTTTTATATAAGTTTTGTGTCTAGTAATACGTTTTTCTTTTCGAGTATCAAGATTCATTGGGATTTGTTTTTAAGGGCATGGTCCCCAAGTCCTACCCTGTTATTTATCCCATAACTGGAGGGAAGGGACGGATTAATACCTTTCCCAAGGGTACCAGTGCTTAAGTGAATGCAGGGTATTGAACTGGAATTCGAACTTGGCTCACCGATTTCTCTTTCCGAGCCGATATCCACTGCACCACAACGCACATCCGTCACTAAACGCTTGCAGCACCTGGTATTCCCAAGCGGTCACCAATCTAAGTACTGACCAGGCTCAACGTTGATTAACTTCGGTAATCGACCCAGAACCGGTGTATTCAACGTGATATGGCCATAAGCACGCACATCAGTCACTGAATTCTTACAGCACCAGGTATTCCCAAGCGGTCCACCCATCTAAGTACTGACCAGGCTCAACGTTAACTTCGCTGAACGAGCGAGAACCGATGCATTCAATGTGATATGGCCGTAAGCACTAACATCCGTCACTAAATGTTTACAGCACCAGGTATTCCCAAGCGGTCACCCATCTAATTACTGACCAGGCTCAACGTTGATTAACTTCGCTGAACGAGCGAGAACCGGTGTATTCAACGTGATATGGCCGTAAGCACGCACATCCGTGACTAGCACCAGGTATTCCCAAGCGGTCACCCATGTAAGTACTGACCAGGCTCAACGTTGATTAACTTCGGTGATCGAGCGAGAACCGGTGTATTCAACGTGATATGGCACGCACATCCGTCACTAAACGCTTACAGCACCTGGTATTCCCAAGCGGTCACCTATCTAAGTACTGACCAGGCTGAACGTCAACTTCGGTGATCGAGCGAGAACCGGTGTATTTAACGTGATATGACCGTAAGCCCTGAAAAATGTAGAACAAGAGCTGGATAGGTTAGAATTAAACATTTTTAGGTTTATCTGAAATTAGGTGGCCGAACAACGGAGCTTTTTTCAGCGACAATTACAAGATTGTGTCCATGCAGGTATAGAGAAAAATGACTAAGTTGTTGGATATTGGATCAAGACATGAAAAAATTCATTCTGGGATACTTCCAATTAACTGAAAGAATTCTTCTAGTTAAACAGAATGAAATGCCCTTAACATATCTCTTATATCCGTCTATCCACCGATAACACAAAGACCAGAAGAAATCGAATCGTTCTATTCAATGCGAGACAACACCAAGGCTCAGTGTAAATCACAAGAAATGATAATTATCTTGTGAGACCTAGATGTCAAACTAGAGGAGTAGAGGTAAGAGGAAATATCTGACAAATTCGAAATAGGAAACCTTAACGACCACGGAGAATAATAGGCCCAAGGGTGCACAGTGAATGACCAGGTAATAACCAACACCTGGTTCCAAGAATATCCAAGACTATTACCGATATGGAAAATTCCAGGAGGAAAAACTAAAAGCCAAATTAACTAGCAAAAGATTCAAGAATGTAGTTGTTCACTGCAAAACCTATCCAAGAAACCACCTCCTTTTTATGTAAAATAAGAATTAAAATACGGAAACTGAATAAGCCTAATCCAGCACTCAAACTGCAATACAACAATTTCTTGAACAACCCGGACCTCAAGGAGAAATATATGGACAGCCTGAAAAGGAGTTACGGGGGATAACATAGAAATGGAGACCGGAAATGAGGCACACTAAGAAATGGAGACCGGAAATGAGGCACACTAAGAAATGGAGACTTGAAATGAGGCACACTAAGAGAAGCTCTAATGACATTAGAAAACGATATTATCCCCAAAAAATGGACGTAGAAATAAAAACAAGTGGATCACATACGATATGATGTAATGAAAACAGACAACAATGCCAATACATGGAACGGAATACAGAAAATTACACTAGGAAATAAGAAACAAATGCAGACGGGCTAAAGAAGAATGGCTTAATGACAAATGTACAGAAATAGAGAGAGTGTGTATTTGAAAAAACAGAAGACTTGCATAAAACAATAACATAAGAGAACAAGCAGGAGCAAAGACTTGCCCATCAACAGGCTGCATAAAATCCATGGACAGAACTCATATTAGAGAAAAAACATACTTCAGTGAGGGGACAAATATGTCGGAGATTACTTCCACGACAAAAGAGAGGAAGTGGCAATAAGCAGAAATGCCGATGAGCCGGAAATTTTAAAAAACCGAAGCGGAAACTGCACCAGACAAATTGAACAGAAACAAAGCATCAAGGCCAGATGGAATTGTAATAAAGATACTGACAGTCTTAGCGGATTTCGGCACAGACAAAATTACGGCAATAGCAAATGAAATCTACAAAAGTGGTGTTATACCGGAAGATCTAAGCATATACATTTTCATAGTAATGCCTAAGAAACCAGTCGCAAAGTAAGGTGAACTCCACTGAACAATCAATATAATGAGCCATATAACAAAACTCATCATCCGAATTCTAATGAATAGAGCGGACAGTAGAATCAAACCGGATATTTTTTTTTTCAATCATTTCACCCCAAGCAAGGCATTCCACTGCCACTATTGCACAGGGGGTTACATAGGGGAAGGTGAAGAGAAAGAGTGGTTAGATATAGGAAATGTCAGAAGGAGGGTGATAGACGGGTAAGAATACTGAGGATCAAGGCGAGAGTAAATTGTGGTGTCATCGGCATACATACCTACTTGGGATCTTATGGCATCTGGGAGATCATTAATGTAGATCAGAAAGAGCGTAGGACCTACGATAGAGCCTTGAGGGACACCCGCGTTCGTAAGGTAGTTCTGGGAGGGATAGGACTAGAACAGTGCGGGTTCGTCAAAGACACCAGAACGAGAAACGCGATATTTAATACTCAGAATGTTATCACAAAGAGCAAGACACATGCAGAAGGATGTGTACCTGTGTTTTATAGATTATGCAACGGCGTTTGAAAAAGTACGTCACAAAGACCTGCAAGAGCTGCTCGGAAACTTTGTTCTATTCGGAAAAGACATTGCAATAATCAAGTATCTATACAGGCAGCTAACCGCCAGTATATGCAGAGAAAATAAGTTCAGCACATATACAAAAATAGAACGCGATGTAAGACAAGGATATGTACAGCGAGGCAATTCTGTATTTTTTAAATCATATCACCCCGAGCAAGGCGGTAACACCACTGATGCGTAGGGGGCAACATAAGAGAAAAAGATTAGAGGAGAATAAAGAGAAGGACGAACCAGTTAGAAAGGAGCAAGAGAAGGATGGGAATACAGGTGTGATGACAGTTGCAAAGGTGGCGAGAAAGGAAAGGCTATACAGGGTGGTGTGGAAAGAACTAGGGTCAAGTAGTTAATAAATGAGTATTGATCTTGCATTTAAATTCCTGGAGGTTGCAGCCGTCAGGAAAGCCAGAATAAGGAAGCGAGTTCCACAGGCGGGAAGTGCGAAAGCATGTGCGTTTGGGATGGAAACAACTGTTTTAAATATTCTTAAAAGTAAGTCATTCTTTTTTTTTTTTTTTTTTTTTTGCTTAATTTTAAACGTTTCATGCACGATTGGTTTCCTTTTTTTCAAAGAAATTTCTTTGACTGGTGGATTCTTTGGTTGTCTTTTTTCCCCTAGTCCTCTGTTAGATTCTTTGTTCTTTTCTTTTTTTTTTTTTTTTGCCCGGTCACTCTGGCTATTCAGTCCACTTTCCCACCCCCGCCTCTACCACCTCTACTGTCCAAAAAGATAAAAACATTTTTTTTACTTTACTGGCAGTAAAGCATGTGTGTTTGGGATGGAAACAATTGTTTTAAATATTCTTAAAAGTAAGTCAGTATTATTACTATTTTTTTTTTTTTTTGCTTAATTTTAAACGTTTCATGCTTAATTGAACGATCGGTGTTTTTTTTTTTTTTTTCATAGAAATTTCTTAAACCCTAACATGATTTATGACTGGTGGCCACAATCTTAACAGTATGAGATACGCATATGACATAGTGCTGATAGCAGACACAGAAAAAGAAACTACAGGACCTCCTACAGAAGATAGCAAAGGAAAGCGAGAAGAATGGATTAAACATAAACTTCAAGAAGACAGTATGCAGAAAGAGAAGCTCAAAATGCCAACATTAGGTTAGGGAATACTAAAATAAAGCAGGTATAAACATTTAAATACCTGGAAAGTGTTTCAACAGAGGACAAAAGTGAGACACTTAGATCTGAAGGCGTATTGGGATGACAAAGACGCACACCAAAATCTAAGCAGAGTATTAAGAGACTGATATATCCCGAAAAGGAATACAGTATAAAAAGATTAGTTGAAGAATGAACTCCACACCAGGAATACAATATACCAGATTTATTGTACTAAGGTACAATTAACAATAATACACATATAGGCAAGCCACGGGTTGGAGTGTAATCAACTATCGAATAGTGAATGCCTTCGCCTAAGAATTTTTGTATTTACTAGCCTTCCCACGCAAGGCCAGATGTGACACATGGTCATTTTATAGTGGGTATTTCCGGCCATATAGCCGGGCCAAAAAATGTCTATCTATTTTTACCGCGTCGTTGTTCTACCCTTCGGCGGAAGCACGACTGGGTTTGTGCTCTCTGCTCGGAAGCAGAGAGCGCCCTCTACCCGAAGGCAGAGTGCTGACAGTGTCATAGCGTCGTCAGGCGAGTGCCTGATAGACGTTTTTGTATTTACTAGCCTTCCCACTCAAGGCCAGATGTGACATATGGTCATTTTATAGTGGGTCTTCCCGGCCATATAGCCGGGCCAAAAAATCTGTCTATTTTCCCCTGGTCGTGGTTCTACCCTTCGGCGGAACCACGAGAGAGAGCTGACAGTGTCATAGAAAAGTCAGGCGAATGCCTAAGACGTTTTTGTATTTACTAGCCATCCCACGCAAGGCCGGATGTGACACATGGTCATTTTATAGTGGGTATTCCCGGCCATATAGCCGGGCCAAAAAATCTCTGGCTATTTCTCCCCAGTCGTGGTTCTACCCTTCGGCAGAACCACGACTGGGTTTGTGCTCTCTGCTCGGAAGCAGAGAGCGCCCTCCACCCGAAGGCAGAGTGCTGACAGTGTCACAGATCAGTCAGGCGAATGCCTAAGACGTTTGTATTTACTAGCCATCCCACGCAAGGCCAGGTGTGACACATGGTCATTTTATAGTGGGTATTTCCGGCCATATAGCCGGGCCAAAAAATCTCTGTCTATTTTTACCGAGCCGTGGTTCTACCCTTCAGCGGAACCACGACTGGGTTTGTGCTCTCTGCTCGGAAGCAGAGAGCCCCCTCTATCCGAAGACAGAGTGCTGACAGTGTCATAGAAAAGTCAGGCAAATGCCTAAGACCTTTTGTATTTACTAGCCTTCCCACGCAAGGCCAGATGTGACACATGGTCATTTTATCGTGGGTATTCCCAGCCATATAGCCGGGCCAAAAAATCTCTGTCTATTATTCCCCAGTCGTGATTCTACCCTTCGGCGGAACCACGACTGGGTTTGTGCTCTCTGCTCGGAAGCAGAGAGCTGACAGTGTCATAGAGGAGTCAGGCGAATGCCTAAGACCTTTCCATATTCGTACCGCTCGTTACCGTCTTTTATAAAGTAGAACATTCTATTCTCGGGGATGGCAGGATGTTCCACTATAACAGAGACAAGAAAACTTCGTTGGAAACAAAGAAAAGAGTACTGGACTGTTAGGTGATATCTGTCCTCCTGTATGACAGAGAATGATAGGCAATATCCTCAAAGATGAAGGAATAACTTGAAGCAAAACAAATCTGTTTCTACAGAAGGATGCTGAGGATACCATGAACCGAACATGTGAACAAAGACGAGGTTTTTGAAAAAAATGGAAGCAAGAAGTAAACTTATACTTAACATCAGGAAGAGACAGTTGAAATTTCTGGAGCCCGAAAACAGAAAAAGAAGGCTTGGAGAATCTGATACTCACAAGGGGGATAAAGGGAAAGAAAAACAGGGAAAAGCCGCGCATCACATACTTGATGGACTTGAGTAAACAGATGGTATAACAGGATCTGGAAGAAATAAAAAGAAAAAACCTATAAAAGACTTAAAAGGGGCTGGAAGATGTGGGGAGCCATGACCGTCTACGTCCTGAAAGGACACGGCACATAAAAGAAGAAGTTAATACTTCAATGCATTTACGCACATACCCTCCCACACCCGCACGCACATATATGTAATTTTGAATAGTGTATATATCGTAACTTATATTTATCATTTATATCGTATTGATCATTGATATCGCATCTATCGTTTATATGATACTTATCGTTTATCTAATGTTTCATTCTTATTTAATGGCTAGTAGTTTATTTTTTACTTTGTCATATATTAAGGCATTAATTATAATGGGGAGTTAGATTGTTTTCCTTTTTAGTTGTTTGTATTTGCGTGTATATATATATATATATATATATAGAGAGAGAGAGAGAGAGAGAGATAGACAGATAAATTTATATCGCATCTATCGTTTATATGATACTTATCGTTTATCTAATGTTTCGTTCTTATTTAATGGCAAGTAGTTTATTTTTTACCTCGTCATATATTCAGTCAGTTAAGTGCCATACGCAAAACACGTTTGGGCGATCATGTCTCGAAAGAGACATGACTGACTGGGCAGAAGACTGTCCCGCAGTAGGTTGCCATTGCTTTCTGCGGTAGACTGGTTGCCAGCCAAGGCTATAGAACCCAATCTGTCCTGTTATTTAATCCATAACTGAAAGAAAGAGTATTTGCTCGTAAGTGAATGCAATGAATTCAACTGGAATTTGAACTCGGCTCTCCGCTTTCTCGTTCTGAGCCGATATCCACTGCACCACAACGCACATCCTGTCATATATTAAGGCATTAATAATGATGGGGAGTTAGATTTTTTCCTTTTTAGTTGTTTGTATTTGTGTATATATATATATATATATATAGAGAGAGAGAGAGAGAGAGAGATTTATATCGCATCTATCGTTTATATGATACTTATCGTTTATCTAATGTTTCGTTCTTATTTAATAGCTAGTAGTTTATTTTTTACCTTGTTGTCATATATTGAGGCATTAATTACGGTAAATCCGCTTAAAAAAATATATATATATATATATATATATATATATATATATATATATATATTTATATCGCATTTATCTCTTATGTCATATTTATCATTTATCTAATGGTTCATTCCTTTTTAATGGCTAGTAGTTTATTTTTTACCCTGGTGTCATATATTAAGGCATTAATTATGGTGGGCGTTAGGTTTGTTCGTTTTTGGTTGTTTGTATTTGTACATATATATATTATTTTAAAAAAATTTAAAAAATTTCATTTCTTGTCCATAATCAAATCTCTGAAGAAACTTAATAAAATGTGAAACATTTTAGCTTAATGTCATATATCCTACTTTGTTCTTCATTCATTCTATCACACACACACACACGAGCACACACGCACCCCCCCACATATATATATATATATATATAGTGAGAGAGAGAGAGAGATTTAGATATATAAATCCAATTATAAAGGACTCAAGGTTTTACGATTTTGAGTTCTCTGGCATTTACATTTTTTTAAAGTGCTCAATACAATAAATATTGTAGAGCTTAGTATATATATATATATATATATATATATATATATATCCAACAACAACAACAACAACAACAAAAACAAAAAAAAAAGAACTGGATCTGACGAGCCGCGTTAAGAACATCAAAGCGGTGAAATATGTATTATCCATGGTAACAATCGAAAATCCTTTATAAAATATTACTCTGTTAAATTAAATAAATGAATTTAACATTGAGTTCTCTCGAGTTCTTCACTTTTGGGATTTACCCGGATTAGATACCAAGTGTACTATGTTATATATATATATATATATATATATATATATATATATATATATATTCTAGATATATGCTATTAAATATAAGAGACAATGAATGTCTATTTTGTTTAATCATGAGCCGTTCTAAACGTCGTATTTTTGCTTTAATTTCAGTTGAAAATAAAGACAAAAATTCTCCAACATTTGGATAATTATTTATTGGTTTTCTTCTAAGCTTTCGGCTCACATGAGCCATCTTCAGAGAGGTAGTTTAAACTGAAATATTATAAAATCCACCATCACCGACGATTTTATTTTGTGTTGACATAAAACTCCGCTTGGCAACGGCAATAGTTACCAAAAATAATAAACGCAGTTCTTAAGTTTGCGATGCGGTTTTATGACGTCACACCGCGGGATAGCGCGAAATGACAACAAAACCATCTAGTCAAATGCAATGTAATATGTTATTTCCTGTTTTAAAGTTGATCTTATTGAGTGTTGGTTGTTTTGATTTGATGTACATGGCCTCCAATATCTGCAGGTTCCTCTTACTGTGTGTATGAGTAAGGATCACCGTATTGTTGACCAAAATCTGTCTGATATTACCTACATGTTTATGTTTTTCAGAGAAATGTTGTTTAATAGTACTCTGATCAGAAAGATGACATGTAAGTCTACGGGAGAGCGTGGTTGTGGTAAAACCAATATATGTACTAGGTTTTTGAGTAGTATCAGAGATGCAATCTCTGAATGGGCATGTAAATTGGTACACTACATTGTTTTTTTGTAAAGAATTTAGTTTAGTGCCTGTTGGGTTATTATAGACTATCAGGTCAATTGTTTTAAACTTTTTATAATATATAATGAGTTTAATTTGATTATTAAATTCAAACCAATAAATAATTATCCAAATGTTGGAGAATTTTTGTCTTTATTTTCAACTGAAATCAAAGCAAAAATACGACGTTTAGAACGGCTCATGATTAAACATAATAGACATTCATTGTCTCTTATATTTAATAGCATATGTCTAGAAAATTACTTACTGCCTCGATATACTAAATATATATATATATATATATATATATATGTGTGTGTGTGTGTGTGTGTGTGTGTGTGTGTGCGCGTATACACCACACTTGCACGTATAGAGGGTTAAATTCAATATTTGTCCGTCTATTTATTAATGATAATTTTTTAAGTTTATATAATATTTATTTTATTTGTTTGCTTATTTCTAATTAGTGCCTTGATGGCAAAGTAAGTATTTATTTATATGCCTACATTTACTCATTATTTAACTTTTCTTGTTTGAGAGATTTTTTCTTTATATATATATATATATATATATATATATATATATATATATATATATAATCATTTTGACTCAAGCCAGGCGGGACCGCCACTAGTTCGCGGAGGGTTACAGGGTGATAAAATTTTGGATACAGTGGGAATTTAAAAAAGAATATAAGATGAACTGGGTTCAAAAAGACAAAAGATTGCAAATGAGGTTGCACTTACATTCTTTGGAAATTGTAGCTATCAAGGAAGCAAGTAAACGGATATCAATTGTCTTATATACTGGCAATATTATCAATATTAACTGTCTTACATTGGTAGTGAATGCTGGATAACTTCCTTGCGAATGAAGAAGAGACTTATGCAATAAAGGTGTGGTTCTACAGAAGGATAATGGCAATATCATCAATATTAACTGTCTTATATTGGTAGTGAATGCTGGATAACTTCCTTGCGAATGAAGAGGAGACTTATGCAATAAAGGTGTGGTTCTACAGAAGGATACTGGCAATATCATCAATATTAACTGTCTTATATTGGTAGTGAATGCTGGATAACTTCCTTGCAAATGAAGAAGAGACTTATGCAATAAAGGTGTGGTTCTACAGAAGGATACTGGCAATATCATCAATATTAACTGTCTTACATTGGTAGTGAATGCTGGATAACTTCCTTGCGAATGAAGAGGAGACTTATGCAATAAAGGTGTGGTTCTACAGAAGGATACTGGCAATATCATCAATATTAACTGTCTTACATTGGTAGTGAATGCTGGATAACTTCCTTGCGAATGAAGAGGAGACTTATGCAATAAAGGTGTGGTTCTACAGAAGGATACTGGCAATATCATCAATATTAACTGTCTTATATTGGTAGTGAATGCTGGATAACTTCCTTGCGAATGAAGAGGAGACTTATGCAATAAAGGTGTGGTTCTACAGAAGGATACTGGCAATATCATCAATATTAACTGTCTTATATTGGTAGTGAATGCTGGATAACTTCCTTGCGAATGAAGAAGAGACTTATGCAATAAAGGTGTGGTTCTACAGAAGGATACTGGCAATATCATCAATATTAACTGTCTTATATTGGTAGTGAATGCTGGATAACTTCCTTGCGAATGAAGAGGAGACTTATGCAATAAAGGTGTGGTTCTACAGAAGGATACTGGCAATATCATCAATATTAACTGTCTTAAATTGGTAGTGAATGCTGGATAACCATTGCGAATGAAGAAGAGACTTATGCAATAAAGGTGTGGTTCTACAGAAGGATACTGGCAATATCATCAATATTAACTGTCTTACATTGGTAGTGAATGCTGGATAACTTCCTTGCGAATGAAGAGGAGACTTATGCAATAAAGGTGTGGTTCTACAGAGGATACTGGCAATATCATCAATATTAACTGTCTTATATTGGTAGTGAATGCTGGATAACTTCCTTGCGAATGAAGAGGAGACTTATGCAATAAAGGTGTGGTTCTACAGAAGGATACAGCAATATTAATATTAACTGTCTTATATTGGTAGTGAATGCTGGATAACTTCCTTGCGAATGAAGAAGAGACTTATGCAATAAAGGTGTGGTTCTACAGAAGGATACTGGCAATATCATCAATATTAACTGTCTTATATTGGTAGTGAATGCTGGATAACTTCCTTGCGAATGAAGAACATGCAATAAAGGTGTGGTTCTACAGAAGGATACTGGCAATATCATCAATATTAACTGTCTTATATTGGTAGTGAATGCTGGATAACTTCCTTTGCGAATGAAGAAGAGACTTATGCAATAAAGGTGTGGTTCTACAGAAGGATACTGGCAATATCATCAATATTAACTGTCTTATGTTGGTAGTGAATGCTGGATAACTTCCTTGCGAATGAAGAGAACATGCAATAAAGGTGTGGTTCTACAGAAGGATACTGGCAATATCATCAATATTAACTTGTCTTATATTGGTAGTGAATGCTGGATAACTTCCTTGCGAATGAAGAAACATGCAATAAAGGTGTGGTTCTACAGAAGGATACTGGCAATATCATCAATATTAACTGTCTTATATTGGTAGTGAATGCTGGATAACTTCCTTGCGAATGAAGAGGAGACTTATGCAATAAGGTGTGGTTCTACAGAAGGATACTGGCAATATCATCAATATTAACTGTCACTATTGGTAGTGAATGCTGGATAACTTCCTTGCGAATGAAGAAGAGACTTATGCAATAAAGGTGTGGTTCTACAGAAGGATACTGGCAATATCATCAATATTAACTGTCTTATATTGGTAGTGAATGCTGGATAACTTCCTTGCGAATGAAGGAGACTTATGCAATAAAGGTGTGGTTCTACAGAAGGATACTGGCAATATCATCAATATTAACTGTCTTATATTGGTAGTGAATGCTGGATAACTTCCTTGCGAATGAAGAAAGAACTTATGCAATAAAGGTGTGGTTCTACAGAAGGATACTGGCAATATCATCAATATTAACTGTCTTATATTGGTAGTGAATGCTGGATAACTTCCTTGCGAATGAAGAGGAGACTTATGCAATAAAGGTGTGGTTCTACAGAAGGATACTGGCAATATCATCAATATTAACTGTCTTACATTGGTAGTGAATGCTGGATAACTTCCTTGCGAATGAAGGGGAGACTTATGCAATAAAGGTGTGGTTCTACAGAAGGATACTGGCAATATCATCAATATTAACTGTCTTACATTGGTAGTGAATGCTGGATAACTTCCTTGCGAATGAAGAGGAGACTTATGCAATAAAGGTGTGGTTCTACAGAAGGATACTGGCAATATCATCAATATTAACTGTCTTATATTGGTAGTGAATGCTGGATAACTTCCTTGCGAATGAAGAAGAGACTTATGCAATAAAGGTGTGGTTCTACAGAAGGATACTGGCAATATCATCAATATTAACTGTCTTATATTGGTAGTGAATGCTGGATAACTTCCTTGCGAATGAAGGAGACTTATGCAATAAAGGTGTGGTTCTACAGAAGGATACTGGCAATATCATCAATATTAACTGTCTTACATTGGTAGTGAATGCTGGATAACTTCCTTGCGAATGAAGAGGGCTTATGCAATAAAGGTGTGGTTCTAGAGGATGGCAATATCATCAATATTAACTGTCTTATATTGGTAGTGAATGCTGGATAACTTCCTTGCGAATGAAGGAGACTTACATGCAATAAAGGTGTGGTTCTACAGAAGGATACTGGCAATATCATCAATATTAACTGTCTTACATTGGTAGTGAATGCTGGATAGCTTCCTTGCGAATGAAGAGGAGACTTGTACAACAAGGTGTGGTTCTACAGAAGGATACTGGCAATATCATCAATATTAACTGTCTTATATTGGTAGTGAATGCTGGATAACTTCCTTGCGAATGAAGAGGAGACTTATGCAATAAAGGTGTGGTTCTACAGAAGGATACTGTAATATCATCAATATTAACTGTCTTATATTGGTAGTGAATGCTGGATAACTTCCTTGCGAATGAAGAAGAGGAGACTTATGCAATAAAGGTGTGGTTCTGAAGGATACTGGCAATATCATCAATGATAACTGTCTTACATTGGTAGTGAATGCTGGATAACTTCCTTGCGAATGAAAGAGGAGACTTATGCAATAAAGGTGTGGTTCTACAGAAGGATACTGGCAATATCATCAATATTAACTGTCTTATATTGGTAGTGAATGCTGGATAACTTCCTTGCGAATGAAGAGGAGACTTATGCAATAAAGGTGTGGTTCTACAGAAGGATACTGGCAATATCATCAATATTAACTGTCTTACATTGGTAGTGAATGCTGGATAACTTCCTTGCGAATGAAGAGGAGACTTATGCAATAAAGGTGTGGTTCTACAGAAGGATACTGGCAATATCATCAATATTAACTGTCTTTATATTGGTAGTGAATGCTGGATAACTTCCTTACCCGAATGAAGAGGAGACTTATGCAATAAAAAGGTGTGGTTCTACAGAAGGATACTGGCAATATCATCAATATTAACTGTCTTACATTGGTAGTGAATGCTGGATAACTTCCTTGCGAATGAAGGAGACTTATGCAATAAAGGTGTGGTTCTACAGAAGGATACTGGCAATATCATCAATATTAACTGTCTCTTACATTGGTAGTGAATGCTGGATAACTTCCTTGCGAATGAAGGAGACTTATGCAATAAAGGTGTGGTTCTACAGAAGGATACTGGCAATATCATCAATATTAACCGTCTTGGTAGTGAATGCTGGATAACTTCCTTGCGAATGAAGAGGGAGACTTATGCAATAAAGGTGTGGTTCTGAAGGATACTGGCAATATCATCAATATTAACTGTCTTACATTGGTAATATGCTGGATAACTTCCTTGCGAATGAAGAGGAGACTTATGCAATAAAGGTGTGGTTCTACAGAAGGATGCTGGCAATATCATCAATATTAACTGTCTTACATTGGTAGTGAATGCTGAATGCTTCCTTGCGAATGAAGAGGAGACTTATGCAATAAAGGTGTGGTTCTACAGAAGGATACTGGCAATATCATCAATATTAACTGTCTTATATTGGTAGTGAATGCTGGATAACTTCCTTGCAGATAGAGGAGACTTATGCAATAAAGGTGTGGTTCTACAAGAAGGATACTGGCAATATCATCAACAGTTAACTGTCTTCAATTGGTAGTGAATGCTG
Organism: Ascarosepion bandense; assembly: GCA_037127315.1. Lineage (NCBI taxonomy): Eukaryota > Metazoa > Mollusca > Cephalopoda > Sepiida > Sepiidae > Ascarosepion > Ascarosepion bandense. Next base: position 1,049,711 of record JBBBDQ010030371.1, read on the forward strand.
GATAACTTCCTTGCGAATGAAGAGGAGACTTATGCAATAAAGGTGTGGTTCTACAGAAGGATACTGGCAATATCATCAATATTAACTGCCTTACATTGGTAGTGAATGCTGGATAACTTCCTTGCGAATGAAGAGGAGACTTATGCAATAAAAGTGTAGTTCTACTGAAGGATACTGGCAATATCATCAATATTAACTGTCTTACATTGGTAGTGAATGCTGGATAACTTCCTTGCGAATGAAGAGGAGACTTATGCAATAAAGGTGTGGTTCTACAGAAGGATATTGGCAATATCATCAATATTAACTGTCTTACATTGGTAGTGAATGCTGGATAACTTCCTTGCAAATGAAGAGGAGACTTATGCAATAAAGGTGTGGTTCTACAGAAGGATACTGGCAATATCATCAATATTAACTGTCTTACATTGGTAGTGAATGCTGGATAACTTCCTTGCGAATGAAGAGGAGACTTATGCAATAAAGGTGTGGTTCTACAGAAGGATACTGGCAATATCATCAATATTAACTGTCTTACATTGGTAGTGAATGCTGGATAACTTCCTTGCGAATGAAGAGGAGACTTATGCAATAAAGGTGTGGTTCTACAGAAGGATACTGGCAATATCATCAATATTAACTGTCTTACATTGGTAGTGAATGCTGGATAACTTCCTTGCGAATGAAGAGGAGACTTATGCAATAAAGGTGTGGTTCTACAGAAGGATACTAGCAATATCATCAATATTAACTGTCTTATATTGGTAGTGAATGTGGATAACTTCCTTGCGAATGAGGGAGACTTATGCAATAAAGGTGTGGTTCTACAGAAGGATACTGGCAATATCATCAATATTAACTGTCTTACATTGGTAGTGAATGCTGGATAACTTCCTTGTGAATGAAGAGGCTGCAATAAAAGGTGTGGTTCTACAGAAGGATACTGGCAATATCAATAACTGTCTTATATTGGTAGTGAATGCTGGATAACTTCCTTGCGAATGAAGAGACTTATGCAATAAAGGTGTGGTTCTACAGAAGGATACTGGCAATATCGTAGTAACTTTATGTATATTGGTAGTGAATGCTGGATAACTTCCTTGCGAATGAAGAAGACTTGGCAATAAAGGTGTGGTTCTACAAGAAGGATACTGGCAATATCATCAATATTAACTGTCTTACGTTGATAGTGAATGCTGGATAACTTCCTTGCGAATGAAGAGAGACTTATGCAATAAAGGTGTGGTTCTACAGAAGGATACTGGCAATATCGTAATGTCTTCATCTTACATTGGTAGTGAATGCTGGATAACTTCCTTGCGAATGAAGGAGACTTATGCAATAAAGGTGTGGTTCTACAGAAGGATACTGGCAATATCATCAATATTAACTGTCTTATATTGGTGGTAGATGGATAACTTCCTTGCGAATGAAGGAGATTTATGCAATAAAGGTGTGGTTCTGAAGGATACTGGCAATATTAATATTAACTGTCTTATATTGGTAGTGAATGCTGGATAACTTCCTTGCGAATGAAGAGAACATGCAATAAAGTGTGGTTCTACAGAAGGATACTGGCAATATCATCAATATTAACTGTCTCATTGGTAGTGAATGCTGGATAACTTCCTTACGAAGATGAAGAGAGACTTATGCAATAAAAGGTGGTTCTACCAGAAGGATACTGGCAATATCGTAATATTAACTACAATATTGGTAGTGAATGCTGGATAACCATACGAATGAAGAGGAGACTTATGCAATAGTGTGGTTCTACAGAAGGATACTGGCAATATCATCCAATATTAACTGTCTTACATTTGGTAGTGAATGCTGGATAACTTCCTTGCGAATGAAGAGGAGACTTATGCAATAAAGGTGTGGTTCTACAGAAGGATACTGGCAATATCATCCAATATAACTGTCTTATATTGGTAGTGAATGCTGGATAACCCTTTGCGAATGAAGGGAGACTTATGCAATAAAGGTGTGGTTCTACAGAAGGATACTGGCAATATCATCCATGTCTTACATTGGTAGTGAATGCTGGATAACTTCCTTGCGAATGAAGAGAGACTTATGCAATAAAAGGGTGTGGTTCACAGAAGGATACTGGCAATATCATCAATATTAACTGTCTTACATTGGTAGTGAATGCTGGATAACTTCCTTGCGCATGAAGAGGAGACTTATGCAATAAAGGTGGTTCTGAAGGATACTGGCAATATCATCAATATTAACTGTCTTACATTGGTAGTGAATGCTGGATAACTTCCTTTGAATGAAGGGGAACATGCAAATAAAATTGTGGTTCTACAGAGAGGATACGTAATATGTAATATTAACTGTCTTACATTGGTAGTGAATGCTGGTCAACTTCCTTGCAGGAATGAGAAGGAGACTTATGCAATAAAAGGTGTGGTTCTACAGAAGAGTGCAACGATATCATCAATATTAACTGTCTTACATTGGTAGTGAATGCTGGATAGCTTCCTTGCGAATGAAGAGGAGACTTATGCAATAAAGGTGTGGTTCTACAGAAGGATACTGGCAATATCATCAATAATGTACCTGTACATTGGTAGTGAATGCTGGATAACTTCCTTGCGAATGAAGAGGAGACTTATGCAATAAAAGTGTGGTTCTACAAAGAGGATACTGACATCATCAATATTAACTGTCTTACATTGGTAGTGAATGCTGGATAACTTCCTTGCGAATGAAGAGGAGACTTATGCAATAAAGGTGTGGTTCTACAGAAGGATATTGGCAATATCATCAATATTAACTGTCTTACATTGGTAGTGAATGCTGGATAACTTCCTTGCAAATGAAGAGGAGACTTCTGCAATAAAGGTGTGATTCTACAGAAGGATACAGGCAATATCATCAATATTAACTGTCTTACATTGGTATTGAATGCTGGATAACTTCCTTGCGAATGAAGAGGGAGACTTATGCAATAAAGGTGTGGTTCTACAGAAGGATACTGGCAATATCATCAATATTAACTGTCTTACATTGGTAATGATGCTGGATAATTTCCTTGCGAATGAAGAGAGACTTATGCAATAAAGGTGTGGTTCTACAGAAGGATACTGGCAATATCATCAATATTAACTGTCTTACATTGGTAGTGAATGCTGGGTCTTCCTTGCGAATGAAGGAGACTTATGCAATAAAGGTGTGGTTCTACAGAAGGATACTGGCAATATCATCAATATTAACTGTCTTACATTGGTAGTGAATGCTGGATAACTTCCTTGCGAATGAAGAGGAGACTTATGCAATAAAGGTGTGGTTCTACAGAAGGATACTGGCAATATCATCAATATTAACTGTCTTACATTGGTAGTGAATGCTGGATAACTTCCTTGCGAATGAAGAGGAGACTTATGCAATAAGGTGTGTGGTTCTACAGAAGGATACTGGCAATATCATCAATATTAACTGTCTTACATTGGTAGTGAATGGATAACTTCCTTGCGAATGAAGGAGACTTATGCAATAAAGGTGTGGTTCTACAGAAGGATACTGGCAATATCATCAATATTAACTGTCTTACATTGGTGTGTACTGGATAACTTCCTTGCGAATGAAGAAGGAAGACTTATGCAATAAAGGTGTGGTTCTACCAGAAGGATACTAGCAATATCATCAATATTAACTGTCTTATATTGGTAATTGAATGTGGATAACTTCCTTGCGGAATGAAGAGGAGACTTATGCAATAAAGGTGTGGTTCTACAGAAGGATACTGGCAATATCATCAATATTAACTGTCTTACATTGGTAGTGAATGCTGGATAACTTCCTTGCAAGATAGAGAGACTTATGCAATAAAGGTGTGGTTCTGAAGAGGATACTGGCAATATCATCAATATTAACTGTCTTATATTGGTAGTGAATGCTGGATAACTTCCTTGCGAATGAAGGAGACTTATGCAATAAAGGTGTGGTTCTACAGAAGGATACTAGCAATATCATCAATATTAACTGTCTTGTTGGTAGTGAATGCTGGATAACTTCCTTGCGAATGAAGGAGACTTATGCAATAAAGGTGTAGTTCTGCAGAGGATGGCAATATCATCAATATTAACTGTCTTATATTGGTAGTGAATGCTGGATAACTTCCCTTTTTGAATGAAGGGGAGACTTATGCAATAAAGGTGTGGTTCTACAGAGGATACTGGCAATATCGTAATATTAACTGTCTTGCATTGGTAGTGAATGCTGGATAACTTCCTTGCGGTGGAAAGGAGACTTATGCAATAAAGGTGTGGTTCTACAGAAGGATACTGGCAATATCATCAATATTAACTGTCTTACATTGGTAGTAGATGCTGGATAACTTCCTTGCGAATGAAGAGAGACTTATGCAATAAAGGTGTGTGGTTCTACAGAAGGATACTGGCAATATCATCAATATTAACTGTCTTATATTGGTAGTGAATGCTGGATAACTTCCTTGCGAATGAAGAGGAGATTTATGCAATAAAGGTGTGGTTCTACAGAAGGATACTGGCAATATCATCAATATTAACTGTCTTATATTGGTAGTGAATGCTGGATAACTTCCTTGCGAATGAAGAGGAGACTTATGCAATAAAGGTGGTTCTACAGAAGGATACTGGCAATATCATCAATGATAACTGTCTTACATTGGTAGTGAATGCTGGATAACTTCCTTGCGAATGAAGGGAGACTTATGCAATAAAGGTGTGGTTCTACAGAAGGATGCTGGCAATATCATCAATATTAACTGTCTTATATTGGTAGTGAATGCTGGATAACTATTGCGAATGAAGAGGAGACTTATGCAATAAAGGTGTGGGTTCTACAGAAGGATACTGGCAATATCATCAATATTAACTGTCTTACATTGGTAGTGAATGCTGGATAACTATTGCGAATGAAGAGGAGACTTATGCAATAAAGGTGTGGTTCTACAGAAGGATACTGGCAATATCATCAATATTAACTGTCTTATATTGGTAGTGAATGCTGGATAACTTCCTTGCGAATGAAGGGAGACTTATGCAATAAAGGTGTGGTTCTACAGAAGGATACTGGCAATATCATCAATATTAACTGTCTTACATTGGTAGTGAATGCTGGATAACTTCCTTGCGAATGAAGAGGAAGCTTATGCAATAAAGGTGTGGTTCTACAGAAGGATACTGGCAATATCATCAATATTAACTGTCTTACATTGGTAGTAGATATGGATAACTGTACGAATGAAGAGGAGACTTATGCAATAAAGGTGTGGTTCTACCAGAAGGATACTGGCAATATCATCAATATTAACTGTCTTACATTGGTAGTGAATGCTGGATAACTTCCTTGCGAATGAAGAGGAGACTTATGCAATAAAGGTGTGGTTCTACAGAAGGATACTGGCAATATCATCAATATTAACTGTCTTACATTGGTAGTGAATGCTGGATAACTTCCTTGCGAATGAAGAGGAGACTTATGCAATAAAGGTGTGGTTCTACAGAAGGATACTGGCAATATCATCAATATTAACTGTCTTACATTGGTAGTGAATGCTGGATAACTTCCTTGCGAATGAAGGAACTTATGCAATAAAGGTGTGGTTCTACAGAAGGATACTGGCAATATCATCAATATTGCTGTCTTACATTGGTAGTGAATGGATAACTTCCTTGCGAATGAAAGGAGACTTATGCAATAAAGTGTGGTTCTACAGAAGGATACTGGCAATATCATCAATATTAACTGTCTTACATTGGTAGTGAATGCTGGATAACTTCACTTGCCTCGAAGATGAAGAGGAGACTTATGCAATAAAGGTGTGGTTCTACAGAAGGATATTGGCAATATCATCAATATTAACTGTCTTACATTGGTAGTGAATGCTGGATAACTTCCTTGCAAATGAAGAGACTTCTGCAATAGGGTGTGATTCTACAGAAGGATACGGGCAATATCATCAATATTAACTGTCTTGCATTGGTATTGAATGCTGGATAACTTCCTTGCGAATGAAGAGGAGACTTATGCAATAAAGGTGTGGTTCTACAGAAGGATACTGGCAATATCATCAATATTAACTGTCTTACATTGGTAGTGAATGCTGGATAACTTCCTTGCGAATGAAGAGGAGACTTATGCAATAAAGGTGGTTCTACAGAAGGATACTGGCAATATCATCAATATTAACTGTCTTACATTGGTAGTGAATGCTGGATAACTTCGCACGAATGAAGAGGAGACTTATGCAATAAAGGTGTGGTTCTACAGAAGGATACTGGCAATATCATCAATATTAGCTGTCTTCACATTGGTAGTGAATGCTGGATAACTTCCTTGCGAATGAAGAGGAGACTTATGCAATAAAGGTGTGGTTCTACAGAAGGATACTGGCAATATCATCAATATTAACTGTCTTACATTGGTAGTGAATGCTGGATAACTTCCTTGCGAATGAAGAGACATGCAATAAAGGTGTGGTTCTACAGAAGGATACTGGCAATATCATCAATATTAACTGTCTTACATTGGTAGTGAATGCTGGATAACTTCCTTGCGAATGAAGAGGAGACTTATGCAATAAAGGTGTGGTTCTACCAGAAGGATACTGGCAATATCATCAATATTAACTGTCTTACATTGGTAGTGAATGCTGGATAACTTCCTTGCAGTGAGGAGACTTATACAATAAAAGGTGGTTCTACAGAAGAGGATACTGGCAATATCATCAATATTAACTGTCTTATATTGGTAGTGAATGCTGGATAACTTCCTTGCGAATGAAGAGGCTTATGCAATAAAGGTGTGGTTCTACAGAAGGATGCTGGCAATCTCATCAATATTCAACTTGTCTTATATTGGTGGTAGATATGGATAACTTCCTTGCAGATGAAGGAGACTTATGCAATAAAGGTGTGGTTCTACAGAAGGATATGAGTATCACATCAATATTAACTGTCTTACATTGGTAGTGAATGCTGGATAACTTCCTTGCGAATGAAGGAGACTTATGCAATAAAGGTGTGGTTCTACAGAAGGATACTGGCAATATCATCAATATTAACTGTCTTACATTGGTAGTGAATGCTGGATAACTTCCTTGCGAATGAAGAGGAGACTTATGCAATAAAGGTGTGGTTCTACAGAAGGATACTAGCAATATCATCAATATTAACTGTCTTATATTGGTAGTGAATGCTGGATAACTTCCTTGCTGATGAAGAGGAGACTTATGCAATAAAGGTGTGGTTCTACAGAAGGATACTGGGAATATCATCAATATTAACTGTCTTACATTGGTAGTGAATGCTGGATAACTTCCCTTGCGAATGAAGAGGAGACTTATGCAATAAAGGTGTGGTTCTACAGAAGGATACTGGCAATATCATCAATATTAACTGTCTTACATTGGTAGTGAATGTGGATAACTTCCTTGCGAATGAAGAGAGGAGACTTATGCAATAAAGGTGTGGTTCTGAGAAGGATACTAGCAATATCATCAATATTAACTGTCTTATATTGGTAGTGAATGCTGGATAACTTCCTTGCAGATGAAGGAGACATGCAATAAGGTGTGGTTCTACAGAAGGATACTGGCAATATCGTAATATTAACTGTCTTACATTGGTAGTGAATGCTGGATAACTTCCTTGCGAATGAAGAAGAGCTTATGCAATAAGGTGTGGTTCTACAGAAGGATACTGGCAATATCATCAATATTAACTGTCTTACATTGGTAGTGAATGTGGATGTTCATGAATGGAAGAGGGCGTATGCAATAAGGTGTGGTTCTACAGAAGGATGCTGGCAATATCATCAATATTAACTGTCTTACATTGGTAGTGAATGCTGGATAACTTCCTTGCGAATGAAGAGGAGACTTATGCAATAAAGGTGTGGTTCTACTGAAGGATACTGGCAATATCATCAATATTAACTGTCTTACATTGGTAGTGAATGCTGGATAACTTCCTTGCGAATGAAGAGGAGACTTATGCAATAAAGGTGTGGTTCTACAGAAGGATACTGACAATATCATCAATATTAACTGTCTTACATTGGTAGTGAATGCTGGATAACTTCCTTGCGAATGAAGGAGACTTATACAATAAAGGTGTGGTTCTACCGAAGGATACTGGCAATATCATCAATATTAACTGTCTTATATTGGTAGTGAATGCTGGATAACTATGCGAATGAAGAGGAGACTTGTACAATAAAGGTGTGGTTCTACAGAAGGATACTAGCAATATCATCAATATTAACTGTCTTATTGGTAGTGAATGCTGGATAACTTCCTTGCGAATGAAGGAGACTTATGCAATAAAGGTGTGGTTCTACAGAAGGATACTGGCAATATCATCAATATTAACTGTCTTATATTGGTAGTGAATGCTGGATAACTGTACGAATGAAGAGGAGAGACTTATGCAATAAAGGTGTGGTTCTACAGAAGGATACTGGCAATATCGTCAATATTAACTGTCTTGTTGGTGGTGAATTGCTGGATAACTTCCTTGCGAATGAAGAGGAGACTTATGCAATAAGTGTGGTTCTACAGAAGGATACTGGCAATATCATCAATAACTGTCTTACATTGGTAGTGAATGCTGGACTAACTGTACGAATGAGAGAACTTATGCAATAAAGGTGTGGTTCTACAGAAGGATACTGGCAATATCATCAATATTAACTGTCTTATATTGGTAGTGAATGCTGGATAACTTCCTTGCGAATGAAGAGGAGACTTATGCAATAAAGGTGTGGTTCTACAGAAGGATACTAGCAATATCATCAATATTAACTGTCTTACATTGGTAGTGAATGCTGGATAACTTCCTTGCGAATGAAGAGGAGACTTATGCAATAAAGGTGGTTCTACAGAAGGATACTGGCAATATCATCAATATTAACTGTCTTATATTGGTAGTGAATGTGGATAACTTCCTTACCGAATGAAGAGGAGACTTATGCAACAAAGGTGGTTCTACAGAAGGATACTGGCAATATCATCAATATTAACCTGTCTTACATTGGTAGTGAATGCTGGATAACTTCCTTGCGAATGAAGAGGAGACTTGTACAATAAAGGTGTGGTTCTACAAGAAGGATACTGGCAATATCATCAATATTAGCATCACTGTTGGTAGTGAATGCTGGATAACTTCCTTGCGAATGAAGAGGGAGGAGACTTATGCAATAAAGGTGTGGTTCTACAGAAGGATACTGGCAATATCATCAATATTAACTGTCTTATATTGGTATTGAATGCTGGATAACTTCCTTGCGAATGAAGAGGAGACTTATGCAATAAAGGTGTGGTTCTACAGAAGGATACTAGCAATATCATCAATATTAACTGTCTTACATTGGTAGTGAATGCTGGGATAACTTCCTTGCGAATGAAGGAGACATGCAATAAAGGTGTGGTTCTACAGAAGGATACCAGCAATATCATCAATATTAACTGTCTTATATTGGTAGTGAATGCTGGATAACTTCCTTTTGGTGAGGAGACTTATGCAATAAAGGTGTGGTTCTACAGAAGGATACTAGCAATATCATTAATATTAACTGTCTTACATTGGTAGTGAATGCTGGATAACTGTACGAATGAGGAGACTTATGCAATAAAGGTGTGGTTCTACAGAAGGATACTGGCAATATCATCAATATTAACTGTCTTATATTGGTAGTGAATGCTGGATAACTTCCTTGCGAATGAAGAGGAGACTTATGCAATAAAAGGTGTGGTTCTACAGAAGGATACTGGCAATATCATCAATAACTGTCTTACATTGGTGGTGAATGCTGGATAACTGTTGCAGATGAAGAAGGAGACTTATGCAATAAAGGTGTGGTTCTACAGAAGGATACTGGCAATATCATCAATGATAACTGTCTTGTGGTAGTGAAATGCTGGATAACTTCCTTGCGAATGAAGAGGAGACTTATGCAATAAAGGTGTGGTTCTACAGAAGGATACTGGGAATATCATCAATATTAACTGTCTTATATTGGTAGTGAATGCTGGATAACTTCCTTGCGAATGAAGAGGAGACTTATGCAATAAAGGTGTGGTTCTACAGAAGGATACTGGCAATATCATCAATATTAACTGTCTTACATTGGTAGTGAATGCTGGATAACTTCCTTGCGAATGAAGAGGAGACTTATGCAATAAAGGTGTGGTTCTACAGAAGGATACTGGCAATATCATCAATATTAACTGTCTTATATTGGTAGTGAATGCTGGATAACTTCCTTGCGAATGAAGAGGAGACTTATGCAATAAAGGTGTGGTTCTACAGAAGGATACTGGCAATATCATCAATATTAACTGTCTTATATTGGTAGTGAATGCTGGATAACTTCCTTGCGAATGAAGAGGAGACTTATGCAATAAAGGTGTGGTTCTACAGAAGGATACTGGCAATATCATCAATATTAACTGTCTTACATTGGTAGTGAATGCTGGATAACTTCCTTGCGAATGAAGAGGAGACTTATGCAATAAAGGTGTGGTTCTACAGAAGGATACTGGGAATATCATCAATATTAACTGTCTTACATTGGCGGTGAATGCCGGATAACATACTTGCGGTTGAAGAAGAAACTTAATACAACTGAAGTGTGGCTCTACAAAAATATAATGAGAGTACCATGAACATGTTAATAACAAAAATATATTCAGGAAAATGGAAAAAAAAAAGACACGTAAAATAAAAAAAGCTACAGTTGAAACATTTGAGAAGCATAATGAGGAATGGAGGATTGAAGAAAATAAAACTCGCAGTATATTTTGAAGGCAGAGGAAGGGAGCAAGTGAACGCCCTGACAAGGTTGTGCAAATGGGTGTTAGATCAGAGAAGGGGACGATACAAAAACTGCAAACACTGTCCTGAGCTACAAAGGACAAGAAATTATGGAGGGCCATGATCGTCCACGTCTTAGAAAAACACAACACTTTTGATATAATATTTCTTATCATAATTGTAGTAGATAGACTAAACTATCGTCCGGTTCACACTCCACCAACGTCTATTCATCAGGGGAAAAGGCTCATCCCTTGTTCCCTGTTTAGGATGTGGCTTCCGGCTTTCTCTTTTCCAATCTTTTCACTCCTTTTCCTTTTTTTTTTTTTTCAATTGGAGTAGATAGACTAGATGTGGTTTCCGGCTTTCTTTTTCCAATGTTTTAACTTTTTTTCTTTTCAATTGGAGCAGATAGACTAAACTATCGCCCGGTTCACACTCCACCCACGTCTATTGAACAGGTGAAGAGGCTCATCCCTTGTTCCCTGTTTAGGATGTTGTTTCCGGCTTTCTCTTTTCCAATCTTTTCACTCCTTTTCCTTTTTTTTCAATTGGAGTAGATAGACTAAACTATCGCCCGGTTCACACTCCACTCACGTCTACTGAAAAAGTGAAGAGGCTCACCCCTTGTTCCTTGTTTAGGATGTTGTTTCCGGCTTTCTCTTTTCCAATCTTTTCACTCTTACGTAGCCGCCTGCACATCAGTGGCGTTACCGCCTTGCTCGGGGTGATATGATTAAAAAAAAATTCTATTTTCTGCTTCTAACGGTAACGGTACTCTTAAGACAAGAATTACTAGGTCGTGGATGTGTTTTTCACTTATCATAATGTGATCTCTGTTGATCCGGTGACATCGATAATCTGGCACAACGCTGAAGTCACATTTACCGGATAATCAGTGGTGAGTTGGTTTTCTTGAAATCTAATCAATGTAAATAAACGTAATAAATGGAAATATCGCCTTTCTTGCCTCCGAACTCAAAGAGAAATTTGAGTTCGTCTCTTTGACTTCAATGCGAGTGATAATGGTAATATTAGCCGTGAACTTATAACGAAACAGTTAGCATCTATTGACCGAGTAACCAGGATTGCTTTCAGTTGAAATTTAGGAAATCTTTCTATTAAAACAATTTTATTAAGAAAACAGTATAATAAATTATTCCGACGTGCTGATGACATTTGTTGCTCCAGTTTCAAGAACTACTGACATGTTGTTCTCGTTTTAAGAACTGATGACATCTGTTCAACTCCTGTCTGCTGATGACATCTGTTGCTCCTGTTTTAAGAAATAATGACCTCTGTTGTTCAACTTCTGTCTGCTGATGACATCTGTTGTTCTTGTTTTAAGAACTAATGGCATCTGTTGTTCAACTTCTGTCTGCTGATGACATCTGTTGTTCCTGTTTTAAGAACTAATGACATCTGTTGTTCAACTTCTGTCTGCTGATGACATCTGTTGTTCTTGTTTTAAGAACTAATGACATCTGTTGTTCAACTTCTGTCTGCTGATGACATCTGTTGTTCCTGTTTTAAGAACTAATGACCTCTGTTGTTCAACTTCTGTCTGCTGATGACATCTGTTGTTCTTGTTTTAAGAACTAATGACATCTGTTGTTCAACTTCTGTCTGCTGATGACATCTGTTGTTCTTGTTTTAAGAACTAATGACATCTGTTGTTCAACTTCTGTCTGCTGATGACATCTGTTGTTCCTGTTTTAAGAACTAATGACCTCTGTTGTTCAACTTCTGTCTGCTGATGACATCTGTTGTTCCTGTTTTAAGAACTAATGACATCTGTTGTTCAATTTCTGCCTGCTGATGACATCACTTGTTCCAGTTTTAAGAACAGATGACATCTGTTTATCCAAGTTTGTTCCAGTTTTAAGAACTGAAGATATCTGTTGTTCGACTCCTGTCTGCTGATGGCGTTGGTTGTTCCAGTTATAAGAACTGAGCCGACCGACCCTTCCAATTAA